>JAPZDZ010000008.1:11753270-11766279 GCA_029783805.1 Acanthurus tennentii | reverse complement strand
ACACACACACACACACACACACACACACACACACAAGCACACACGCATGCAAAACAAACACACAAACACATACACACAAAGAGACACATCGAGAGAGAGAGTGAGAAAGGGAGACAGACAGAGAGGGCGAGAATCTGGGAAGCAAAGCAGTCTGCCTCCACAAGTACAGAACCTCCTACTATCTGTGCCCACATCGATATCTGCACACATGGCCTGTGTGTATCAGCTGCTGCCATGTTTGCTCTGTGCCTTCACTGGCAAGTCCCTCTACACTGCATGCATTCAAGCTCTGAGAGCATCCAAATAAAGTTACCGGATGCTATTAGAGATAGATGAAGTAGAGGAATGTGATGCTGAACAGAAGCGAACTTTTCAGGTCTCATCCGACAATCTGTTCCCTTTAAAAGTGCTGTAAGTGATGCGCTCCTCACCTTTTCTCGTCGGCGAAGACAAACTTGCGCAGCTTGAGGTCACCCAGCACGATGCCGCCCTGGTGGCAGTGTGCCACGGCCAGAGCCACCTGACGGAAGAGCCTGCAGGCGTGCTCCTCGTCCAGCCTGCGACAGCTCTTCACCAAGGTGTGCATGTCCCCAAAGTCCTTGTCCAGGAACACGTAGGCCTTGCGTTCGCCAAGGATGATGTCCCTGATGCCTGCCACATTCTTGTGGGGTGGTAGGATCCCATAAGGTCTGATCTTTTCCTGATACACCCCCATATCAAAGACCTGGGAGGTTGAAAAAAAGAGAGTGGAACAAGGAGGAGGGACAGGGATGCAGGAAAAGGAAGGAAGGGAGGGAGGAAGGGAGGGAGAGAGTGTGTGAGAGAGGGAGGAGGCAACGGGTCAGTGTGTTCTTAATGATCATCTAAGGAAACAACCATGCAAATTTGGCAGCGAGTTAAAAAGAAGCGTAGGATACGCTTTGATTCCAGCTCAATACGCTGCTTTTGCATGAGCGTGACAAATGAATCACCGAAGCAAGAGGCGATTAACTTTATTAATCAACAAAGCCAAACGCCTGCAGGTCTATCATGCAAAATAAACGCATGGATGTGGAGCAGCATGAGGACCCTGCCGTTATCAAAGCGGATCCTTATCTTGATGGTCTCTCTTTGTCTCACATGTTTGCATTTTTTTGTGTGTCACGGCGTGGCGTATTGCGGTGACGTGTATGCAAATGAGCCGAGTTGACAGACACGGTGTGAGGCAGAATCGTGCCAAAGATAGGTGGACATGAATCGGTGGGCTGTTTTTTTTTTTTTTCCACAACACAGCACGGGGTATGGGGTTGCCCTGTCTTTCGTGTTATTAGTGAATACATTTTAGAATAATCAAAGAGCCTCGCACAGTTCAAAAACCGTGAAGCAACACTGCTGCTGTTGCGCAAAGTGTGTCACATTTCGCGTGAGAATGACATCGGGTGAAAAAGTCGACAAAATACTGAAGACATGTCAGACAGGCTATTGAGCAACGCGGTGGCTTGAAACACCATTCATTCAAAGAAAATTGCACAACGTCGGGATTGCGCATACCTTGCACAGTAGCTCATCGCCAGTGTCGGTGTTCATCGCGCTGTGCACGCTCTCCCGGTCCGTCAGAGGTAGAAGCAGAAACGGTCCTATCCTGGATGGCCCCTGGTGGGTCGCCGGGACGGGGTTTGAGACGGGGCTGACCGGGGACCCTGGAGATGTTCCGAGGAGCCCCTGTGTGTCCCCCGCCTCGGCGCTCAGCCTGGCGCACTTGGCCGGCGGCTGATCGTCTGAGTCCAGACGCTTGTGCGCGACTCTCCCGGTGCGGATGCAGGGTGCCGGGCTGCTCCACTGCAAGTTCATCCTGACAGACAGTGAAGGCAAAAAAACAAAACAAAACAAAACAAAAAACAAAAAAAGAACAAAACCCTTGGCTTGTTTAGGATGCGTCCTTTAAATAGTTAAAATAAACTACAAACTGCGCGCTCCATTTCTCCGTGGTAGAGTCATTATAGTTGAGATATAAATGAAACTTCAGCGGGTTCAGTGACGGCGCGTTTATGATGATAATCCAGCCCCCGTCCTTTTGGAGAGCGAATGGCCGTGGTTCTGAGGTCTGTGTACTTTTTGATGAAAAAAAAAAATCCCGGTCCCTCTGAGTCCAGACTGTGTAAGAGAGATAGAGATAGAGAGAGACAGAGAGAAAGAAGGGGGGGAGAGAGAGAGGGAGTGAGAGAGAGAGAGACCGCCTCACACTCGCAGACAGGCAGGGAGTGAGTGAGTGAGTGAGCTCCGGTGATGTTGAGATCAGAGCTCAAACACTCCGCCCGACCAGTCCAGCCTCCTGATGACACAACCATTGAGCAATCCAGTAACGGCACCGGCTCCAGCTCCAGCTCGCCTCTGATGAAACTGCCTGCTGTATTACCTTTCACAGAAGACTGCGTGAGCATATGGTGCAAACATTAACGTTATTTTTTTCACGTGTTTGTCAAGGTGTCATGAATTCCTGCTCAGAGATTTTACAGAGAAAGAGAGAGAGAGAGAAAACCCACCCTGACCATGTGAGAGGAATGAAGAAATCAGCTGCTACTTATCATGCTGCCTCATCAAGCATGCACATGCTTTAGGCAATAATTAACAATCTTTTAAAACTCTTTCTCTGACTCATGCTGTTCCTTAATGTTCACCTCCTATTATCATTTATGACCGGTTGCAACAATCTCTCCACAGATCTTCAGAATGGCACCTGAAGTGTTTGCTTTCCAAATGTTATGCCTCCAGTGTGAACCGGCCAGCACAAAGCTCCAGTGTGTGAGCCTTAACTCTAGCTTAAACATCACCATGATATTTTCCCATGCACAGCCTGTTTGTTATGTGGATATGACTCACCCCCATAAAGCCTAACTGGTGCTGGGCTATAAGGATTCACATAAAATATGCCAGCGTGGCTCCATAAACAACATCATAGCGGCATGGGCTCTCAGAGACAGACACTGATCCCAGACCGAAACAACCTGCATGCCAATACTGTGCAATCTGTGTAAAAAATTATGCAATAATCTTGAAAAAGTATAACCAGTGAACTATGGACTGTTACTTAATGTAAAAACCAGAAATTGAAGGCTGAGGTACAGTATGCAGTTAGTTTGAAAAACATTCTTGTGATGATGACTGTTAAGATGAACTGACAGTGTGGGGTAATTATAAACGTGCATGTGTGTGCGTGTTGTGTGTGTGTGTTTGTCCCCGTGTGAGCACAGGCACGACTGTGTGTGTGTGTGTGTGTGTGTGTGTGTGTGTGTGTCTTGCGCAAGAGCTCTCTGTTTTCAACTGCTTTATGCCGAACAAGCATGGTGGCTGCAGTCGAGGCTTACTGAGCGTTCACTAAAACACAGAGCACCATCTGGCCTGTGTGTGCGCGCGTGTGTGCTTGCCTATGCGTGTGTGTGTGTTTGTGTGAACGCACTATCACCCCTTCTTTTGCACAACCCTTCCAGCCAAACAGAAGCATGCCTTTCCAAACCATTTCTTCTCACATTTGCAACACAGTTCCTTCCACGAGAGGTCACACGCTTAACCAGGTCACAGCAGCTCGGCTCAGCTTGACTCAAAAAGGTCATGTGAACCTGTCTGCGCAGGCCGTCCAAACATGGATGAGCTGCGAATTCCAGAAGAATGATGGCCTGTTATTTTTAGGCCTCGCATTCTTTCTTTGTGCAGTGGTCGTCCTATGAATAAGGTGACTCACCAACTGATTGATGCGTGTGCGTCCCTGTGAGCAAGCGTGTTTGTCATGCCGTCGAGCAGGCACAGGAACAGGTTTCCTCTCCGCGTTTCTTCTCGAAGAAGTTCAAAAAGCAGGATGAACAGTCAGTGTGGGAATGGGCGGCAGAGCAAGGGAAGGCCAAAACGGTTATTGTTATCCAAGAATAGTCCGGAGCTGGTGTGTCAGCGCATCAAAGTGGTGATGCATGTTTGTCTCTTGTTTATGTGTGACACAGTGTTTAAATACACTGTAAAACAGAATTAGTTGTGATGGCTGTGATAAACAAAAAGCGCTTGCATGTGTGTGATACGACTATTTGTTCCAGTGTAATTAAGTTGGAGTTATTATACAAGATCGCACCATGCTACACGTGTAGGCTGTATATTGCTCTTATGCAAGATAGTATATGTTGCCGGGCTGCAGGTTCTAGCATCATATAGCTGTTCAATCGGTGTGTACCTCACAGTGTGTGTGGGTGTGTGTTATGTGTGTGTGTATACAGTGCCTGTGTGGGAGTGTGGCTGCATCCCCATGCCAGTGAGCTAGGAGAGAAAACAGTATTCAGGGCATGCTCTCCCTTGTTATAATTAGCTGAGTCACTCACCATCAGCAGCGGTAAAGAGAGGCTGGGAATTGATCTGCTCTGAGAATAGTTCAATCTGATCTGGCTGACAGCCAGCCATCGCTGTTAATTATTCTTCATTTGAGCTGCTCTGAACAGAGCCCGAGACCAGAGCTCGAGTCAGAAGTATGGACTTGCAACTGGACTGTCCGCCTCAAGCCCTGACTTAAAGGTACATTTTTTTATTAGCTTTGACACACAGTGAAATAATCTTTAATTGATCCTTTTCTCAGGTTTAGACAAGCCTAGTGCTAAAAAACAAATTTATTCTTTGTAATGTGGATATTAGATAATGGTGACAGATTGATGCCTTAAAAATGAGATAAGCCATACAAGAAATAAAAAAACGGAACATTTTTCATCAGAAATATACTCCCAGATACATACTCGAAGAAAAATCGGTTAGAAACTGCCTTTCATGTGTTTTTGGTGCTGCCCCTTGTTGCTGTTTTTCAATTACATTGAAAATAATGATGGATGCCCCTCACTATGGAAAAAGAAGTGTGTTACTTCTGGTTTGGATCTGCTGTGAATAAGCAACTGTAATGAAACTTTGACAGAATAGTTTGTAACCCAGGCAAGACTAATACAGCTGTTAAATTTGCTCTGTGTGACTAATAGGCCTTTGTCGCAGCAGACATTTTGACTTGGCATTGTGGGAAAAGCACAGGTGGCTCATAACATTATGACTGTTCGATTTAAGTCTCCTGGTGACACTGAATTCACGTAATGTTGACACACATTATTCTCAGACTCTTACCCCCATTGAAGCCTTCTAGTTCTGCGGCGCCCTTTTGCAAGATGTCTTTAAATTCTCTTTGACAATACTGAGGCAAATGTTACTGAAAAAAAACAAAGCATGTGGCTGTAAATAAACACGCTGCCTCATATTTGCAAGTTTTACTCAGCCGGAAGTTCTTTGGATTTTTATTACAGCTGAGCTTTTTGTCGGCCAGGTTGTTGGCCTGCTCGTCAGATCTGTTTCTTTTCAAAGACGTGTCCTTTTTTTGTGTTTGAGTTAGCACTAGCTAGCTAGATGCTAGCTGGCAGGCTGCCTTGCCAAATTTCAGGAGCAGAACAACTTTGTGGGAGGCGCAGACCGTACCAGGTCAACACAGACAGCTTGTGACCTGAAGAATGATGTTTGACTGCAAGGCAATTAGAAAGATGTTCATTGTAAAAGAGATCTCCATGTGTAATTTTCTAAACTCTATATCTAATACCACAGTTTTATTACATGATTTTTTAAAATTACTCTAAATTAGTATATTCCCTTATATTCACTCTCTTTACTCACCTTGGTGGCTCCCAGCAGCCCTCAAGGGGACCAGATCTTCTGCTATTAAAACCAAAGACCTAAAGCACCTGCTCCTGTTCTACAGATATTTGTTAACAATTGAAAAATATATTTAAAAATTAGTGCATTTGTGCAGACAGGACTTTATTTGACTGTAACTTTACTTATTAAAGCTTTACAGTCATTTTGGTTTGTTGGCAACACATCCATAGTTTTTTTTTCTTTTCCCCACCCGGGAGAGTTGTTTTTGGAAAATTAACAATATCTCCGGTTTGGAATCACAACTAGGAGACTGATGTGAAAGATGTTTTTGTCTTGGTTGCTCATTAATCTAAACAGGATGACATGAAGGCAGCAACAGGCTTGACAGTGTGATGGTGAGCCAACGTACACGATACCAAAACCCTGAAGCTAAGTGGAATTCAGCCATCATTTATTTTATTATTTACACCTTTGCTTTTCCAACTGTAACATCTTGTTAAAAAAAAAATCATCCTCACAGGGATTCAAAGCCTGCATGCTTTTAGTTCTTATGCAACTAGTACAAGTTTGTTTCATGTAAATGCTCATTAATAAAACAGGTAATGTGCATTTGTTCAGTCAGCACTATTAAATTGTGTTGATTGATGATTGTCCTGAGGATGTTTACTGGAAGGCCTCTGTTAGCCAAAAAACCAGGCATAAAATCTCCTAATAGGAACAATATCAGCATTTCTTCCACTAGTATACAAGTTTATGACACACCAGTATGTTTAAATATGCATTACAACTTAACACTGATTCCACTGACACCATTTCTCAGTATCCAAATATCCAGGTCACTTAAGGGTAGAAGGAAGTAAGGATATGATATGCAATAGTAGTCCATAACCTCACACTATCAGTAACACAGGCTGCTGTCACCTTTCCTTTTATGAATTTTGTAAAGTAGAACTTGTCTCTGCAAATGTCTGGTTGGCTGCCATTACCATTGTGTCTTTGGACAGCTGACAACTCGCTATGAATGTAAAAGTAGAGTGTGGGAGATAGAAGTGGGACACTGAGATATTTAACTGTATTAGCAATAAAAAATGATTGAAATTCTTGTGTCAGGGTGTAAATTCTGCTTTTATAAGACAGAAAGGGGTCTTATAAAACAGTAACACTCCCCTGATCTACCTGACATCTTGACATAAGCTCCTAGACTCTGTGAACTCCACGAACTCAACTGTTGAGGTCCAAAATCAGTCATCAGTCCGCTATAACTAACTCTATTGAATATCTGTATATTTTCACAACCCTGGCTGACCTCACGGACGATCAATCAAACCAGGAGCTGAGATAGGGGATTGTTTCATGCGGATGGACTGCAGACTGTAGTCTGGCCAAAAATGTCTGTCTTCCCTTTGTATTATCCCGATCTGTCCATCACTGTTTCTTTGATCTTTGGAGTAAGTCTTGGTTAGATTAGAGGGAATGAATTCTTGGCAACACAAAGATTTGTGCAAATCAAAACCCAGTTTAATACATACTTTTAATTGTCACAATATGCTGCGCTCAGATTTTACAGCACATGATTGCTAATTGTTTTTATATGGGAACTCGTACCTACACACAGTTCCCCAAAGATTGAAAACATTTGTTCTCATATAGGGGAGTTGTCATGTTTGCACACACTCAGCACAAGGACTTCCCTAAAGGCCTTCTGAGAAATTACAAAGCTGAAGCTGCAATTAAAAATTCTTCACTTACCATGGACATTGTGTTTCTGTGAAATCTCTGTCCTAGGAGCTTGTAGCTGTTTCATAAAACTATTTCTAACCTTCATTTTAACCCATGGAGGGAAAAAAACACCATTACAGCTGAAACGGGTAATGTTTTTTATTGAGTAATGGTGGAATGATGTGACACCCTGATAACAATGCCTTTACTGCAGTTTGGAGATTTTCTCTTTTTATAACTCTTTATTTAATTTGAAGAATATTCCATTTCTCACCAGAAGAATAACCATTATTCTCCTGAATTACCATTATTCTAACACTCACAAATTTGAAAGGGAAATGCTAGGTCCTGATAACAATACCAATGCTGCTACTTCATCTTTACAGAAGTAAAATATTCATGATTATGAATGTAGGTTGATGACCTTTCTGCTTCATACTGACACCAGCGAGGTGAAACTTCTCAAATGCAGAACTGTATTAGATACTCTGCCATCTTTAATGTAGTTGAGAATGTTTATGTATTTTTTCTACATATCACTAATACCTGGAATCCATTATTATCATAGAGGGTTTGCAAATCTTTTTGTCCAAGGGAAACTGCAGTGGGTGCATTCAAATTTAATAGGATTTCAAGCTTGATATAATCTAAAATTCATACATAAACACGTTCTGCATTCACGTCCGTCGGCACAGACTCCACAGGTCTCTAAACCATTTCAAATTCCCTCATTCAGTGTTTTGATTATAGTGAGAAGGGTGCTGTCAAATACATTAGTGTAATATATAATCCTTTGTAGGTTGGGTCTTCCATATGACTCTGAAGGCAGTAGCATGAGATTATCATCATTTTCATACTCATCAATCTGTGCTGCGTATGCTCTGTATGAAAAACATCAGCATACCTTATGTTTTTCCACTCATTAAACAATCCTTTTCTTCTTAATTACCCTCACGTCCTGAAGATCTACTTATAGTGATATAACCAGTTATGCAACTCCAGTAAGGAAACCACAAACACATGATTAAATTGAAATGGCCAGTTCATTTTTGAACTGATTTTGTTGGATAAAACTATCCAGTGCTGTAACTCTGAGCTGCAGTAGTTTCAACCATCACAGATAAAAACACAGTCATCAGTGTGGTCCTCAACACACTGGTTCCCAACCTGGGGGTCCTGATCCTACACTCTCTAAAATCAAGACCCTCTGTAGACCCTCTCCAAAGCTTCACTTCCGGGGGTCCACAGAGGGTCTTGATTTTAGAGAGTGTAAGAAAACTTTATGATTTTCATTCCCTTGTTTTTTTATTATTCAAGATATAAACTTCAAAAAGCTTAGAAGATAAGAGCACAAGCAACATTCACAAAGTCATTATTTACTGCTAAATAGCTTTATCCTTCTTTAATATAGAACACAGTTAAAATAACAGAAGAGCTTACAGAACAATTGGCAAGCATCAGGGGGAAGAAAACACTGAATTTGTCAAAAATAGACAGGAAAAAGGTTGGGCAACCACTGCTCTAACATACAGGCAAAAAGTGCTTAAGGTCATGACCCTTGAGAGAAATTTGGTGTCTCCCAAGCTTTCAAAAGTACACTTAAATTTGCCATTACATCTACATTTATGACTAAACGGCATACTGCCTAAACAGGCTAGCAAAGAACAGTTTTTCTTGTATTTCAAAAAGGAATTTAATTAGCATATCAAAGCATTGTTGTGCACTTATTCTGTCAATTTGTGGCCCAATGAAAACCAGTTCATGACCCAGTTCCTAAGTTTGGGAAATGCTTATACAGACGACACTAACAATAACACCAGACACATTCAAATGGTGCCTTAGAAGTGTTCCAAGCTCTAATAAAAAGCAGGCTGAAAATGACTAAGAAACCATGTTTTCAAGGCCACTTTGAAGATGCTCTTTGATGAGAATAACTTAACAGATGTAAGGAGACTATTCCACTGTACTGCAGCAGAATAAAGAAAATGCGAATCTACCTAATAAACTGAAAGCCAAATTGTAACCAGAAAAATAACACCATTCAACTGGAAAGGCCGTCCATATACCAGGTATCTTCCTCAAACCTTTGTCAGCAGAAATTCACTTGAAAAGATCACTTCACTTCCCCTCATGTCCCAAGAGTTCCATTTCATAACTCTGTCTCTCCGTCACACATCAACACATGATTTCACTGAAATAGTTTGCTTTACAATCCAGGATGACTCAAGGGGTTTCCTGTTGGTAATGGGAAGTGGATGCGTGCGTGTGTGTGTGTGTTTGTGTGTTTGTGTGTCTGTGTGTATTTGTCTTTGTGAGTTTTGTGGCCACAGCACACACACACGTCACTACCATACTGTCACCAGCTCATCAGTGAGGTTACACAAGCTGTCTCCGCTCAGCCTAGCCGAGTCCATGATGTCACCCTCAGTGGAATGAGAAAACATTGATTGAGAAAAGGAAACAAGGAGTGATTGTCATTTATTGCTCAGCCGAGAAAAAAAGAGGGAGATTTTATTATTTTTCAGTCTCTTTTTCTAGACAGCAGGGAAAAGGGGAGGCAAAGGAGAGAGATTTTAGATTAAAGTGCAAATAAGGGTCCAGTGGTTTTGATGGACAAACCTGCGAGAGATTATAAATAATCCAATTAAAAACAGGGCAAGACTAAGTTAGCAGCCATGCTAGCATTAGCCACTTGAGCTCTGTAAAGTGCAAATACAGTGGTGCTGAGAGCTAAATGCTACATCAGCATGCAAACATTTTCAAACTAGCCAAAAACAAAATGTACAGTTGAGGCTGATGGAAATTTATTAGTTTTAAAGTATTTGGTCATTTACTGGAGATCTGGACAAATCAAAAATTTCACCTGCTGATACTGTAAATGAAAAGCCAAGGAATTACCCCTGTCCAAAATAACAGTTCACTCTGAGTATGTCAATGACTGTAAAAAAAAAAGTTGGATGTGACAGTTTTTCAAAAATGAAACCAAAACGCTGACTCGCCCCCTGGTGTCTAGTTCACAAAAGGTCATAAATCCCCTCCCTTTATGTTAGCAGATTGGACACAGGTCAAATTACATTAAGATCATGTCAAATATAAATTTCCCCAAAGCTGTTTTCTGCTGTTTTAGGTAATTCTTAAACACAAAAGTATGCTCAAGCGTTCTTTGTCTGATAAGTTTGGTTGAAATGTTTCAGTGTCAGTTAATGGGAGACAGAAAATGGGGCAGTAACAACCTGATCTGCGACACCTCCAAGTGAACCTTGATACCGCAGCTCTAATAGACTCAAATGAGGTTATCAATGTGAGGCAGAAGCGCCTGTATCAGTTTTATGTTGGTTTCATTGTTTTATAGTGGGAGGAAGTGGAGACACAAGGTTCATACATTTTGAACGAAACAGAAGTGTCTGACCTGAGCTGAAATGTAACTCGGTGGTGGATCCACTTCTGCACACTTCCATGAACCATGCAGTTAGATGACTATAAATGCAAAACATCTTTACTTGCTTGTTTTTTTCAGTTCCCTCTCTTCCTAAAGCTCTCCCTGACACATTTTCCCCGCGTGTCACTTGCTTTGATTAAGAACTGCTCCCTTAAAAGTACTCTTTTATGACGTGCCTTAGAGGATGGCACATGAAAGTGTCATCCAACATTAATCTCCTCTGTGCTGCTCGATAAAAGATAAACTACAGCTGCTGCTCAAAAGGGCTGCCTGCTTTTGACATGGCCTACCTACACTAAATTGAAGTCTTGAAATGAGCAGATTCTCGGTTCCTCTTCATTTCAATGGGCAAGGACACAAAGTACATCCTCCAGCCAAAACATAAGAGGTCGGATCATCATTAATGACACTTCTAGCGAGAGAGCAAGACAAATCTACGCAGAAGGAAAAAAAAGCTCTTATTTGTTACCAATCCCTTCTACAAGTCCCATAACTCCCAACCTCCTTCCAGAGTGAGTCAACCAGTAGTAAATTTATCAAAGTGTGCGAACACGAGAGGGAGAGAAGAGCTTAGCATTTGGAAAAAGCAATTAATTGCAGGATAATACCCCATGTAACAGGATTTCAATGACTGTTAGCGCTGCTGCGCTCCAAAAGGAGATTTATTCTCATAATCCCATGATGAAAGGGATGACCAATTATTTCCCATGCATTGGAACACACTGCCTGAACCAGGGCTAGGCCAGCGGGAGAAAGAGGAAGCGAGGAGCAGGAGGAGAAGACAAGAAAGGTGTTTGTGTGTGCACATACACACTCACCATGCAGCCAGCAACAACAACCTGTCACTCTTCACAAATTACCTAACGCAGAGCTTTTAATGATATGATTGCACTACAACTCACGGGAGAAAGATGAAAGCCGAGCATCGCTCCATTAACTCTAGACTCCATGGCTGCTGAAAATTAGGCCCCTGCGTTTCTTGGCGTTTCATCAGTTTTGAAGGATGTTGAAAATGTGGGTTAACATTCATGAAGTTTGTGTTTGAGTTTCAATGGCGGAATGTCATCATAAAGGAGTACACATGATGTTATTGAAACAGGCACTAAAATCTTTCAAAGGAATTCATTCATTGACGTTTGTCCCTGGTGAATCATGATGGTTCAGCTTCCTAATTAAGGGGAGATAGCAGACCAGATCATGGCAAACTATTTCTAGAAAAAGCTTCTGCTGAGAAGCTTGAGACTGTTGATCCAGAACTTATTCAAATATTTGCAGACGTTTTGCAAGACATCTTTTCCTGCAGTCTGTTTAAACAGCACATCATCTGTCTCTGCACTACCCCTCAAGACCAGCGAGGAGAAGCTCTTGCAAATTTAAAACATATTTAACTAATATTCCATTTATGTATGTATTAAAAAAAAAATGTACGAGTTTTTGTTGAAATGTGCAAGTTCTCTATGGCTGAGACTTCTGTCGCTACCTGAATACAAGCAGTATCAATGGACTTTTGGTGAGGTGCGGCTGTGAGAGAAGTTGGAATTTACATTTAAAACACTCAACAATGTCTTCTACAAAAATCTCCAGATTACATAAGATAAACTGCAGACCTAAAAGGTTTCTTTTAGTTTTTTCTTCCTTCAGAGCGATAGTCTTCCACAAAAAAATGTACAATGGAACCAGAAAATTCTCTGACCTTTATTTCATTCGAGCAAACAAAGGAGTCAGTGTGCTCCAAGTGACTGATAAAACAGCATCTACATCTTACATTAAAAAAACGACAATCCCACATTCATACTGATCTCATTCAGCAGGTATTTTATAAAGTTGTGAACCTACTTTATCGTGACCGTATCCAACAATGTTCAGTCTAAGATAATCTCTAATTTTATTCAAGGTAGCGATGTGTTTAACTTTTTCCGGCTGTAGCGCTCTTCCATGTAACAGAGGAAGTTGATGAATGAGATTAAATATAATGAAAGTAAAATTTAAATTCACTAACTTGCCCATAAAAAATTTCCGACTGAGTCAGATAGATATCTTTTATCTGCCATGGTGGCTATTTATCAAAAAAAAGAAAAAATTCCCATGATCCCACACTTCTTCTCGGCATCATCATCATACTACGTGTTTTTTTTTCCATTGTTTTGATAAAGAGACCTCTAGTGGCAGAAATGACCCATTATGTGTTTTAGGCTCTCATTTTAGCTTCTTTAC
>JAPZDZ010000008.1:11540565-11554071 GCA_029783805.1 Acanthurus tennentii | reverse complement strand
GAGAGAGAGAGAGAGAGAGGGAGACAGAGGGAGAGAAGGAGTAAATGAAAGGTAAACAAAGCTGGTGATGAGGGGAGAGTAAATGATAAGTGCTGTTTGCAGGTTATCACTGTGTTTGTGTGTCCATGTGGTTGCTCATGTGTATATATGTGTGTGTGTGTGTGTGTGTGCGAGTGTGTGTCGCCATCGTGCACGCTGTATAAACAGGCTTGTATTAACGTTAGCTGCTAACTCTCTGTGGTCCAGGCTCTGCAGCAGCATCAGCTAGCACTTCCAGGGGCCATCTGCCCAGCCACCAGCCTGCCTCACACCTGTTCTGCCTGCCTCCCTCAACCCTCCCCCCTCCTCCTCCTCCTCCCCCACCCCCACTGCTCTCAGGCTATAGGGTCAAATGCATCAGACCGCCGCTCACAGACACGGACGTGGCCTTGCAAAAATGATGGCAACCATTTTATTCTCGCTTTCACACACACACACATACACACAAAACACCCACACACCCCTGGCTCACAGTTGAAGAAAGTGATGCTGAAAAAGACCGTGTGTGTGTGTGTGTGTGTGTTATCTGAACAGTGACACAATACGGCTTGAAGATCACACACACCCACACAATCACACACACACACAAACACAAGCACTCACTTAAGCTTGATTATTTGCATTTTTTTTTTTATTCCTTCAGTGCTTTTTTTCGGTGCTCACCATGGTTAATAGCTTTCTGGTGGTTTATTCTGCATCCAAACACAGCTTTTAGATCATTGCCTCAAACAATCAATTACTATTATTTCAAAAGGTAAAAAAAAAAAAAGAGAACGCTATTTCCCCCTTTAGCAAAGAGTCATATTGAGGCTCCAGAGCTGTGATGCAATTACAAAGCAGTTCTTTTAAGTATGACACGCAGACGTTTGGATGCAGTCCAGGTTTGCTATACGGTGAATAAGTGATGATGACTCAACAGACTTAATATGCCGGCTGCATCATGAATCCCCTTTGTGCATTTCTGTATCAGCTGCATGAGTAAGGCTCTACTTTTTCATCGCTACACATCGATACTAATATTCTCCCGAGGAGAGGCAAAGGCTGGGTGTTAGATGATGCAGCAGGAACATTTTATGATGCCTAAAACAAATGCATCACCTGTATTACTTCATTTTAGAGTGCTCATGGCGCAAAATTGTCAGTCAAATGGTCAGTCTTTGGTTTGGCAAGTTTGTTTTAGATTCTAATTCGAAGAACAAAAGCTATTTCATTTATGCACTGGCTACATTTAATGCTGTAGATGCTGTAATTTCTCAAGATTTGGACAAATAATGGATAAATTATGGACATTTGTTTACTGTGTAATTCAGCTCTTGGAATAAGTGAACCTTAAGGCCTTAAATTTAAGTTAAGTTTCAAGAAAGACAAGAAAAAAGTTCAATATTTATTATCTTTTTTTTAACTTAGTTTTAAAAACACACCGTCCTCAGTGACCCTAACTTGCTTAAATATGTATAAAGATAAAGTTGCTTTAAAATATTTACAGGTTGCATTTAAAGCTGTGCAGTCGGGTGTGTGTGTGGGTGGGGGGGTGTTAGCAAAACAACTGGATGCTAAAACCACTTCTTTAACATGTATAGATCTGTTCTGATCACTCTTACGGAGTCCCAGACTCAATTATATGTGTCTCCATGTGTGTGTGCATAATCAACACACACACACACACACACATGCCCTTGTCGATCGATAGGCCCATTGATGGTTATCAGTAAGAGGGCAGTTCTCTTCACTGCTTATTGAATTTCATCACCCATGAAAGAGCAGCAGTGGTATGAAAGGAGATACATTTTGTGTGCTTGTTTGTTTGTGTGTGTTTGTGTTTTTGCGGGATGCATTTGCATGTGAGGTTGTGTATGTGCGTGCGCGCTGTCCAGCACTCACAAAAGCAAGGGTTTTTTTGTTTTATTGTAGTAGTGAGGTGGCCTTTACAGGGGCTTATATAATGTCAGAGTCAACAGTGAACACTACAAACTGATTTTATTGGCCTTGTTCGTGTTTTTACTCCAGATAACATGAGACTTATAGGGTGAGTGAGGAAGAGGCCAATAGGGCAAACTCGGACAATTCATCACGTTTCATGGACCCAGTTAATTCTTCATTGGTTTTTATACTCGGAGCCGTTTAGGAAACAACTGGGAAATGTTATTTAGAATAGATCGGTTCCTGAATGAGACCAACATCCACTTCTTCTTCTTCCTTTTCTCAACTGTTGCAAAAGCAGAAACACAGAGGCAGCTGTACTAGCACTGTCGTTAAAGAAAGACAGCTGGGAAATGTAGTTTTTCGGTTGCTTAGATGGCTCGCTGTATCTTCATCGTAGTTCCTGGACTAAAACGCACTGATAGACATGTTTGGGACAACATAAACACACACACACACACTCTCTCTCTCTCTCCCTCACAGACACAAACACACATACACAGTGCTCTATCATTCCTCTGTCTATAGACCAGGGATTGAGTTGCTAATTAACTTCACTTTCTCAAACTGTATCGCACACAGGCAGACTGCCACACACACACACACACACACACACACGCACACAAACACAGAATCTCTCTCTTAGGCTCCTTCTCATGATGCCTTCCCCTCTCTCTCTCTCTCTCTCTCTGTCTGTCCCTCTGTTTATTTTCCTGCCTCCATCTGGAGTCGGCTGATATTGTAATCGCCCTAATGCACATTGCCTTCCCCTCACACACACACACTCACGCACACACACAAAAACACACACTCACGCACACACGACAACACACGCAAACACACACATACATACAATGTGCCATCCTGACAAGCCCCTTTTCTTATTCCAAAAGATAAGCCCCTGGATGTGATTCTGTGACTGTGTGTGTGTGAGTGTAAGTGCACATGCAGGTGTCTATATAGTATGTCTAATAAATACAAAAGGACACACACACACACGCACAAAAAGTGTGGATCTCCCTGCACTCTGCCAAAGGTAACAGTATTGAATAGGCACTTCTTTGTGATGTGGAGCGACGATAATGTGGCCGAGTGAAGATGTTACCCGTTATCGCTCACCTCCTCGATATTCACCTGTCAGCCAATTTACATTTGAAAAAATTAGACAAGGAAAAGGGAAAAGGGTGGTAGAGGAAATGTGTGCCCGTGTGTGTGTGTGTGTGTGTGTGTGTGTCCTTTTCATGTCTTTTGTGAAGGTTTGTATGAAAAGAAAACGTGTGTGGGCACATGTGGAAAGAGATTACTGCACTGCCATCTCTAATAGCTTTTGTTTTGTGATTCAACAGAGGTTTTGGGATGATGGCAAGTAGGAGCGTGCACACACACACACACAAACACACACACACACAGATTCGCACACACTCTCACACAAATGCCGATGACACGCAGACAGGTTTGATTGATGGCGAGTATGAGCTGTGAAACTGTGCGATTAGGAGCCTTTTTTTTCTCCCCAGTTCACGAGAGGACGATGGTTGAAGAATGGACCGGTTTGCTTCGCTACCAGTCCATAAAACCCGACCATAAAAAGCTGTGTTTTTTTGTCCTTGTTTGAACATATGTGTGTGTGAGAGAGAGAGAGAAAGGTGGAGGGGTGAGCACAGACAGATAGCTCTTAAAACAAACAAAAAGGCAGGCAGAAAATCAGACAAATTGACAAAGAAAGAGGAACTAGAGAGATGCAGGAGTGAGGGTGGGGAGGAACCTTTACCTCCGCTCCGTCATGCTTCAGCTGCTTTAATCACCTTAACCGAGGTTGCTTCCTCCATAAAAATTCAACATCCTCAACATTAACCTGCATCAGCATGTGAAAATAATTCTCTTTGTATCCCAGTGATACAGTTTTTTTTTTTTAATTTTATTTTTCAAAAGGACATAATTTACGATGGCCGTCCCTGCTTATCAGCTTGGATTCCCTTCCATGTTTGATTTACAGCTCTGTTCTCTCTCATTAATTTTGATGTATGGATTTGAACGGTACACTTTATGAAAAGGGCAGCCGCTGGAGTGGAGCCCTGGCTAGCCTGGTAAAAAAGAAGTGTAATTAAGATCAGCAGACAGGGAGAGAGAGAGAGAGAGAAAGAGAAGCTCTAATCAATAGATGCAGACAGTGGACCCTCTGTTTTTTTCTCCTCCGAGTATTGACGCGCTCAGTCAATTACAGAAGAAGGAAAGGAGGAGAGATGAGGATGTGTGTTCACATCTGTGTTTTATGTGGGATGGCTGCATGTACACATGAGTGTCAGAGCATGGGTGTGTTGGTGACATGCGCGCACATCTGGGTTAAAGATGTGTTTGTTTCATTTTCATAATAAAATGCAGTCGATGAGTGCAGAGCAGAAACATGCAGCGTCGCTTCATGAACTTCCAGTCTTTCCAAGCTTCTATTTTTTTTTTTCTGCGCCATCGGCACACACGACTTAATCATCGTTTCTTCCCTTTGCTGGTTAAAATCAAACTACTGCAGCCAAATAATGAAGCACTTTTCTTTTGTGGTTGTATTTGACTTGCATGATGGGTATTGTAGGAAGAGGGAGCTTCCAGCTGTTGTCAGTTTGTGTTACAGACAGACAGGGAGATGGGACAATGGGGCGACGGCCGCTTGCTCCGCCGATTGTCTTGTTGTCAAACCGACAGCAGGTGCCTCGAATGATAAACGCGGAGTGTCAATTATTTTGAGGAAGGGCCATTTCAGAAATTGGTTCGGAAAGAGAGAGAGAGGGGAGGGTGGCAGAGGATACAGTGGGGGTTACATAAAGCGATGGAAAGAGCTGGTCCATTTTTTGCTAAAATGGGGCCAAGTAAAGGCCTCATTTTGTTTAACTTCTGGTGCATCCTGTCCCCAGCGTTTCCCCTCCACACATGTACCCCCCCCACCCCCACACACACATACACCCCCCATTCCAACCTTCAATAGCCTGAATTGTTGCTAGCCACCCCGCTAAGTGTTTGTACGCTCACAGTCGATACTGTCTTTGCCGGGGAACAAAATTACAGCCATTTTATGTGAACAAAAAAAAAAAAAAAAGAAGATATTTGATGGCATTTCCACCTCCCAAAAAAAAAAAAGAAGAAGAAAATTATGCTCAGATGAATCACACTCTGCGTTTTTTTGTGTGTGTGTGTGTATGTGTGTTTTTTTTCTTCTCACAGTGGTTTTCTAGCTGAAAATGGTGGTTAAGTAAAAAAAGGGGGGGGTAAAGTGTGAGCCTGTAGATGTGCATCGATGAATAGATAGAGATCTCAAGAGCTGCCTCTCCTCGGATATGTATGTATTTGATAGACGGAAAACCTTGGAAATGGAAGAGACAGAGTGAAATATAAGAGAGAAAATATTTATCTATCTTTCTATCTATCTATCTATCTGTCTGTCTGTCTGTCTGTACATATCTATATGTCTGCCTTTGTGTCTGCAGTGTCGTTTTATATACATTCATGGCCCCAGCTGCTCTTATGGATTTGCGATTGACAGCCCTTTCATCAAAGCATCTGTTCCCCCCCTCTGTTGTACTCTCACCATATGGACATGTCATCCTCAGTTGCGCGTTTCATAGTAGCGTAGATGATGTGTCTCCATGGTAACCAAACTCCACTTTTAGAAATATGGCATGAATTATGGTTTTTTTTTGGTCTCGTGTGTGCAAGATGTCCACACACTCTGGTGTCTGTATTGCAATGTACCTTGACATTTATAGTGTTTCATATCGAGTAAGTCGGCGCGACGGCGGACTTGTGAGGACTTGATTCCGCGGCGCTCCTCTGAAGTTTTATGGCTCCTACAGTGTACGGACGTGTTTGTCTTCTCGACACGATAAAGCCATTTGTGGAAGAATCTGAGCCTTTTCCAGGAGTTAAACAGCTCCAGATTTGCGGCGAAACTCTTTAGTCCCGGTAACACTGAGAGGAGGCACGGAGCGCAGGAGGGAGAAGGGCTCTCACGGAGCAATAAAAATGCAGGAGAGAGCATAAATCCATCTCCCCTTGTAAGGTCCGAAAATTTTTTTGCAGATGTTTCAAGATGTTTGGCCCAAGTGACGGTAATTTCTTGCCCATCTGTCTTCTCTCCTCCCCCTATGTCTCTTTATCAACATCTGGTTTTTGGTGCAGCAGGGAAACAAGTATCCTTTATAAGCCAAGGGTTCCCAGTTCCCCCTCTGCTTGTGCTATTAACTTAGCCTCGACTACTGCTCTCTCTCTCAGCACACATATTCACATATGCTAACCATTAGAAAGTCATACCATTCAGAAAATGTAATAACTTTCAGTTAGAGGGGGAGATAAAGTATTTTGGCTTTTTTGTTCTCTCTTCACTTTTTCCATAACTGCAAAGAATTTGGGGTTCTGCTTTTTATGTCTCCCCTGTGAGGGGACAAATTACTGCCTAGTTGTTAGTTTGAGGATGCTTTAGTGAGAGGAAAGCCCCTTCCCCTTCAACATTTGAGTAGGACCCTTGGGTCTCTGTCTGCACCTCTCCTACCCATTTAGGAGTGAAGAGCATAAAGCTGCTGCTCTGGGTGATGGAATCAGAGACACATCGCATCAGGTCACATAAGAAGAAGACACGTTTGCCCGGGGAATGGATGTACTCAACCGTTTTGCCGCACGCTTTAGAACGACAGCAAAACTAAGATCTTAATTTGATATTTCCTCTTTGGCAACATTAAATTGTCCACATAATAATTCACAGCTGCACAGGGATCGCATATTGTGGCGCAGCTGCAACTTTATGTTTGCAAATTTAACCATCTCACACACAAACAAAGCTGACAACTCCTCGCATGCACGTACACACACACACACACGCACATCTACAAACAGAGACACAGGTGTGCACTCGACAAATCACTCTCTCACATGCTAACTGAAAGTAAGAAGTTGAATATGCAGACAAAGACACGTAGCTTAGCGCCATATGGCAGGGTTGTCAATCTAAAATGAAGGCATACCGAGCTTTGAATGTGCCGTGTAAGGTGTTGCACAATGTTCCTGATGTCACACACACACACACACACGCACACACACACACTCCCTTTCCCACATACAAATTTTCACTTCTGTTTCTCGTATGCGCGAACACAATATACACACACTCTCCTTCCACCACATACTCTCGTCCCATTTTTTTTTTGTCTTTTAGCTGCTTAACAAAAGCATGCTGAGCTCTTTGTTACTGCCAATTATGTTCTATTAAATCAGTGTTGTTGCTGTAACACAACACAGTCTCATAGAGTTTTGTGAAAATGAACATTAACAGTAAAATGCAATGTCAAATACTTTTTTGAAACCCCAGCGTGCACCTTTTTTACCCCGTCAGCTGATTGAAAGGTTTCCCTAAACATTAACTTTAATCAGGTGAAGCTTTGGTTAAGATCAGCCATATGCAACAAAATGCAGGTCAGACAACTAAAATAAAAAAGTCAAGCAACAAAAAAACCCCCTGATTTTTGTTATTTCAAGTTGTATTTTCTTTTTATAACTGTGGTTAAGAAGTGAAATACTGTGCACAAGCCGTGCATTTGGATATGACAGTTCTTTGGTTTCGCCACTTTGCCTGAGGCTACAAGACACAATCACACAAACACATGTACCCGAACACAACAGATGCGTCTATAACTGCCAAAGACACTAATGCATTAGTCGTGCTCTGCCCCGGGCTTTTGCCTGGTCGGATAATAACAAGACTAAGTCACCAGCTGATCAAGGGTGGAGGGTACACACACACGCACACATGCATACATGTGTGTGTGTGTGTGTTTATTCTGATCCCATGTTTGTTTACTATTACCATATAAAAGGGATTACACTTGTAGCTAAATTGTACTCCACTGGTTTAAATAATTTACCTACCTGTTGTTTGCTTTCACAGAATATTTTCTTTTTGATCTGAAATGTTATGTGATTCGTTAAAACGGCAAGAAGCATGTTCTGTCTGCGAGTGCTGATGCAAAGACATTGTAACCGCACATCATCTCTCTGCAGGTAGCACTGTGTTGAGATGAGGACTGAGTCTGGCGTTCAGGGACCTCCTTGTTCTCGCTGGGCTGAATGTGTGAGTGTGTCAGCGTGTGTGTATGCTGGGGATGGGTGTTATCTCCATGGGGAATTGATTGCAAAGGATTAGATTGTGATTACAAAAGGGGGTGGGAAGCAAAAAAAGAAGAGATGTGGAGAGAGAGAGAGAGAGGTGTCAGGAGACAAGGCGAGAGGTGTAGCAAGGTGAGATGGGGGAGATGAGATAGGAAGGAGATGAAGATTTGTTTCAAAATAAGATATCCATCATGCCAAGGGTGCAGACTTTGCCAAAGTCACAGCTCAAATGAAACTGAGACTCAAACAACTACAAGTACATAATGAAGATTTTCAAACAGTGATCATTAAATTAGTTGTGTTGGATTCTGCTATCGATTTGATGTAATTCTACTTAATCTATCGAGGCCACAGACTATCAGACTGAAGATATAAGCGCTCAGTTAGATCAATGCAACAATCAGAAATGGTATTCTTGTGTGTTGGAATAAAAAGCAAGGTTTTAAGGCAGAATGAGCGAGGTCTGTGTGTTTGTGGCTCTGATGTAAGCCTGTTTGCCAGTGCCAGTTAGAGAACAAGAGCCTGAAAACAGAGAAAGTGGGAAACGGGGAGAAAAGCAAGTGGGATCTATTTGCAAGGGACTTAAAACCGCCGGAGACTGGAACCGCTGGAGCCACAGAGTCAAACAACAGAGGGAAACAGAGGAATTGACAGACAACAGGAAAGAAAAAAAAAGGGGGTAGAGGGAGAGATGTTAAGGAACATTTATGAGTTCCTAAATCGCTGAGTTTCGGATACAAGCTTCAGCTTTCAGACCCCTGATGTGTTTTTTGAGATTCTCTGTCTCTGTTTTAGACAGCCGCTAATGCCAAACCGCCTCTGCTGCTGGAAGCCGCTCAGCATTTGGGGAAAAATAACACATGAAATCAGTCAACCTATATTTAACCAGTCCATGCCAAAGAGTTCACACAACAAGTCTCAACCGCAGCTACATGCAAACCGCGGCGTACACTATATATAGCTGCTCTACTGTAATAGAAAATTATAGTGCAACTGGGGATTAAGAGGTTGGGAAAAATGCTGTGTTCATGGTATGTTGAAGAAGCTTGTAAACTTTGACACAGCCTGCAGCTGAAAAGAACTTTTAGCTTTTTCAAATGATTGCCAGTGTGAGGCTGCCTCATTTCACCAAGATGGATCGAGAAGATGACACTTGTTCTTTTTTTTTTTAATATATGAGGAAGAGACGAAGCAACTCCCGCGTGTGCTTGCGCAAAATATATTGCTCCTTCTCATTTAAAACACGCTGGTGTTTTCATTCGCACACACCGCAAATTAAATCCAAATCTGGAATATCAATGTGACGCTGTGAGAAAATGACATTTTTCAATTCACATAACTAAGTCTGACTACAGTCCTTCAGATGTAATGACAGCAGAAGTGACAATATTTTAAATCTCTACATAATACGCATGCGATGCCTCCACCTCATACACATTTGAAAGCACAGATGGATGTAGGACCCACACTCATACACACACACACACACACACACACACACACACTCTGACATCCCTCCGTTCCTCGAAAACCATCAATTTTGATCCTGCTGAGTGGTTTTGATTTAGGAAATGTTGCACAGTTTCTCTCTATCTCTCTCTAGTGTCTGAGAGCAGCAGTAATGGTGCACTTGTGCCAGAGGAAGAGGCAAGGACACTGTTTTATTTTACCAGCCAGACACACGGCCAGTCTGGTTCAGGGCAAGACAGGTGAACGACATTAGGCGATGAGAAAAAGACTGCTAAGGTTCAGACTTCTTCAAATAGATCTCAAGGCAATAGACACAAACCTGAATGTAGGTTGAAAGAATTGTTAGTCATGGGAATATTACCGGCAATAAAGAAGTCCATTCTTCAGAGAGAGGGTAGAAAATCCTTTTTCCGTACAAAAAAACAGAACAAAAGATGCCCTTTTTCTCCATCCTCCCTGCCTTCTGTTGTGTCTCTGTGTCATTTAGTTACTTTTTCTATTTCTGTCATTTCAGCAATGATAGCAGTCTGAAAGATGCCAAAAAAATTACCACTATAACACTCACCTGCCTTTTCACTGTGTGTGTGTGTGTGTGTGTGTGTGTGTGCATTTGTATGTGCATATGCCTGCACATACAAGTGTGCATATGTCCTTTGACAGCTGGGAGAGCATATCTGCTCCACTTGTTGTCATGGAAACAGTGGGCACTGTGTGTGTGTGTGTGTGCATATATATATATATATATGAGTGTGTGTGTATGTATGTGTGTGTTTCACTGGAGACCCCCAAAATAGAGCAGAGAGCAGGTTTGGTCAGGAGGACCAGGGCCACATTCAGACCTCTGTCTCCCATAATTCACTTCTTCCCTTTTGAATGTTTGTCTTTAGTTCGTGGTTCAAAGACCGCCGCCGCTGCTCTGGTTTGACTCACTGTTTGACGCCCCGGGCAGTGTGTGAAAAAGGCAGATAGGACAGTCAGCTCGCTCAGGGCAGGAGGCAGGACGGTGAGGGTCAGGCCCAGGGACATCAGGCCCACCACCACCTTCCTACCCCCCACCCCCCACCCCCCCCTCCCTCCTCCATCAACCTTCCATCCAACAGTTGCTGTTTCAACTTTAATTACCTGAAAACAAGCAAAAACATCCTGGCAGCATAATGTGTGTGCGTGCTACTGAGCGTGCAACTTTGTGTGTGTGTGTGTTTTTGCATGGGAACGAGACATTTATCTGAGCAGCGCAGCACCGTCTGTCTCACACACACACACACACACACACACACACTGTCCCCCTCACACACATCCTGACCCCGACCAGCCAACCATCCCCACCCCTCTCCTCTCCCTTGCTCCCTGGGTTCCCATCCTCTGGACTCCCATCCTCTCAACCCCCCCTCCCCCTCCCAGATTCCTTCTGGTTCCCTTTCTGGTTCCTGACCAGCGGGGCTATCTCTGGATGGCCGGCGGTTCCTCTCATTCTGCCGGCCCATTGTGTGGTGACTTGGGCTGGGCCCTGGGCCCCGGGGGCCGGGAGGGGAGCCAGGAATGGCCTGGTTCCTGTTGCTGTACTAGTTAAAGGAACTGTGGCACCATTTCCATTTGTGAATCGTAACTGCTGTGAAACTGATTTCAGGGCTGTTTTTGTGGAAAACGCGACGTCCATGTAAGTTGCTTTCTTCTTTTTTTTGGGAGAAATGTAGCTTTGATAAGGAAAATGGGTTAGTTTAATTGGATGCCTTGGGTGTTAAAATAACTTAATAACACAATTTGTTCCACAGCTGTTGCAGGATAAATCTGTGTTCAACAAAATGCATCCCAAAAATGAGGGTCAGGATGTAGAGGGAAAGACACAAACAGGGAATACAGACAAACTCAGAAGCAAGAAAAACTACATCAGGCAAAGACAGAAAGTTTTAATGAATTTGACCAGAAAAAGCAACTGTCAGAATACTGTTTTCAACTTTGGTACGCAGGAAGTCATCCATCATGCTTTTTACCAGCAATGAAAGGTATTTCAAGTGACTAATTTCATTAAACATGAACAAATATGAACAGATATGTATCATTTAGTCTAACACTGCCTTTATCAGCAGCTCATCCTCAGTAACAATGATGCTAAACAAATGAGCTGCAATTATAAATCCCACTCCTATGACTAAACTGAGATAAAAAATTACTTTTATTATCTTTTTCATTTGGCTAATAAACACAGTTTTCAGTATATGCATGTCAGCTTTAAACGTGTGTACAGCGTCCTGAGGATCACCCATAATTCCTCACACTGGGGTCCGTTGCCCCCGGTGGCAGCTCTGTGAGCCCAGTCCAGTCTGCACCGTGTGAGTCGCTCCTTTAGACCACTCGCTCTCTGTGGTGTGTTACATGAAGTGCTACACTAGCTAGTGCACTTGGTTTATTATGACTTTCAAGGCAGGCTGTCACAGTGATTCACTATGGAAAGAGAGAGAGAGAGAGGAAGAGGGGAAGGAGAGAGAGTTGGCAGGTGTACAGATGTATCGTTAGCGCCACCCAGTGATGCAGAGAGAAGAGAATAGCAACTCCCACTCAAGAAAGACTTGAAGGGGAGTTTATTTTGACAAACTGTAAGTCATTCTGTCTGCATTGCTACACATTTTTCTTTCTGCCTTCTCCCCTTGTTTCTTGCTCTCAACTACCTCTATCTATTCTTCTCAAATGTCTCCTCTCTTCCCTCCGTCTCCTATCTTGCACCTCAATCTTTCAACAGCCCCGGCACTCCCTTTTCTTGCCTGCTTGCTCTTTATTTTTTCTCCCTGTCGACACTTGTCTCGCCGATGTCAGTTGTGCCGTCTCGAATGCTGTTCAGACAAATCAAGCGCCCCATTCATCTCGTGTCATCGGTGTTACGGAGAGCTGGAAACGTGGGCTCTCTCCTCTCCTCTGTCTCCACTGACAGTCACCTATCCACTTTATCATCGCCGAGCACATCAGATCGGAACTGGGCCAAGTAACTCAGTGGTGGATAAATGGAAGGTGGACGTGGGTGAAGATTTATAGCACAGAAGCTGAAAAGAAACGGGGAAGTACCCTATTGTGATCATGTGTGTATTTGTTATTAAGGCACAGCAAGAGGTGCATTCCAATTACAGCTCCAGAGAGTCTGTGTGAAAAAAGGTTTTTTTTTTGGAAATATTTGAAGGTTTGCTGTTTGAAGTGCTCCAGAAATCAAGCATCCGTGCACAAAGACATCAGATCTTGTGTCGGTAATCTGCGGCTAATCTGTGCCTTCAGGTGAGAAAACAAAAAATGGTTTCTGCACAACCGCCAACAACTCTTATGGCAGTTAAGTGAGTGGTTTGGTAGCGAGCAGCTGAGATTGGAAGAATTCAGCAGCCCATCCACCCACACACACACACACAGGCACACACACATACACACACACACACACACACACACAGGCACACACATACACAGGCCCGCACACATGCATGCACCCGCAGCAAAAAAGTCATTTGTTCTACCTCATTAGCATGTATTGTGGCGAGCGGGCGTAACACACTGAAAGGTGAAATGGGTCCGTCATGAATAGCGCACCAGTCGGCAGAGGAGAGGGGAGGAAAAGGAAGGGGAGGGGGGGGGGCAAGGGGGGGAGGGGAGGGGAGGGGAGAGGAGAGGAGGGAGGAGAGTGTCCAGATGGCTGGGGACCTGCCGCACACACAGGGAGTCTCTCGCTCGCTTTTTTACTCCGCTGATTGCACCGTTTCGACTACACTTGCTTTCGCTTGCTCTCCTTCTGCAGCCCCCCCTCTTCTTTTTTTTTCGCACTTCCATCAACACACACACACACACATACACATACACACATATACACACACAAAAGGCCAAGCCCATATGTAACCTCCCTTCCTCCAGAGTTGCTGTTCACATGCAGCCATCGTGCACTTGCACCCACCCACACAC
>JAPZDZ010000008.1:11499606-11511809 GCA_029783805.1 Acanthurus tennentii | reverse complement strand
AGCTCATTCGTTTCCATTACACTCCTCTGAAAAGGTTGCTTTTGTTTTTCTCTCTTTCTTTATATATTTTTTAATACCTCTTGATTTCTATCCCTCTTTATCAAACCTCTATCCTCCATCCATCCATCCCTTCCTCTGCTCTGTCTGTCTGTGTCTCAAAGACGGACGTGAGGTAAACGTTATTTATAAAAACAAGACAGTTGCTTCTCCCTGAGCGCAGTAACATCTCACTTCGCCGCCTCTGTGCGTGTGTGCATTTGCAGATGTGTGCACTTGTGAACTGACATTCAGAGGCTCATATTATCCACCGAGGTCCTGCGTGGATGTGGGCAGCAGAAATTGGTCCCTCAAGAAACGCTGTTAGTAGCTGTTAACAACACAAACAAGAGCTTTGTGTCCTTCCTCACACTCTGCTGTCTTGCTCCTAAGTTTTCTTGTCTTTTTCTCATTCGATTCACCTTCTCGTTTGTTCTCCCTCCATCTTTATCCCCCTTTTTTTCGTCTCTGTTTACTGCTCCGCATCTATCCACCAGTCCCTCCTTCCCCTCTCCTCTCCTCTCCTCTCCTCGACAGATGGTTAGTGTATCACTGGGATGGCTGCGGAATCAAAGATGCAACTCTTTTTTTTTTCTCTCTCCTCCATCGCTCCTTCTCTGCCTCTCTCTCTCTCTCTCTCTCCCCAGTCTAATTTTAGTGTCTTCCCACTGCGGGGCCTTTAATGCCAGCTACCATATGGTAGCAGAGAGCAGTTGGAGGTGTAGGGGAGCTTTTATAGGTGCGTCGAAGCACAGCTGCAACAATGCGCGTCAGAGCTCAGAGTTTTTCATTACGCTAATGTTAGACCGAGACGACCCCTCCAACCCCCAACCCACTCGACTCCTTTCCCCCTTTTTCTTAATACCGAACCACAAATTGGTTGGGAGTCTTTACTGGAAGGAGGCAATCATAAACCACACAGCGCCGGTGACGTGATGCGCTGGCCTTCCGCCCGCCGCACAAGACAACAGGCAGTTACAGTGTTTCTCTGTTTTCAACTTAAATTTGTGCTTTTCTTAAGTCTTGGCTGTCAAGTGTTTTGTGTTTCTTGTGTCTTGCTTAAATGAGAGGCGAGGGAATGAGCACATTTAGCTGAAGAGAAGGTGAGAGGGGGAGTCATGACAGGAAATAATTGAAAAAGGACAAACTCTATGTGCAAAAACGAAGTCGCCTCAAGTCTCCTCCAACTGCAAATTACACAGAAACAGAAAGCTGATGAAGTGCAGTGCATCCTGAATAAGGCGTATTCTGAACTGTTTTTGGCATCGTTTGACAAAATGACAGATGCAGTGTTTTCACTATAAATCATGCTAGGCGGATTTTTGAGCTGTGGCTGCTGAACGCTACTTGAGATTTTTCCTTTCATGCAAGTGCAGATGTCGGTTAGCATAACTGCACAGAAGCAAAGCACCATGCTTGATCGAATGAAAAATGATCCAGTCTCTTCAGCAGTCTGCCTTTCTTGACTCCGTCTTTTTTTTGTCAATGCAGCCCACATCTCCGGCAATTAGGATGACCTCTAATTAATGAAAGATGAGTTCACCGAGGTCAAAGCAATCTATTTTATGCTCTTTTTTCAGAGGGTAATTACGATCATAAACTATTAACGGGCCATTAACTCAGGCAGGTAAAGCGAATGCCAAATGTGTTTGGCATTTCTTTTACTACAGCCAATTACTGCAGAGGGGTTTTCGTATGATTATGAAACATGAATACCACTAAACAAATCAGGGTTGTATTTTGTGAGTATTATATCTGGCTGCAGTTGGCAAGGACAAGACAGAAAGGATAAAGCAATGGAGGCAAATTCTTTTGCAGGAAGAAGGGCAGAACACGGTGAGAATAATAGAGTGAATAAAAGCTTATAGGTTGTAAAACTGCAAAAAAAAAGGAAGGAAAAAATACAAAGCCAGAGACTCAAAGAGAGATTATGTTCTTGAGGACAAAACAAAGATTACCAGACCCTAAAACTTACAAAGATGGCCCCTCCAAAAGCTCTTGTGATGTACCTCGCCAAAATAGCACCCACTCTCAGTCTGAACCTGCCTGACGCAACACTTTCATCTTCTTGCTTCAAAATGCACCCCATCAGATGTCTTTGAAGTCAATGCGCACATACCTGCATGACCCTGCACCTCCACACAAGAAAGTAGACCCCCCTTGTTATGTCAAAGAGATTGAAAATAGCTGGTATTTCTTTAAAAAAAAAAAAAAAAAAAAAAAAGCATATGGCATAGAGGAACTCTCTGGGTGTTAATGCACTCTGGGTCACAGGAAGTGGTGGCGGTTCAGTGGTAATGAGCAAACAGGGGTGAGATGGCATGAAAGAAATGGATCTATTGTTGCCTCACATCAGTGTTTCAGACATGAAAAGACTGAAAAAATGTGTTTTAACTTTGCCATTTAAGTTTTGGGGCTTTGTGTAAGATAATACATGTATATATTGAATTTCTTGGGGAAAAAGGCTGAGTGTTAGTTACATTTTGTGGTTCTTCATGTTTTGTTATGATCAAGGAGATGCATCAAACTGGTTGAACTTTGTTGTAATATGAATGAAAACAAAAATATATATTAAAGAAGACCACAGATCATTCTTGTTCACTACAACAACATAGTTTCTCTTTGATGAGGTTAAGTTGAGTTATATTGACCTTAAAGTAAAGCTTGCCCTTGCATTTGCATTTTACTATTTTATGCACTTAAAATCTTCATTATTATGTTTTCCACAAAGTCTACAGTATCTGTTTAAGATATAGTAGTGTATGCCACTGTTTCCTAAATTAGCCAAAAAGGAAACAGAGAGCCTCTTAAAAAGAGGGGTGTGTGGTTTATTTTGCATTTGTTAAAAAGCACGTAGGCAGATTATTGTTGTCTAACTGCACAGTTGTTCAGTCTCCTCTGGTGATGCAGCGCTGTTTTCTTTCTGTAGGCCAACCTGCCGCTCCTTCAGAGGGAGCTGCTGCACTGTGCCAGGCTAGCCAAGCAGAACCCGGCCCAGTACCTGGCCCAGCATGAGCAGCTGCTCCTCGACACCAGCACCACCTCCCCGGTGGACTCCTCTGAACTCCTGCTGGATGTCAACGAGAACGGCAAGAGGAGAACGCCAGACAGGTGAGTGAATGACAAAGGTGCAAAATTATTTATGGTAATAATTCAGCTAAGAATAACAGCATCAGTTCGCACTGATCAATCTGTGTTACTTACAAATGTGGCAGCTTCAGACAATGTCGCAGCTGAATTTTTCTTTCTCCTCGATGATTTGATCTCATGCATAAATCCCTTTGAGTCTGCCTGCATCCTCACGAACCTAAACATAACTCCACAGAGACATTTGAGCTAATGTAAGGCAGCAGCGTTGTGTGTTAATGTATGTATGGGAAGTGTCTGTCAGTGCGCCACCGGGCCTCATGACGTGCTCCGTTAGACATCTCAGCTCCCGGCTCCTGCTCTTAATGGACCAGAACTGAGTAGAGGAAGAGACGGGGAAAGTAGACTGGGCTCCATCCATAAACACACAAACACACACTCACACACACACACACACAGGATAAAAAAAAGAGTGAAGCTTTTTAAATGTGCATGTCAATCCATGTGTCTGAATATGTGTCCTGTGTATGTTTGTGATCCCTAAGTTATCATTTACTCGCATGCTTGATCGGATGTTTAAGTACACAGTGAGCGGCCATGTGTGTGTGTGTGTGTGTGTGTGTGCCTCTCTCCGCATCGGTTCAACCTCGTCCACCAGCCAAAATCATTACATCCATTTGTTGTCACGGACTTTGGTAATGACTCAATGTTCCCTGCTCTAATGGACACGCATTGAGACGTGACGTCCAGGAACACACCGCACTGTAAAAACCTGCAGTCCTCTCTCCAACAGTCCTCTCCAAAACCACCAGAAACGGAAACAAGCACAAAACCCACGCAGACGGGCCACGAATGAGTGTGTGTGTGTGTGTGCGTGTTTAAGACTGTGGCACATTCCCAGCCCAATAAAGCAAATTTTTATGTTGTAGAGCTTCAATACAGCTACAAAATAACTTCACGGTCTATATATAGATTTGAATGCATTTTCTCACAGAATGGCTCTACAGAAGGGTTTTACAAATCAGAATAATTACTGAGACTGATTAGATATAAATGCATAAAAACATCCCTTCAATAAACATTACTAAGCATTTTAATGTGTTGGAAGAGAGTTTGTGAACAAAAAGTGTGTTTTGTTGTGAGTTTTTGCCTCTGCTCAAGAACAATGGAGGAATTCCTGAGGGTCTAAAAATTTTTATACAGACAGGGGAGAGGGAAATGTACTTTTTATATTTGCTGAGGGACAAAAATGCCAAACGCAATATTAATAATTCTCACCTCCCTTTCCCCCCCAACAGTCGGATAGGCAGACTTTTTCTGTAATACCTGCATATTTGCAGGCCGTCTGGTGCATAGGGGAGTGAGCTTAGGGGAAAAGGTGTGTGTGTGTGTGAATGTGAGAAGGGGGGAGAATATATGGAGGGAGAAAAGAATAAGTAAGCATCTGTATTCAGTGAAAAAATGAGATCTGTTTGTGTGAATGTGTGTGTGGGTGATTCTGTATACAGTGTGAAAGTGTGAGCATGGTTCATGGACTGTGTGTGCACCTCTGTATGGGTGTGTGTCTGGGTGTGTGTATGTGTGTGCCTGCCTAGGGAGATGGGCTGATAACACATACAGATGAGGCTCCAGCACCAATACGGCTGGCTAAGCACCTCTGGTTTCTGCTTACCTCTGCTCTGCATTCCCACTTATTGGAGCCCCTGTGTCGGAATATTGGAATTTGAATGGGAATCCTTAATTACAGACAATAATGCACTATCAGTGTATCCCTGATTAATACTATAGTCTGCAGGAACCAGACAGCATGTACTGGAGAAAAAAAACATGCATACATTTGGTCTGTAGGGTAAATTCTCTAACAAAAGCAGATATTTAAATAATAGCTGGGATTGCAAATATACCCGTCCTCTAATGGCTTGCATAGTAAATTCAGTATAGTTCAGCACATTTTCCCGGCATGAATTCCATCACTGTAAAACAAAATAATTAAATTATATTCAACTCAACTCTCCTGCTCCCAGTTCGTCTTTTTAAGAGAAGCACTCACTCACTAATTAATAACTCTGATCCATTCTGCTTTTGTTAATGTAAGTCAACACTTACTGCTGTGGTTTTGCAATAAAAGTCTTCCAAGGAAGTGAAAGCTTTAAAATAATAAGGGTAAGAAGAAGAAGAAAAAAAAACATTGAATTTTTTTATGGAACGTTATTTGGTTCTCAAAACACCTCATTTACTATTTGCCAACATCCAGTACTTACACATAAATGTTGCTTTTTATGACATGAAATTTCCTTGCAAATGTCTCAAATCTAAGTATTGGCATCTAAACTTTATTGAGTATGTATGCATCTACAGTGGATGTATATTTTCTGCACACACATCCATGCATTGTATAAGTGACTGTGAATTTATGTGCATTTTTGTACTCCAGCACCTCAAGATATAAACATTGTTGCAGCAGGAAGGCTGGAGAGAGAGAGGGGAGTGTGGTTGAGGGGTGTGGAGGGAGGGAGGGAGGGGTGTGTGTGTGTGGATGGATGAGTCGAGGGAGGCAGCAAGAGACGGACGGATGGAGGGAAAGAGCATATGGAGAGATGTGGATGAGCATTAGGAGCCCATAAAAACAGCTCATTAAGAAGTTCAATCTGTTCATCGGAGAGAGAGATGGGGAGGAAGAGGAGAGAGAGAGAGAGAGAGAGAGGAAAGTGGAAGATTGCAGAACGGGGGTGGAGGGGTTGGGGGGCTGGGGGGGGGGATTGGCAAGATTTAACTGTGAACTGACAAAGCTAGGAACACACACACGGACACACACGTACGAGCGTGCGTACACACAACCACACCTGGCCACATTAATCTTGAGAAGCAGGCTAACAAAAATCCACCTGATCCCCTGGAAGCTACTTGAGCGAGTGCGTCTGTGTGTGTCCGTGGTTTGTGCGAGCACACACGATCGAGCTTTAGTTGTGTATGTGTCGGTATGTGTGAATGGACGTGTTTTTTTAGTGGAGGAATTTCAGGATGATTCCTGGAAAAAAAAAAAAAAAGCAGCCTTTAGCCTGTGAGCAGGTCAACTCAGCCTTTACTGCAGCACAAAGGGGTGATGGGGAGCAGCTGTTGTGATGGTGTGTTTAAAGTCTGGGTGATGTGCATAACAACTGAAACAAACAATTTTTAAATCGGACATTTTTCCAAATCAGTGTGATTTCAACATTTCACTGACTTGTGCCAGTGTCTTCTCTTCTTTCCTAGTTTTAAATCTTTTGCTCTTTCAACTGATCCTCTGTTAATCAAAAGGGTCTTTGGTTATTTGCCAAGTTTCATTGTCACAAAAATGTGTTAATGTCTGGTAACAAAATCAAACATTTCTGTCATATTTGGTCTCATATTTAACTGTGTTTTACTTAAAACAACTTAAAAATACTGCAAGCTTGTTGAAGTAATTCTGCCAGATTTTTTAATGCAGTCTCCTGTGTCAGGACTCTGTCGAAAGGGTCCATGAAATGAAAATGAAACTGTCTTACCCACTAAAAGAAAACAAACAAACAAAACAACAAACTCAAAATGTCTTTTATTTTTCTTTCCCCACCCAGAACCAAAGAGAATGGCTTCGAGCGAGATGGTGCTCTGCACCCAGATGTTCACCCCAGCAAACGACCCTGCACCATAAGCCCCGCCCAGCGCTTCAGCCCGTCCAATGGGCTCTCCTACCAACCCAACGGCCTGCCCCACCCGGGCCCGCTCCCACCGCAGCACTACAGGCTGGATGACATGGCCATCGCCCATCACTACCGGGACACCTACAGACACCCTGCCTCCAATCACAGGGAGATCCGGGAGAGAGCCAGGCCCATTGGTGAGGACGTGGGGGAAGATGGAGGGTGTATTTAAGTGTGTGTTAGTGTGTGCATGTCTGTGTCCATCCGTACAGATTTTGAGACACAAACCCATCTCATTACATGGCACAAGATTTCACTCTGCAGTAGCACCACGAGAGACATAAAGAGGATTTTATATACAAAGGTAAACAGTTACAACAGTTGCATCATTTTTACATCATTTCTCAGGCTTCTCAGTTCTTTACATACCACTGAGATCTGTATTTTTCATAATAATGATAATCTGTCAGCGTCCACTTCAGTCTGGTGGATGCTTGACGGTAGAGCAGACTGACAAGCAGCCTCTCAGACCACAAGGCCATCGCTCTGCCTCAGAGAGCACAAACCAGGCCGAGGCCGCTGTAACCTCACGACTGACTCAAGCGCTGCACTGTGAGATGTATGAGAGCACAACTCGGGCACGTCGAGATAAAGTGTCGGCGCATTACAGACATTTTTTCTGTGTAGACGGAGCCTTGATGAAGCTATAATGACGACGCTGGCTCTGTTCTAAAAATAGGAGAGACATTTACCAGGTCTCGCCTTGTGATGGATGTTTATTGGACTGGAAGCTCAGTCATTTGAGTCCTGCCCTCTGGGTGGGAAAGAGATATGAAGACAGCAAAGAGAGGGGGGAGTGAGAGAAGGGGGAGAAAGAAAATTGGCGGAGAGAGAGTTTCAACCTGGGAACAAGTGAAGGATAGATCAAAGGGAGTGATGGAGTATTGTTACATTGATCCTCCGTCTCACACTGATTTATCCCTTATTTACTTTTCCATCGGTCTGTCTGTGTTTCTCTCTTGCAGGTATGCATACAGGGACCAGGCAGGAGGAGGTGATAGACCACAGGCTGACAGACAGAGAGTGGGCTGAGGAGTGGAAGCACCTTGACCATGTAAGAAAAGTAATAACATTTTTTATTACTATACTTTACAGTTCTGTCTCTGTAAGTAGGAGAGATGAGCTTAGTTTTCATTGCAGATGCATTAAACCGTTACATATCATGTTTTGCCGTAAGTCTTTGCTACACTGTTAAAAGATCATTTATGTTTTGTTAAACACGGTACACAAAGAGTGACCTTTCTCTGTTTTCTGTACTATTTAAAGAAATTGTTTTCTACAGAACTGCCTGACATTTTATCCATATCAAGGCTAACAGGCAGGCTTTTTATATACTGTCAATCTGTATTTGTATGCTTGCATGTAAATATGTTTGCCTGCAAGGCAACAAACATACAACGTAAATACAGATAGATTGTTGTTTTCATGTTCCTCTGCAGTGTTGTTATTCTCTTGAGAGATGCAGTCGGTGACCCTTTTACACATTTAAACTACATGAAATATGAAAAAAAAATCCAGCATTATGTTTGTGTTTCACCTCACTGTTGTTGGTATGCAGTGAAAGTTATCCAATTAAACAATGTGAACATATACATCAATGCATTATTAACTAAAGTGATTGTGAGTTGTAACCCAATCAATCGTAAAAGTGTGTCTCAGCTATTTTTTCACTACCAAACTCCACATTACAGATGAACATAGAACTGATGAACTAACTTAACATCATACCAGATGTCTACTTTAATTTAGAATCTTACTTCACACTCAGAGAATTTAAATCAGTCCATGTCTATGTGTAAACTCAGCGCCTTGCCCACTCCCTGTCACCCCCAGCTGCTGAACTGTATCATGGACATGGTGGAGAAGACAAGGCGCTCGCTGACAGTGCTGCGGCGGTGCCAGGAGGCCGACCGAGAGGAGCTCAACTACTGGATCCGACGATACAGTGACGCTGAAGAGCTGAAGAAAGGCGCCGCTAGTGGGCAGTCGAGGCAGCAGAGCCCAGCAGCACAGGAAAATGCATCATCAGGTAGAGGATGATACAAACACTCAATCTTTGTTTTTAAATGATGAATAAATATAATGTGATTACATCAGCTTCCTTGATTCTTTCCCACCATATTTTTTAAGCTTCCTTGATTCTTTCCCACCATATTTTTTAAGGTGTACTTAACATAAACACTGCCTTGCAATCTGTTTCCTTTAGCTCTCTCATATCCAAACTTTTTAAAATCACTATTAAAGAAGGTCAAATCCAAACCTAATAACTAATGTTTGTTATCTGATCTAAAATCTTCCATTGTTACGTAACTTATTTACATCCTAAATGATGGGATTTATTTTAATACTTTCTTCAGCACTCATACAGAACAGAATGGCTGATTGTGGGGGGTTCCCCAGGGTTCATTCCTTGGTCCTCTACCTTTATTTGTATATACTACCAATAGGCCATATCAGTCACATTTACATGGTCATGACTGAGCTAACTGGAATCCTTTTACATCTTGGTAGATCATTGCATCATTAACAACAAAGTGTTTGTTTTTTTATTTTCTAAAATATTTAGCAGGGTTTATACAAGAATTTTTTGTTCTATAACACTTATTGATCAAAACAATGCAAAACACTGGTTGATCTTTTATTAACAAAGCTTTTTGTTTTTGTCTCTCCAGAAATTCACAGGGAGCTGCTGCATCGGCCCGTGTCTGGCTACGTCCCTGAAGAGATCTGGAAGAAAGCTGGTAAGCCTACCGTCATTCACCCACACAAACACACACACACATTCTCTTTCTCTTTATCTCTCTGCATTTTTTCAGAAACTTTGCTCTGTAGAATTCAAGGCAGTCGTTTTCATCCAGATGACTCTTGGTTGGAAGTGGATGAGAGGTGCTTCTAGAAACCCCTTTCTCCCCTCTAATCCCAGTGTAGTCTGCTGTCTGCAACTTCCTCCGCTGGAAGACTTGAATTAATGCATCAGGCTCCTCTTAGAAAATCATTTATATTTAATACAGTAGGAAGTTAGAAAATAAGAGCGTCCCCACCACACTCTACACACTCCAAAAATGATGTCAGGTCGTAAAACGATTTTATTGTGCCAGTCAAATAAGGGGCATAAGTAGCTTTAATAGCTGGTCCAGTGGCTCTGCTGTTAAAAGTACAGTAGCAAGACTTGGTATCTTTTTGCTTTTGGCACTTTTGTAATCTCCTAAGTGACAGACATTGCAGCTCTTCTATTTAACCAGAGTGCTGTAAAATTGTAGAGGGAAATTTCTATAGCCAGTTAAGATCAAGTGTTGAAACTAATTTGTTGCTTTAACAGCTTTCACTAGTTGCCATTAAATTTTTAGAGTACACAAACAGCATTTAAAGTCGCAAGCGCAGCTGCAATCAACATTATCGCTGTCCTGAAAAACTGAAAGAATTTTCCGCTGAGGATTCAATTCTTGGAGAATCCACTTTGTATTCACAGTCAGTGATACAGTATATCTGCTTTTTAAACCCCTTGGAGAAAAGAAATTGTCCCCTTGCTTGACCAAGCATGATGTGTGTGATACTCAGAACAAGTAATATGCATTTAAATTGAATTGAGTATCACCATCAGGACTCTGCCTGCTCTCCAGTACTCTGCCTCTCCCCTCTCACCAGCTTTGATCGATCTTCCATCTAAGGCATTTGGTGTGTAATCACAATTCCATGCACAAGGCATATATCACACTGCACCGGGGCAATTTCCATGACTTCAGGCAGCACAGTAGGTTAAAGACAAAACCACCCTGGTTTAAAAATGTAGCTTAATCATGATGGAGAGAAAGTGCCTCTGTCTTTATAAAAGCACGTATTCGGACTGATATTCAAAACAGATTTCACATTTGTAATACAAGTGTAATGTATACAAAGGAAATGAAGTCAGATGAAGTATATTTGTGAGAAAAAAAGCTGTCCTTCTGTCTTTTGTCTGTAGGATGAATGGTATAAACTATTTTTTATTCACTCTGCTTTATTCTCAGTATTTCTTGCATCCTCTTTACTTCAGTCACATATATTCTGGCTGAAGAGAGACTAATCTAAATATGACCCAGGGAGGATTGCAAAATAGGATTTTTTAACACAATGGAGTGCAGCGGTGAATACATCTGTTTGAAATGGGCAAAATGTTTACAGTTGGTGATAAATATTCAAGCACCTTGCACGGTGTCCTACCGGTTTCCCACTTCCCCTCACCACATGGGCCTCTGGGATCACAATGGAAATGCATAATTTAAATATAAATTGCCTGATTTGCATACACAATTAGTCAAGTTACAGGCTTGATGGGAGCAAACAAAAAGCCCTCCTTTTGCTTTGACGTTCAGATGGAATTCCACCGCTTAACACCCGCGCGGCAAGGTTATTCATTCCACAAAACAAGTACGAAATAACACATTGCTCCAGCAAAGGCAGGTTTTCTGACTGACTACCTGGGAGTAATTGGCTCATGTTTCTGTCTTAAGGATATGTTTCAAATTAAAAGGAAACCATACATTTTGTTTGCTGATCTTTAAATGAGATCATTTCAGTCTTTAAATTACAGCGATGAACATCGATGCATTAGATGATCTGAAGTATCTGAAGTATCTAATTAAATGTGTCACACTCGGAAGATTGTTGCTTTGAAAAGAGATATGCAAAAGTGATTGTTCTTCTTATGTTTATTTAAATGCCTTGATAGGCAAATGAAAGCAATTAATGTGCATACTATCCTTTATTTATTACATCACAGTAACAATTATTCCTGTACATGCAGATGATATGAAATACAGAAAACTAAAAACTGCGAAAGCACAATAAGTTTTCTTTGCCATGCAGCCACATCTAAATAACTGAGGTATAGTTATGGTTTCTGTCCTGAAGGTGTGAGACAGATGTAGTAAATGAAAACAGCTTTTACCATTAATATTTTAGAGGACACAATGTAAATGTTTGTCCACACAGAAAGCACAATGCACAATGACACACAAAATAAATGGAAAGACACAAATGACACATATTTGCTAGATGTGCATTATTTTTTGTACATGCATGAGTTGGAAATGCTCAATTTGAGCAAAAGTTTGTGCATATCATGGGGGTTTGTAGAATATAGTATCAGATGGACAAAGGCAAGGCGGAGGCAGAGTCCCACTGAGTGGGAGAAGAGCTCAAAGACTATTTTTTATATTTCGAGATCAAAAAATTGATTTATCTTCACCATTGCTTCACAACTTGTCTGCAGCTGTGAGCTGCGGACGTGCCGGTCTCTACTGCCGGTGTTTAAATGTACTATTTTAACTGTAGTCTTTTCATCCAAGTCGACTTCGAACTAGATAAGATGAAAACCTTACT
>JAPZDZ010000008.1:11455321-11467084 GCA_029783805.1 Acanthurus tennentii | reverse complement strand
TAATAATAGGTGGCACTTCAAATTGTTCTCTCTGAGATGGAACGTGTATCTCACCCTTCTCTTCTGGGCCTTGGTTACACGCGGCTGTTTGACCTCTTGTTGTTCATCATTATCCATCTTCATGGTCTCCACTCCATTTAGCACCTCTTCTACCTTGTAAGACAGCAGGAGGAGAGGTTTTGGTTGTTTGCAAAAATGACATTAATAGACGTGAACAGAATTCAAGTAAGCATGACTAATGACATAAAAATGTGAAAAAATGCATTCTGTGCAGGTATGCATTTGCTTTTGATTGATCTTTTTAAGGCAGGTGTGGCACATAATGTAAATCCCATTCCAAAGCCATAAGATTTGGAAATCATCTGAATGCAAACTTTTACCTTTAAGTCAGTTGCAGATTTTAGCTGCTTGAATTCCTCCTCATGTTTCTTGCTGAGATCGGCCTCTAGTTTGGCAATCTCCTCCAACAACTGTTTCCTTTTTTTCTTGTCATTTTTGGGGACGGCATTTTTCATGCTCTGGATTTTAGCTAAAAATGAAGAACAAGAGTTGATACAAAGAAATCAAAACAATAATTAGGTAAAGCCTGCACACAATTTTAGTACAATACAGCTTCCAGATGTTGCTGTCGAATAGAAAAGCTCAGGCTTAAAATAAATCAGAAGGCCAGTACCATCGATATAAAGAATTCAGTCAAATATGGTGCTAAAGCATCCTAAAGTTAGTGAGAAATTACATATCTTTCAACTTAAGATGAAGTAGCAGTAAACTGTAGCTGAACCTCTCTCCATGGGGTAAAATAATATAGCTTACATAACATGGAAAAAAGGGTATGAATAAAACTTCAAACCCACATCTGTAATAGTAGTATAGTTTGCACTTTGTATTTGAGAGTTGAAAAAAGCATAATTTCACATCAGTGATGAGAATGTGTCTTGCTTAGAAGTTTCAGCCCACAGAGATCAGTTTAGCGGCCGGTATCTAATCTCTATGTATGAATTTTACCTCTACAAACAACGATCAGTGCGAGGTACTCACACAAAAAACACACACACACTGCAAAAATAGACTGGCAAATGCCCAAGAATGATAATAAAACTAATCAAGTTATGGGTGGGAGTCTTTTACGAAATGATATTTTCTATCAACGTTAGCGTAACTTGGTTTGTTGGAGACTAGTTTGTGCTCAGTTCCCGGATATCTAGCAACACATTAAATGCAAACAAGTATTCCATTTAAACTTCAAAAAAAGGTTTAAAAAAAGGATGTTAGCTACCTTGCATATCTTTCTTTTCCTTGCGGTGCTGCTTTGCCAGTTGCTCGTCTGGTGTCTCCTCTATCTCCTCCTCCATGACTGGATGTTACTCACTTTGTTCAGTATTTGTGACCTAAAGCTGACAGCTGCTAGATAAACAAAGTGCTACGGTGTCTCTGTGATAAAAGAAAGCACATTGCTGACAAAAGATAAAAATATGTATTCCACAATAAATAAAATGTGCTGAGATGGCCTTATCCGGAAGAGACAAGGGAAGAGGGAGGGGCTTTGCTCTTCTTCGCCTAGCTAAACTCAAAAGTTGACTTTGTTACAGCGCCCCCCATTGGCTTGTAATGATACTGAAGTTCTGTTGGTCAGTTAGGCGCAGATGTTCCACAGGGTGCGTTTCATGAAGGATCGTATCTGAGGCTAGTGACAGGACATATGATAGATACACCTCTAGATGCAGGGGGCTAGTGTTTGGTCATGAAAACTATTTTAGGCGCATCTGATTATGCGAATAGCCGTTACGAAATGTTCAATTGTCTCTGTTATATACAAACATCACTTTGCTGTTGTTGCCTCCACAGTTCATTTCATCACTTGTTCTCAAACCAGGTTCTAACTAAATGTTTTATAATATACTTATATGGGGCATAAGGGGGCAAGATATTTGACAAATTGTGATGAGAGGGTGTTAGAAAGGCTCATTGTAAGGTAATAGAAACACAAGATTCTTATTTTCTGGCGATAAACTGATGAAAACATATCTATGAATTATATTTCCATATGCTCCAAACAGAAGAAATCCTACACACAGCCTTTTAATTTGTACATTTGCCCTTTAATACAGCCCACGTTTCATCTTTACAAATATAACCGTCTCCGTGAGATTACTCCGGAATAACCTCATGAACTTTAAGGAAACATTGCCAGGGTTTCACAATAATAACCTCCAGGGGTATCCCCAGACGTCGTAAACATTACGCTCCGGAAACATTCTTAGATTGTTTTTTAAAAATGGGTACTTGTCTATTAATTCCCCTAATGTGAACCTAAAACATTCTATAAAAAATTCAAAAATAAACATAACAGAAATCTTTTAAGGCATTTAAGTGGGAGGGACCCACAGAATGAAAAAAACATTGATGTGAATAGATGCCCATAGAAAATGATCATTTACAAAGTAATTTTGTACTGTGTTCCCGCATGCAATTAGTCTACATCCTGCATTCAATCGTAATTGCTATTTCTTGTGAAAACTAGATGATCTCACCTCTGAAAGCCTCTAAATTTGGACCAAAAGAAAATTTAAATGCTCGCATTTCATGTCCACCTTTAACTAATAGTGTATCTGTCTAACTAGTGTGGGGATGTTCGATGGGTTCAAAAATTTTATTGATAACAATAAAATTGTGTAACATTATTACTAGCCTATGTAAAGACAGAAATACATATCCGTTTATTGACAAACCACACAGCATTGTCTTGTTGATTTTTATATGGGCATAGACAAGGCATGTGTATTATTCCAGGCTATATTAATATTTATCAAATGTGCTAATTAAACAATGCAGTATTATCAAACTATATTACTGAGCAATTTTTTCAATCAGAAGAGCAAATATCAGACCAACTATTATTTACTTATAAAACAAGCCCATGCTTTGTTTAAGTTCTTTGTTTACTAATTTGTTTAAATTTGTAACCATTAACGGAATAGTGTCATTATATTAATTATTATTTACATGAATTCTTTTTTTTTAGTGGTGGCTAATTGTCTGAGAAACTCATTTCTGGAGGGTCAGACGTGCTGTGTGACGTGGCACGAGGGGCGGAAGAGCTTGTTTGTGTTTTGGTTCTAAGGGGAAGTTGCGAGAAGAAAGAAAGGAGGAGACGTGACGGGATTGTTGAAATTATTTTCTTGCTTCCCCAACACTACCTCACCACAGTGTCCCGGGTTCTGTGTGTAAATACTACAGCGGTGGTATTGAAAGTTGAAAACATCGTCTGGCTCTCAGGTAGCGTACTTGACATGAATCGACAACTTGTAGTTTCCAGCTGGCAAACTGGCTAGCGCTAACGTTTGCTCAGTTGTCATCGGGGACTAACGTTAGCTAACGTTGTCGCTAGCTGACTCTAGCTTATGTCGGTGATGTTTGATTGCTAAGGGAATGCAGAAATACAGGCCTTTGTCACGTTTTGCCGAGTCCAGCTTTGTCTCTTCTCTGTTGATGTGGTGCTATTATCAAGCGTCTGACACAGTAAACTGAATGGCAGGCTTACTGTTGACTTTGTGATAGCTAACAGCTAAATGGGTGGAATCAGGTCAGTGGGTGGAATGCTAGCAGTGCTAGCAAGCTAACATTTGTGTTTGTTAATTAAGGGTTTGGCTACTCCCCATCAAATAAGGTTCGCCAACCAGCGCAATATTACAGTTTGATAACAGTATCTGACAATTCTACGACTAGCTTCTTAACCCTTCGTATTCACTTTTGTTATATGTTGCCCAGCACATCGTTTTTATGTTCTTTGCTTAAAGTAAGTTGGGAGGCTGCGTTACTGACTAGTCAGAAAGCTAAGGTTAGCTAACCGCAAGAAAGCTAACAAGCGAGAGGACAAAACAATTCGGAAAATGGCGTTCCCCGTCAAAAAATCAACAACAGATACACGACAACAGCATTACTACAGCTAACTTGAGCAAGTGTGTTTACAGTCAACGAGCCACAGTCAAATCCAAGTACTTTGTGAGCATTGCAGTGCGCAGGGTTTGTTGACAGTCACTGTCATGAGTCAAAACGAAGTTACTGCTGTATTGCAGCTGAATGTTTTGTTTTCTCCTTGCTTCTCTGTTTTTAAAATATCTTATTGTCACGGTAAAAAAAAAGAATACTTGCCTTACTTGGACATATCAGTCACAACCTGTCTAGTAAATTTTATGGGCATTTTGTCTTAAAGCGTTTAATCTTTTTGGATCAGGGTTGTCCCCTATTCCCAGATATGTTTTGTAATTTCAGAAGACAGTTTGAATTGTGTTTCAATGCCCTTTTAATCTAAATTCCTCATTATTTTTACATGAATATCGCAGAGCCATGTGTTTTTAACATATTGAAACAATATAGAAATTTACCACAATTGTCATATTTCTGCACTTGTAAAACTAAAGCTATTGTTCTCTTTATGTGTTTGGGATACTATATGTAACCATTTTATGCCTTAACTTCCACAGTCATAAAGCCAGCCCTTTTCAAACTGATTTAACTCCTCAACTTATTATACCTGTCTTTGTTTTTATACATAAATATTATTATATCAGCTTTGTAATGCACATAACATCAAATGAATCTGCGCATATTCATTTAACAGTCTCATGAAAGCTAGTACGAAATTATCATAAATCGTGGCCCTACACTTCACCATAGAGGCCATTAACCCGTTATCAAAAACTGTGACTATATGCTTCATAGATGTAGCTCATTGCAGAAGCATTGTACTTTAGTGCCTGGGAGCACATTTGAGAATGATAAGGTACCTGTATTTTATCAGCAGGTATGACGTCTCTCTCCTGGATAAGGGAGATGGTGGGGGTGCATGGTGAATGGCATAATAGTTTTTGTGGTCAGACATAGGACTCCACAAATCATGACCAATTCAGTTCAGGGCCAGTTCTCTTAGTAAATCGAACATAGACTGTGATTATCTTCTGACAACAGTCATCTGTTAGGCACAAATTAGTCAGCAGTTCATTCATCACCCTAAATAAGTTACCAAGAAATGTATGAATGCATGGCATGTATCCATACAGAGGTCCTGGCTGTTGTAACATGCTTGAGTAATGTGGGTGGATGAAAACTGTTGAAATTGTTGTGGTTCTTGACAAGGCGTCCTTTGCATACTGTCACTGTATGTGGTGTAATGGGCTTTCTTTGGCTCTTTCATGGTGTCATTCATACAGGCACTGATCCACAACTGTGGAAGAATTGTGTCAACGATTACTTAGTTGTATTAAAATGATGATGGCTTTGTGTGTTTGAAGTGCTTTCAACATGGAGATATTTGGCTGTTTAAATGACTAAAAAGCTATTTTACAAATTGTTTACAGAGAAATTAGTTTATTTTCGCTTAAACGAAAAACAAAAGTAAGCATACACTGCTAGTATAAGTTACTCAATGTTTTAATGTATTGAATAATTTGAATATCAGATTATTTTTGCATCAAAAGGTGAAATTCTCACCTTTCCATGCTTTCTTTTTTATGTAGCTAAAGGTAAAGCAATATGAAGTATTGTTGTTAAAGTTTCGAAGAAGCAGCTACTGTTAATTTGGAACTTTTGAATTGCACAATGTAAAAAAAAAGTGCGATATTTCTGGGTGAGGCTCAAAGGTGACATTTGAAAGTATGGGCGTGAAACGTATCTCTATGAAGGCACCAGCTCTGTTTTGCATTGTCACCCAGGACAGTTGTGACCAAACAAGACCATCAAATCCACAATAACAGTGAACAGAAGGCATCTCTGTCTTTAGTGAAGGCACTGGCTAATGTTTCTCAAAATATATTCTCATAGATACTATCAGAAAACATAAATCTGGGAGTCATCACTGAACTGATGATAATAAGAGGCATAGAGGCATGTAGTTTTTCTCAATATAATCTCTCTATAGTTGTGTAGGTTTAAGCTCTAGTTTTTGAGTGTATGATTTCTTTTAAATTTGATTTTTTTTTTTTTTACAGAAAAGTTCTTAGTGCTGTTGAGTTTTTTCCTGATTATGTTCTAAATAGGCGACAAATACCACTCTTAATACTCTGCAATACTCTTTGCAGCATTACATGAGTAAACTAATTATTCTATCTTTGTGTAGTCCTTGTAAACTGCATCAGATGGGTGAATGTATTTGCATTCTGCTTTCTCAATATTCCTCAGAATTCTAAAAATGCCCAGTAAATCCAGTAAAAAGGTCACAGCTTAGACTTTTTCACAGTAACATAGTCTTCACTCTGTTTCTTTAACAAAAGCAGATCAGCCTTGCTACTTTTCTCCAGTATTTTAAGTTTGTTTGCATGTTTTTATACACCTGTACTTTTGGCAGATGAAGTTCCACACCTTTAATTTGCTTAAAATATAACCCTTTACTTGAAAGGACCACAAACAGCCCCCACAAAAATGCTAGTCAGTAGGCTTCATTTTCCACTTTCTGCACACAGTGATACTGTTGTTCTCTCACTAGTGTCATATCCAGATAAGATATTTTGTTCTATTTTGAGGCATGTAGAGTCCCTTATTATGTCAAAACAAAAAAAAACCCTTCCTATTTAAGTAACTGTTGGCAGCTCTAAAACAGAATTTCATCTTAAGAAACTGTTGCTATTTGAATTTTTTTTAATTTTGTCAGTGTTTGAGAAACAATTAAAATGTAAAATGTTTCACTCTAAGAGGATATGTTTTTGTTTTGGTTTTTTTTATTCCGGGAAAGGTTTAACACATTAGTTTGTTAGTTTGTTTGTAATCAGTAACCCTTTTTTTCTCTTGTTTCTTTACAGCAGAAGTCCTGATAGGGAGGTTTGGCACACAGGACACCGGGCGATCTGATTAGGTCATGGCCAGTCGGGGAGGTGCTACGAGACCCAATGGACCCAATGCAGGGAACAAGATCTGTCAGTTTAAGCTGGTGCTGTTGGGGGAGTCGGCCGTTGGGAAGTCCAGCTTAGTGCTCCGCTTTGTCAAGGGTCAGTTCCATGAATTCCAGGAGAGCACAATAGGAGGTGAGCTTCTTATCAACAAACCGTGCTTTTTCTAATGAGCTGTCAGTGGATCATAGATCAAACAGGTACAGTTGTAGCTGTATTTGCAGGATTTTGCCTATATTCAAGCAGTTACAAAATTATTTGAAAATCCAGACAAATGCACCTCCTTACAGCCAATTGATTGCTTCGTCATTATCACTGCACAACCTAAAAGTAATTTTAAAAAATTCCTAAAATTTCCTTTTCCACTTTAAAAACTAAATTTACACAGTTTATTTCATGTAATAACAATATTGATATAGCTTTGTTTTGATGCACTTATGTCCTTTTGCTGTTTACATGGCATTGTACAAAGTACTGTGCTTGCTTAGATATTGATTATCTTATTGTAGCTCACCCTTCATTTTATCTTTTCCTTTCAGCGGCCTTTCTCACCCAGACAGTGTGTCTAGATGACACAACAGTGAAGTTTGAAATCTGGGACACTGCAGGTCAGGAGCGTTACCACAGTTTGGCACCCATGTATTACAGAGGAGCACAGGCCGCCATCGTGGTCTACGACATCACAAACGAGGCACGTTCCTCCACTGCTGATTAAGTTGTCCGTGCAATTTTCCATCATTACTCACAAGATACTTGCCATGTTCTCAAAAGGCAGTTATAATACGTCAGCAGTTTACAAGTTTTAGTGCAAATCTTGGAATCATACTCAGTACAATGTAGTGCAATTTGTTCTGTGCATTTTGATCACCCTGAAAGAGCAGTGGGTAGTCACTGTGTGCCACAGAGGAACCAGCTCTAGCTGATGGCTTACTTGAAAATGTTGGACTTGTCTTTGAAGTCACTGATCACATGAAGGTATTGAGAGATGACACTATTTTCTCTTATTTGCAGGAGTCCTTTGCAAGGGCAAAGAACTGGGTGAAGGAGCTGCAAAGACAAGCAAGCCCTAATATAGTCATCGCTCTGTCAGGCAACAAGGCTGACCTAGCCAACAAGAGAGCCGTCGACTTCCAGGTCAGAGCTAACAAACTGTGTCTTGACAGTCTTATTTTTGTGCATTTCTTAAGAATATTCATCTACTTGAAATGGGTGTATCTACAGTTGTGTTTTGTGTGATTACACAGCCTGGTTACCACAATATGATTGTCTCTTTTACTCACTGACAGTGTGCATGTGTGAGGACATATTGAAAACTCATGTTGTTATGTTGTATTGACAGGATGCCCAGTCCTACGCAGATGACAACAGCTTACTTTTCATGGAGACATCAGCCAAGACATCTATGAATGTGAATGAGATATTTATGGCTATTGGTGGGTAATTCTTCACACTTTATGCATATTTTTTGCCAGTGCATTTGTAAGGTGGCATTTTCAGCCAAATAGATTTATACTACTGGTATTGGTACAAGTAATTGTAAATATTTAATCTGCTCAACTGGGTTGAGGTTGGGGTTATGAAAGTAACTTCATTTGTGATTTCTTCACCTTACATGTAAAAGGTTTGAGTTGTTTTTTTTTTCATTGTTGCTGAGTTTGGTTTGTTTAATTTCCCTTCAGCAAAAAGATTGCCGAAGAGTGAGCCTCAGGCTGCAGGGGCCAGTAGTGGCCGGAACCGGGGAGTGGACCTGACAGAAGCTGCCCAGCCAGCCAAGGCTCCATGCTGCAGCAACTAACGTGAAGAACGCCTTCCCCCAACCAGCCTGTATAGCAGTAACTAATGCGGCTGATGCCCCATATGCCACTGCAGTTACTAATGCAGTGTGTTGTACTCTTATCTCCAGTTCTCTCATTTGCAAAGCAAGTAAATATGCCCTGTGTCCCCCTTTCTTTTTGCAGTAATGAAGTCAATGCCATGACACCGATTTCTGCCTCTTTTCCTCCATCACGGTTCTGCTGCTACCTGGTTAAGGCCCCTAACTATTCTACCCTAATTTCTGCAATCAGGGTTATTACATCTATCAGTTATTATCGATAGATTAATAACAGCAGATATTAGAGACATTAGTGCACCCTGGCTTCCAAACCCTTCTTCCAACTTGTTGTTATGAGTTTCATTTAGAGGAAGTGGTCACTTCCCTTTTTCTGGGATAGCTTGAGACTTTACTACTGCATTTCTTATACCAGTCCTGTTATTGTTATTGTTTTTGTTTTGTTTTGTTTTTGATAATTTTGTCAGATATTGTTCACTATATTTTTGTCAAAAATATGGGTGCACATACTTGTAAAGTTACATGGCCTAAAATAGAAAAACAAAAAACTGTGTTTGACCTTTTGTCTGCAGTTGCACAGAAAAAAATGTTTATTACAAAAAAGAAGAGCATTCTTGTGTGTCTGAGAAAAGCAGAGAAAAAGAGAGAGGAACCTTGAGCTTCACACATCTCTATTGTCACTGGGACCCTTTTAACATTTAAAAACATTTGTGACCTGTAGTCCTTTTAGATTCTCAATCTCTCTCTCTGTTTCTCTGCCTGCCCGTGCTCTCCATGTCCTTTCCCCCACTAAACCCAAAGTAGCACTAGTGTACATTCTCTTCTAACACCCAAAGGCTCCATTCTGGGGCCATGCCTGCTTCTAGCTATCCCTAGTGGCATTGTGCAATGTTTCACAGTATTTACTCTGTGACTTGAGTGTCTGCAAGAACCAATGCAGCACAGCAAAACCCCTGTTCCACCCAGCTTTCTCCATAACAAGGCACAGAGGCTTCTGAGATGCTCACAAGTATCACCACTTCCTCATCTCCTGATGCAGCATCCTTTCACAAATCTTGTGTCGTCCGTCCTTGTGTGGTTAGACATGGGTCTCTTGTTTTTTGTCTTTGGATGGTTTCGTTGATGCAGATTACCTTTTTCTTTGTGTTAACATTGCTGGACTGCTGCTGGGTTTGCACCTGGTAAAAAGCGAAGGTGATGGTTTTGAGTAGGGAGTTGCAATATGTAAGGCTGCTTCATAATCACCTTAGAATCGTAATTATTTGTCATCTTCTTTTGATTAGGAAGTGCTTTAGACACAGTCGTGTCCGTGTGTACAAACTGGGCCTGGGCTGGCTGGCTGATGACAGATTTTATCCATAAACTCACTCACTCGTGCCCATTCATGTGTGTGTGTAGGTGTGTGTGTGTGTGCGTGTGTATGTATATATGTATGTATGTATGCATGCATGCACACGTGTTTATTTGTTTGAACACAGACACAATACATTGACTTCTTCCTTCTGAACCATTCAGACCTAAACATTATTGTACATAAGCACAGACACACACATGCGTTCTGTTACACCTTTTCCTCACCTATGTCAAGCACACCTTTTACTCCCATCTCCCCGCTATACATTATAGCACACACACACACATACACATACACATACACATACATACCATACACCTGGTCAAAAAGCTCTTTTTACAAGTCTGTCTTACTCATGCCTTGCACTAATGATGCTCATGAATATATCCTGTCATAATTACAGCCAGTGTGATATAAATATATACATATATATATAAAAATATAAATATATAAATAATATACTGTAAATAGGGTGTTGCGGTGTAGTCTACCTTTTTTTTCTGATTTACCAGTGACAGGACTAATGCTTGCTAGGGAGTTGTCTAGATAATCATATAAAGAACTGTACAGTTAGAAAAAAAACAGCTACAATCTTGGTTTGGAGTTTTGTTGCTGTTCCTTTTTTCACACAAATGGTTAAATTATAATCAGTGGTGGTCTTTATAAATGTATGTAGTGTTATTAACAAACAAATGAAATCGCATTTATTTAGTCTGTCTGTCCATACTTTTTTTTCTCAAAAGAAAAAAATAATATCCAAACATTTTGGTTTCTATTTTTTAACATCATTGTTTTTCTTTGCATTTCACTTAATCATTTTTAAGTGGTATCAGGCTAGAATGCCTTGTCCATTACTCCTCCCTGTAAGTAGACCTGAACTTCTAGATTCACTGCTGGTGAAGGCTCCAGAGGGGTCAGACACAATACAAGGAGTGTGATTAACCAACAGTCTGCCCTTCCATAACATCTCAGTAACTTTGTGAAGATATTGTAGGAACAGTGTAACAACTACCAGCTGGCACGATGATGATTCATGAATAAATGAAATAACACACAGTAAGGATGTAAATTGTGTTTTTGCCGTGAACACTTAATTGCAGCCGAAAACATTTAAATGCAAGCATTTTACAGTACTGTTATGTAATGACCAAATAAATACTGAAATAAATTTGATCATTTATTATTGTAATCAGGCTGGGTGTTTGTGTGTATGTGTGTGTTGACTGTCTCAAGGACCTGGCAGATATAGTGATAGAAGTGTTTGTGGTTCATGTCAACAGTTTTTTAAAGTCAGGTTTGGTTATTTCAGCTTTTGATTCACCTTTCTCCATCCAAACCCTTTTAACATGACATTTAAATTGATAAAAGCTTCTTTTTAGGTGTCATCTCTGACTTTTAACCTGACACTTTATGCCTAATGTATAAATTATTTTTTAAAAAGGCTATTTTTATTTCCTCTAGTGATTTTAACAAATTGTTCTTCAATAGAAAAAATGTATTGTAACATGTCTTATGTCATAATAAGATTACAGTATTTTAAATCCTCAAAACATTAAAAGTTATTAGTATTAATTCCACAAATTCCTTTTAATAGCATGAAATTACCATGTGCTTCTTCAATCTCTGTGCTCCGACATGGCTCCGCGTGGTAAGCCACGTTAATTTTATTACATTTGACCTTGAAATTTTGCTACAAA
>JAPZDZ010000008.1:11433656-11443948 GCA_029783805.1 Acanthurus tennentii | reverse complement strand
ATAGACACTATAATATTCATACCGTTGCTTTTGTTTATCATTCTGGACCGTCCTCTGCTGGGGGCTGAGGCACTGGCCAGCCGTTTGTTCCTCTTCTCCTTCATCTTCTCCTTTATGTCCTCCAGACTCTGCTGGAAGGACTTCTTCTGGACCCGTTCTTTCACCATGGCTGAGGGTCTTCGATTGTTACAAGCTTGTTTTTATTTTTCAACTTATCGACTCCGGAACATAACGGTGTACCTAACGAAGAATGAGTGAGTTGGGCTAACGTGCTAACTAGGTTAGCACGCTATTTAACGTAAGTCAATCCAACAACGGCGGTTTGGCGTTTTACTTCAAAGTAAAAGTAGAATTAAACTCACCAGCATGTATACAATGTCAGGCTCCTCGATATATAAATGACAGATTCAGCGAAATGTGTCAATGGCTTAAATTAAGCAACAATATAATCAATTTTATCGCAGCTTGTCCGGGTTGACGTTCGAATTTCGAGCTGTGCTTGTTGATTGGTGGAAATTTAGTTAACGTCACTTCCTGCAGGTGAAAAGTCCATCCGCTAGATGGCGTTAATGTACCGCTGAAAATTAAGTATATTTTCTTGCATGGGGGACTGTACCGGGTTATGTATTCATAAATCCAAGCATGTTCTGATTCTTTGACACAAAACAGACCGACACACAGCGCACCAAATGATTAATTATAATTCTTGGCGTTTCAATCAGAGTCTTTCAAATATTTTTTTGTCTGTCTCTCTGAGGGAAACAAACAGAGCAAAGTGACCCTCTCTCCCTTCCCTGGAGGACTGGATTTTATTCTAAATCTCTTTAAATTTGAAATTAGATTTGTATTCATCAAGGGTCAAGTTTATTCAGTCCCTCCAAAATGACTTATTGAGTATTCATAATTGACTGCTGAAGATAAAAGCTCGAGCGCAGCTCTCTAAAGCATTCTGCTAGAGCTGATAACTGTGTCTGTCTTGTGTTGCTTGAGGTTTCTCCAAAACTCTGGTGACGCTCTTAAAACTCAATTTTACTGTAGCACAGAAAGTCAATTATTAGATGAATGCAAATTTTAATTTCAGCAATTAAGTCTTATGACACTATGCTCTACTGTACACCCTCATATCTTGTTTTTTAATAGGGCCTATACAAATAGCTCTCTCAAAGAAAACCTTCTTCCGTGTCATGAGTACCCATTTCAACCCTTCTCCGGTTTTGCCAATTAAGTGTTCTGTAAATATTGGATTACACTGAATACTTGGTCATGATCTCATTTACTTTCCAAATAGCAAGTCAAACAGGCATGTCTCACTTGGCAGGTTGCAAGGAAGAAAAACTGCACCATTCCTGCGTAGCACTGCACCTATGATGTAACATCTATTTGGACCTTCTGTCAGTGAGGACCCAAGAAAGTGTCCATGAAAGCCTACTGAATGGCATATTGAGGTTACAGAGGGCGTTTGGTAAAGCTTGGGTGTTGTCAGTGTCACCCATTGAAAACAAATGACTTCAGCTGGGTGCCTCAGCCTTGAAACAGGCCTGCACTTTGGGGCAAGACCCTTGAGTAAAGCATACAGACAGTTCTTGATTTAGCTGACTTTTCTCACAAATATTTGGCACTTTGTACGTGCTCAGCAGGATTATTTCTAAATTGTATATGCAGGACGAGTATGCAAGGATATGTTCCAGTAAAGCTTTATTACAGAAACATTAATAACGTTTGATAACAGCTTTTTTAATCATAAAAAACCCCACTCAAACTATTGCTAGCGTCATAAGTTTTTTTAGTTACCAGCACGCATTTTTATTACGTGGTAAGGGTCTGATTAAGTGTTGGAGGTATAAGTGCTCTGTCACTAAGAAAGCCGTACAGACCTGAATGACTCACTGTTTTAATAATAAGATCACTTCTGTTTACCTAAAAGGTGTATTATTCTTGCTAAAAGCAAGTAAATGTTACAGCTGTTGCCTCACAGCGGGAAAACAGTGAATGGTGTGTTTTGTGTGAGAGTGTTAAAGAGAAAAATGAGAGACAGAGAAGGAGAGCGGGAAAGAGACAGACAGCCAGAGGGACTCCACAGGTTTTAGCTCAGCTTGCTTTAATGGACAAATCCATCACGCCGTCATTTCATGCCACCCCTGACTATCCACGTGTCAGATGCAGTGAGAGAAAAACTTATTATCACAGGTGCAAGAAAAGGACAGAATGGAGGGAACATGGTGCAGCCAGAAAAATTAGGACACATGTAGATACAAAGAACAGATGACGCAGATGAATCCATTGCCTTTTTTGGTGCAACAGTAGCCGGTGCAGTCTATTTATCTACAGACGCGATGCACTGATATGTTATTAAGAGATCACGTACGCATCTTCGTCCAGTCAGACCCCTATCTCGCCGATCGCTGTCCAGACAGCCTGACTGGCCAATGAAAAGATCATCTGCTCCTCGACCAGATGAAAAGTATTAGTTCTAATCTGTGCACTCGCCTCAGCGGAGGCCAAGAATACATAGCCTTACTTTTTTAATATGGAAAATGTGCGTATGGTGCCATATTCACAATTTATGGTAATGAAATCATAACACAGGTTGTGTAATCAACCCAACAGGCAGTTGAGAGAAGCAGCTCAAGAAATCAGATTGTGACTTCTGTTAAGTAGCTTAGATTGATGGGAATCTGTAGGATGGATAACAACCTACATGTTTACGATTCTTGGTTTAATTAAGTTGGTTTGACTCTTACAAGACAGAGGGCGTTAAACCACACACATCTGTGAAAACTGTCATGGAAGCACATGAAAGTCGTATTTCTATCATGATCTTTGATGTATAGACTGTAGGACATTACATGACCAAACTATTATTTCAAATTTCCTGTAAGTCTAATGAAACAGCTTTTTACTGCAGCAGTTCCTTAAGATTTCAACAAAGGCCAGTTATTCCAAACTAACATGTAACATGTTAGTTTGTAAAAATGTTTATATCAAAACCACAGAGAGCACAACACTATTTGTAGTCTGGTTTGGTGCTCACACAGTGTTAGATGTAAGAATCTGTAGTCCAAAAAAATCATTGAATGCCTTCTCAAAGCCACATTATAAAAATTAAACATCTAAAGAAGCTGGTGATACTTAGAGGAAATAACTGGTCTACTTGTGCAGTAATTACTATAACTGAACATCCTAAAATGTATTTCAACGCTGCAGAGGAGCTCTAACATGGCAATTTTTATCTCTGTGGGTGTGAGGAAGACCACTGTATGACTGCACCGCAAACAAATCAAATTGGAGGAACACTCCTTCGCCATCGCTTCCCTTTGAAACCACACAACAGCAGCACTGAGTCCCGGACACACAATCAACTCTCCGTGGGGAGCAGCTTGGTCTTTATGCCCTACAGCCTGCTCTTGAACGCCCCGCTGAGCCATTTATTTCACAGCCAGCATCCCCTCCGTTTACTGATCAGTTGCTCCATGCCATACTGCTGCACTGCCTCCGCAGGACCGGAAAGCTTCACAGGAACTAAACACATCTTGTCTGAAACTGCAAGGGCAAGAATTACTTAGGAGAGAGCGTGAATTGACAGCTGTGTCTGAACTTGCAACTTTTGCTCCCTGGATATCTGCGGAAGCGTGTTGACCCAGACAGATGGTGTCTGTGCCACAGCTCCCCTCTGCCCACTCATCTCTTGCAAACCCACTCGAGCTAGAGAAACACAGCTCTCAAGGGCAGGTTTTACAGGTCTTATGGTGATAGAGGGCCAACATTCAGATGTACAACACTATAGCGCTGTTAGATGTACATGATGAGGTCTCTAGATGGTTCTCTGAATAGGTTTGTCATAATGGGGAAAATGCTGACCAGAGTTCTTTTCAATAAGATCCCTGAAAACAAATGCAAGATTAATGCAATATAAATGCAGACTGTACAGCTGGCATCCCACATAAATTGGCTTAGGCTTGTAAGTAGCAGTTAGATTTTTTTTTTTTGCTGAGAATTAGAATGAAAGAAGGAACACACCGGTCTAAAAAAGCTGTGTGGCTATAAACCAGCAGATGCTTAGCTTAGCTTAGGCTAGCTTGGCTTACTCTGCATAAAATTGCAAACTGTTGTGTTGACATTTAATGATTATTTCATTTATTTATTTATTTACTTATTCATCTTTGTTTTTATGGATTAAGCATAGTCATGCTAGATGTTTCCACTGCTTTTCTGTCAATATTTGATACAAAATGTGCTACTACATCCCAACGGGAATGTTAAGGTTATAAGGTTAGAATGGGGTTGATGCTACATATTTGCATTTGCATTTGCATGGTATCCTCTCTTAACACCATAACTCATTAGAAAAACATTATCCAGTCTTTACTCTAAGCTAATTTAGCTAGGTTAACTAAACTCATCTAATAGTCAGTTTATCATGCAGATACGAGATGTGTCATTCTTTAAAACTAACTCTTGTCAAGAAAACAAATAACTGTAGGCCCATTTCTCGAAATGTTAACCATTCTTTCAATCATTGCTCTAACTTCCCTCCTTTCTTAGTAGAAATAATTGTGTTTTAAATGTGTTATGGTCAAGTTGTATCACAGTTTGGGGTTTGTGGTGTAGATTTGCGGTCTTATTTTGTAGTCTCTCTTCTTCTGTGTCAGGGCTTGTTCCCCTTCCTGCCTTTGCTTCATCTCCTTCATGTTTTTCTGTGTCACCTGTGTTTGATTCATTAATTAGCTCCTAGCGTGTTTAGTCCAGGTGTTTTCCTCTTTCAGTTGTCAGTTCATCCTGTTTTGGCTCCCTTGTGTTTTCCTCTGTTCCTGATCCCTGTTTCTGCTTGTTTGCCTGCCGTGTGATCTACTTGTTGGACTGTTCAAGTTTATTAAAAGCTTCATACTTCATCAGTCTTCCTCTGTTTATCTGTTTGTGGATCCACCCCTGCTGTATTGCTGTAATTGTAGCAAGTTCCTCAGACTCTTTACTTACACAACACTTATTTGACTTTTGCAGACTTTCTAAAGTAAAGAAAGTAAAGAAAGTTTGAGGTTGAGCATACAGATTGCAGTTGTATTTTACTTGTATTTTCCAGTTGAGTGCCGTAAAATTATTTTCTCCTTCCCCCATTTCTGCTGGTCGCGGTCTCATTGCACATATTCATGACCACCTTTGTTTTGTGATTTGAATTTAAAGTGCAGAAGTCAGCGTCCTGCATCCTGCATCAGTCTTTCTCTATACGAGCAGCGTTGCACTCACATGGCATGCACAGCTCTGCGTCATACCTTTGTACTCCCTCCAGGTAGCGGCGAATGAAAAATTCCCTGGTTGCTACGGCTTTTGTTTTGCAGACATGTGTTCATGCACCGTGAATTCGACAGAGCGGTGAGAGACGGAGAGGCTGTGGAGAGAGTAGCCGTGGATGTGTTGTGAGATAACGAAAGAAAGATGACAAAAAGAGAAGAAAAGGCAGTGAAGGCTGGCGAAGGAACGAGCCAGGGAGTTAGGGGGCCAAAGGAGGTCTGGATTCCGAACTGCCTGTGGAGAATTGAGCATCCCACACACAGATGTTCACAATCATCACCCCAGACAATTAATAATAATAATAATGACTGCTGTGACAACTGGAAGAATCGAGACGCAGTGACTGATTGGAGGATAATTCTCTAAAATGGCTGGTGGAATTATTTACTTTGGAGCAGCTGGGGCAGGCGGACGCAAAAAAATATCTAACTAATTAATTCAGTTTGGTGACAATCATCTGATGAAGGACCAAAAGAAGAAGGCAGCCTGAGAGGTTGTAGAAAGTTGAGAAAGCAGCAGTCACACAGCCCCCTGACCTGACGGAGTAAGTTAAGACTTTGACCTCTGAGAAGGGTTAGAACAACCTCCATTCACATGACACACACGTGGAATCCCATCCTGAACTTTACAGTCACAATTAAAGTTTACCATATTCTCATTTTCAGTCTAAACAGGAGAAAAAACCCTTAAACAAATCTTAAAAGTCCTCTCGAGGCAGATCTATGTAGGCATGAACTACAAATCTACCAGATCGTGAGGTCAGGTCCTGAACTGAAGCAGCGGTAGCTCTCTCTTTACCCTTACAATAAAAATTATCTTCCTTTAATATACAAGCTCACCAGAATGAGCTACACATGGCTCGAGGCTGCAGTGTAGTAAACCAGCCTCATCAGCAAGACAGACAATAAAGTCAGACAGAACATTCCTGATGTGATTTATCTCTGAGAATGAAGCTTGAGGGGATGAAGGCAAAGGTTTATCTGTACTCTTAAGCAATAAATAGTTGAGAAAAAAAAAAAAAAAGTCTTCAAAGTCTTCCCGAGCTAAATATGGATGCGTCCTTTTCATTTTGTTTTATAGAGAAACACATGAAAGATCGTTCTTGCGTGTTACCAAGTAGCAAAGGAGGAGGAAAAGGGCTGAGGTCAGAGCCTGAGTGCAGAGTTATGGGTTTGGGAGGAGGCGATGCCTGACTGCATCTTGGCACTTATACATTTCTGGCAGTGTGTGGGTGAACACGTATGCAAGGAGCTGAAGAGACTGACATGATTGTTTGTTACAGTTTATCCATCCTATTTGCTGAAACAAAGATGAATCTAATAAATAGCATATGGCGGTAAAAGGATATTCCACTTCCATTCTATCCCAATTTATTAAATTAAATGCTTGTTTTGAAGCATTAAATTGGTATTAAGAGTCATTTTCCAACGATGACTCAGCAAAGATACATTCATAGTGAGAGAGGAAACAAACATGAGTATCCACAGCTATTGTTTATTGGAAAATAATGAACATCTTTAGTCAAGCATGCTCTGATTCATACCTATATGCATATCTGCACACACAAACACACACAGTTATAGTCATCATGGAAGTTCACCATGATGCATCTTCTTTCTATCTGTACTGATTAAGTCCTTTTTTTTAAAGAGGGACTTTCTTGATTGTCATATAGATGATCAGCATCTGCAAAACTTGTTTGTTACTGGAGGAGTGAAGCAGTAGTGCAGCAAACACACTAAAGAAAGTTGTACTTCTGTGATGGCTATATCTGCGCATGCACTCAGACACATTCACACACACACGCACACACACACATGCACACGAACAAACAAACTCATTTCACTCATTTGCTGCTTTGTACCTCCTCCATCCCAACCAGCCTCATAAGCTACGTTTCCATCGCAGGAACTTTTCCAGGAGACAAGGAACCTTTGGAGGAACTCAGTGCATTTCCATCACAGGGATCAAGGTCTGAATGAAGTTCTGCTGACATTATTTTAGTCCCCTGGTAAGTCCCTGCTCACAGGGTATTACCTCCCATAGGTGCAGGAACTTTAGGGGTAGGTTTTGCAGCGATGATCATATCTGAGTTGAGTGTTGGCAGCATTGTATTTCAGCTGCTGTGTTTTGTTTTGTTTTTAAATGTGCTGCCAGTTTGTGTTTTGGTCATTCAGCTTCAACACATCAACATGAAGTTACAGAAGAAAGCAAACAACAGACTGACTGAAAACAGAGTCTCGGGCTTTGATTATGCATGTCAATTATGCATGTCCTGTGACTTTTCCAAAACCATTTTCCTGACTTTGAAGAAAAGCATCTTCGGGTAAAAGAAACATGCCAAGGAAAATTTGCTAAGGACTTGAGGAAAGATAACTGCGGTGCTAAGAGAATTCAACTATGCTTATACTCAACTACATGATAAAGCGATGTTGAATGATGCAACATTTCTGCCAAAAGAAATTTGGGACTGTGTTATCTCCTTTCCTTTCATTAAGGATGGTTCAGTGTTCCCTGTGCTAAAGGACATAAGAAAGGAAGCACTGAAGCACCTTTCCTCAGCATTTAGAGACTTTGACCAACTCCCATCATGGCTGCTACTTCGATATTTCCAATTTGATTCACTTAGTCAAAAAGTGATTACAGTGATTACTGATTACACTGATTACAGGCTGCTTTTTGCATGAGTCACGTACAAAGACCACATGTAAAAATCAGCTGTCACTTCTACATTCATCAGCAGACTTATTTACCTAGTCTTTTCAGGTCTTTAGGCCGCAGTTGAAATGGGCTAAAGGAGCATTTAAGTTCCATAAAAAGTCATTTCTGGGACTGAAAGTTCTTTGGGTGGAAACGCAGCTACGGTCAATCTTCAGTCCTGGTCCATAAAACCCAGAGTATCTGCTTTTACCTGGAGGACAGAGAGCTCAGTCTTTTATCACATCTTGTCCCGGTCTCGCCTTTTTTAGCTGTAATTCAGAGCTGATTGAGACGTCGGCGGGGTCAGTAGGGGGAAAACAGAACCGGCGTGTGTGTCGAACAGATGGCTCCAGGGGTCGGGTGCAGCAGTGCCTGGGGGAGGGGCTGACTCTGAAACAGGGCGGGGCTTGAGTTTGTAGCAGGGCGGAGAGGGAAGGAGGGCAGCGCCGCCATCGCAGCAGCGACGGAGAGTTGACGCTGCAGGAGACACGAGGCCAGAGGTTTGGTCAGGTCCTGGTTTTTCCGTAGAGCCAGACGAATCTGAGGTCAAAAAAAACACAGACAAACAAACCGCAATCAGTATTTTATTTTAAATTTATTCTCAAAGCAGTTTAATAGGAAACCAGAGGAGGACAGGGAGATAAAGTCTTGGTAGCCACTTGGCCAAAACAAGCATGAGCTGTCCCAGTTCCTGCCAAACAATCTGATCATGAATCCGCCCTCCTTTCCAACGTAATCTGTCCTTTTGTCTCTCTTATAGCAACGTCACGGGATTAAAACATCTCAGACACAAGATCCTTCAACGCATATTGCTGATGATTAGTCTTCTTGGATGTAGGGAGTGGAGCCTTCGGGCTTTAGAGAGTGTTTACAAATACAATGATAAGTGATTAAGTGAATGAAGCAACAGGAGAATACTCACCGCCTGGGAGTTCTGGTGACGCTGGGTGGGAGTGTAAGGGCTGAACTTGGGCTTGGCTGGTTTACCTGCTGCTCTGTCCTTGTGTCTCCTACTGCTGATGTGCTGCAGTGACAGAGAGATAAACAGTAAAGAGATAAAGGTCGACATGCACAGGCTGCGGCACAAACACAACAAGGACAAAAAGACAGAAAGAAGCCTTTGATTGGAAATTTGAATAATCTGTGGGGAGGAAATTAAAGGAAACCTATTTGTAGGATTCAAGCAGAATGTTGATGTTTTTGTTGGTTCTGACTTTGAGATTCAAAAATATTCATGAGGGGCGGGTTTGGATTTTCTTTTTGAATTGATTGACAAGCACAAACAGATGGCTACAGCCAGAACGGCACACAGTCAGCGGTGATCTGCTAAATATTCATGAGCACCTGGCCGAAGTTAACTTTTAAACAGCCAGTTATGGAGACCCGCATTGTGCATGCATGTCACGAACAGAGACGCTCACAACATATTCAAGCGCTGGTTGAAAAAGACCAGGGTTAGTGGCTTTGTGCTGATCATCTGGGGGGGGATCTGTGGTTTTAACTCACTTCAGCGACAGGTGTGAGATGTTTACACTGCGGTTTGGAATTAAACCCGCGGAGTGAATGACTCTCTCTGTGATGCACGATGGACAAAACAAGATGGCTCTTTGATGCCTTTGGCCAGCTTCACTGTGTGAAATGACCTTTGGATTAATGACGGGAACTAAGCGATAGGTGTAATGAGTCAGTGTTTTGAGTCACTTACACTTAAAATTACATGTTAGTGTTTCGATGAAGATTGCACATTAAAAACATGTGATAAAGACTTAAATTACAACATTATTTAGGATTAAATCAGTCATTTCCAGCCCTTTTAGCCTTTGACCGCTTACATAAAGCACGTGACGTCTGAGCTGTTAGCAGTTCAACCAGGAAGTAATCTCTCCTCTTCACTTCTCACATGGTTTTATTTAATTAACTGTTCGAGGTCACAGACGTAAAACTATCCAGTATGCAAAGATTACATGAAACTTAAAAAACATATGCATATAACTTTGTGAAGAAGACATTTGTTTTTTCTTGTAAGCCTCTCATTAATCATCTACTCCTCCTTAAATTTATCTTGTGACCAAGTGGGAGGGCTCCTAAACTACCTACCATATATAAACAAGTTAAAACTATGCATTTGTATTAACAGTCATAACGTTATCAATATTGATATATCAGTCAAAGGGAACAATTTTCTGCAGAACTATTTCCTTTCATTTTAATTACTATAAGTACATTAAACTGAAAAAACCTTTGTACTTTCACTTTGATGCACCATATGTCTTTTCTGCTGCTAACAGTCTTTCAGTCAAAACAAT
>JAPZDZ010000008.1:11401980-11414252 GCA_029783805.1 Acanthurus tennentii | reverse complement strand
CTGCAAGATGAAAGACACCAAACAGACCCTCAGAAACTAAACTTACATCAAGACTGGAAGCTGTTGTTGTCAGATGCGTGATGAAAGAGATGTGACTGTTAATGGCATGCACTGAATGAAGTCTTGCTTACAGGTCCAGTGTGTAAGATTTAGAAGGATCTATTTTCAGAATATGACAGAAATGTATTATTATGTTCATAAGAGTGTGTCTTCATGAGCGTAAAATCATCTGGCATAAATATCCTTGAGTTTCATTACATTAAAATGAGCCATTTATATCCACAGGGGGACAGGGTTCTCTTCCATGGAGTCCGCCATATTGTACCACCAGAAGCCCAGACCAGACAAACCAAACAGTGGCTCTAAAAAGGGTCTTTTGTGTTTTTTCACAAGTTTCACTGCCACTGAAGGTTCTCCTACACACTTTAGGAGGAGTGGGACAGTGAGAGGATATTTAACTGTGGTACAGATTGCAACTTCACCACTAGATGCCACTAAATCCTACACAACGGACCTTTAAAAGAACAATATACAACATTTATATAATGTCTGAGAACAACTATACCAGTGTTATATTTCTTTTTAAGTCAATTTCTCTAACAATGTTTCGACCCAGAGAGACCCAGATAAATCATCTCCAACAGTGGCTGTTTGACAATAAAATAAATGAATCCCATGATTCCATGCTGCTTCACAACATAATCAAACCACATTTTTTGTTTCCATGGTTTTGATAAAGAGGCATCTAGTGGCATAAATAACGCTGTAGTCTCACATCAGTGAAGTCACTGATATGAGACTTCTCACCTCTTTAGTATAGCTCTATTACTCATGAATATATGTAAATCTATGAGTGTGTTTGTGTTTGTGTGCACCCACGCTGAGGTAATGGCCCTGTAGCGCTCCAGCCCTGCTGTGTCCCAGATTTGGGCTTTGATGATGGACTTGTCTAGCTGAATGGTCCGCGTGCTGAACTCGACGCCAATGGTGGTGCGACTGTCATGACTAAACTCATTCTTTGTGAAGCGAGACAGAAGGTTGCTTTTTCCTACACCAGACTCCCCGATCAAAACCACTGAGCGGAAACACACAGGAAGAGTCAAATTCATTCATCAGAAATACAAGATTACAATTTTAAAGCTTTTCAATGGCCATTTTATGAGACACGGAGTCCAAACACATGATAGTTAACAAGTCTAAACTCAGATTGAGTGATGAATCAGATATCCTTTATCTCCTCAAACTCATGTAGACTTTCTGTCACCGTCACAGTCACCAGACACTGTGTCATCACACTAACGTGGCATATCTATCCTGTGGCCAAGTTTACTTTGGAATGAATGGAATGGAAAAATCAGTGGTTCTTCATTTTAATCCCAGAAAATATACACACAAAATACCTAAGTATCTAAGTGTCTTTAGTGAAGTAGGATATTTAAGATCATATGTCGATTTAACAGGTCAAAGGTCAAATTGTTTAAGACCAAATGGACAGAGAGATGTCACTTCCTGCTTTACTTCCTTCCCTATTTTACTCGGAGATGACTGAAGGTAGACACAACCTGAGGCACATGCGACAGTTTTAACTCCAAAAGAAGTCATTCACACTTTATATCTCTTCTATTTAATTTCACAATCACAGCTTAAGTAAACGTGACTCACCTTTGAAGACAAAATTATACGAATCGTCTGATCCCATGCTGCTTACAAAGGCGATTGGTTCCTGTTTCATTTAGCAAATATCCTGAAGCCACAATCAATATTGATTTTTAAAACAACAACAAGCGGACAAAGAAAAACAAACAGCGCTTTACTGCTCTTCCTCCACCCCTCCAGTGTGGAGAGTGAGAGAGAGTGTGCCTAAAGTTCAAAATGGAGATAAGGAGAACAGGCTTAGCTGTATCCACCGGCTTCCTTCCTCATCTGTGGACGGGGGGTAACTCCTGATAAAAACGCCGAGGCGAAGAGTCCTGCAGCCGACACCTGCGGGGCAGCAGGAGGGGGCAGGTGGAACAGGTAGAACCACTCGCAGGTAGTCCTAACGCACAGACTCCGCCCTCTCCTTTTGACACGCTCTGCTGTCACAATCGTGACTCCGTTTCACGCTGATGACAATAGACACACCTAGCAGGTGAATCGTTAGACCGGGGCACGGCGCCATTTTGCCGCTGTTGACAGAGACCTAGCAACCCGATTTGAGTTGAATTTATTTTGAATGTGCATGTTAACATTTTAATGTTTGGTGAAAGGAAGCCCAAAAACATTTATGTTAATATCATACAGGTGTAATCAGCAGATGTAGAGATGAGGTTGATATGATAATATCATGATGTACTTGTTTAAACAGTTCATTTGGATGAATTATGAAGTGTGGTGCAAACTGTAATGTAGATTGATACAATATTCATAGTCAGTTGCTTTAGCTGATTGATTCCCACAGGACATTCTTTTGTTTTACGATCCCAATTTGTAATATGAATCAGTTGTTTATCATTTTAAAATTAATTTTACAGGTTGTTAAATTTTTGATCCCCAGCAATTTAACGTTTTTGCATGTGACTTTTGATTAATGATGTTACAAATAAGTTCTGTTTTTATTAAACTAGTGGGGAATATGGGGTTTATAATCTACAGTTTTACCCACAATTCTACCAAATATTTGCCCAAGGTACCCTCCAACGCAACCATTTTTACTGCAGAAAAACAAATTGAATTCAACATTTTAATATGCAACGTTTCTATATTAAACAACGAACACAGACAAAGCATAAATTTAGTTAGGCTTACTATAAATGAACTTAAAGGCCAGAAAGAGTTAATGACATCATCTTTAACCATACCGAGGTTTTAATCAACTGACACAGGCCGTAGACTGTTTTTGACCATGTTTTATTTTTTTTTTAGTACAGTACTGTTAAAAGTTAGTTTCAACATGTTCAAATGGGAGATGGATTCTTTTTTTCAGCTGAGGTCAACAGACAAAGCAGCTATAGAAGCAGTTGCCAAGGTTACCACAACTACAATGCTGAGATTTTCAAATGGAAAAAAAAAAACAAAAAACGACAACCTAAAACTTGATTTTAGAACTGTATGGTACCACCATACTGTAATTGTTTGTAAAGCCTTTCCATTATTTATTTATTTATTTATTTTTACTCACTTGATTTCCATGTTTATTTTATGCGAGACAAATCATAATTATCTCTAGGTACTACCTGCACCTCAAAAAAAAAAAGAGTAAAAAGAAGAATCAGATTAAAACGAAAGGAAAGCTTGTTTGTTTCATTCATGTTCACTTTAAACAGCGTCCCCTGCATCTGTGCTGCTACAATGTAATATTTGATTATGGTTGCAGTTCTGGAGGATGCTGTGTGGAGTTCGTTGTTGGGTCGCTAATTAACTGACTGCATGGGGTGTGCAATTGGTCAGCAATGCTCTCGTAGGGCAAGGAAGGACAGAAGGCACAGCAGCGGTGCCTCAGAAGGAAAAGACACTGTGCACCCGTGAATGGGCACTTTTATCTGGAATGACAAATTACAAGTTCAGGGAAGTGGGGAGGGCTTTATTTTCTTAAGCACTTGCAATAAATAGTGAAAGTTGTTGGGCAAAAACAGCTTTTTGTGCAGAATGTCGAAAATGGGGGGGGGAAAGGATGGATGAAAGAGGTTGTTCGTCCGTCTGGACAAGATATCTTCCTGTTCTTGCTCAGGATTGCTGTCTATTTACCAGAAAGATTCATTTATTGATTTGCTTGTTAAATGCAAACAGACTGCCTCACACTGAAACAGAGCCAACAGCCAATCACATCACATGGGTTTAATCTGTGTTATGTAAGTGTTTGTCCGCAACACTCAACTCCAGTTTTGGGTGAAGAAAACAATGAATGAGGAAATGGTTGGGGATCCCTTTTCAGGAGAGTTTTTTCGCTCCTTTTTCTCTGCACCAGAACACCCCCTCAAGGTGAGAATGGTTCAGTCCAGCTCTACAGCAGCACTCTGAGACAGAGATCTGGTTGGATGATGCCAAAAAAGAGAAAGTATGGGGACTAGGGAATGATCTGAGAACAGATGTAGAATGAGGGTCTTACAGATCCTGCCCAAGTTTCTTCTGTGGTTTGGGACAATACACTTAAATTTCTCTTGGTTCTCTGTAGATGCTTGGTGTGTTTATGAGTCAGGTATGTATGTATGCACGTGTCTGTGTGTCAGTATGTACTGTATGTCTTTACGAGGGCTGTGAGCCCAGCAGTCTCTCAATAGCGGCATTGATGTCTCCCCCAGTAGCAATGAGGGCCTGCAGGTTGGCCTCCCGGTTGATGAAGCCCATGGCGCTCAGCTGGTCCAGCTGGGACTGGAACCGCACCTCTGGGGTCTGGGTCTACAGGGGGGGGATTAAGTGAGCTTTAAAAAAAAAATCACAGAGGTGTACAGGATGTGATATGAGTGCATGTGTGTATATGTGTACCGTTGCACTTCCTCCTCCACCTCCTCCAGCAAACATCTGGAGCATCTGTTGCATCAGCTGCTGCTGGGCAGCGTTCGTTCCTGCACTGCTGGGTGAAGAGGCTGGGTTCTCTGTAGGCAGGCCCCCTCCTGTGGGTATACCAGGAACTCCACCTGTGGGTATACCAGGAACTCCACCTGTGGGTATGCCAGGAATTCCACCTGACATCAAACTAGGCCAAAAGAAAAAACAAATTAGTATAAAAATAATAATTTAATGAAATCTAATTAAAAATGTAATGAACCCTTGTCTGTGAGATCATACCTGGGCATGAGACCTGGTGCTTCTGTCTGCAGTGTCTGTAGACCCTGTTGGATTTGCATTAGAGCCTGCATGGCCCGTGGATTGGTCATCACTGACAGGGCTTCTGGGTTCTGCATCTACAACCAACCAAGTGTAGCAGTGAATTTATCAACTGATCAACAACCATTTAGCTGACTCTTTACTGAGCCGTAAAACAAAAGCACAAATGACTTGAGGCTTGTCAAAATAAATCTTAACTGGTAAAAAAAAATGTATGTCAGATATCTATAAACCTTGGGACTAAAATGTTCAGCATGTGCAGACAAATATCTGCGTTAGTTTCACAATACCTGTATCCAGGCTTTTTATAATATATCGCCCCCTATGGGCAACTCAGAACCCTCCACAGTTCTGTCATTAAGACTGTCTGTATCCTAGTGGAGACAAAATCTAAGACTGCACTACCGGACTGAACCATGTAGTACCTGCTGCAGAAAGATGGGCAACTGAGATCTGAACTGCTCCTGCAGCTGTGGGTTTCCAGCAAACAAAGGATTATTCATCAAAACCTGGAACACAGAGAGAAAAAGACGGGTAGCAACGCTGTAATGTCATTCAACATCTGGCTGTGCTGCTTACTCACTAGAGTTGATAACTAAAGAACATATGACTTTAAACATTAAAGGTTTTATTCTAATTGTTAAATATCCAAATATAAGCTCTGGAGAATTAATCTTTCATGACACTGTTTGTGCAGCAATCCATTTTAAGACCGTTCTGATTTGTTTTACAGCAGCATGTTTATTTGAACCAAATAAGTCAGAGCTGTGTTTATTCTTTCATACAATTTGCTGCAATGCTAGTAAGCTTAACAGACAATTCCCCCTGTCAAATATGTACTAAATAGCTGGCCTTAATACCAAGATGCAAAACAGACCTAGCAAGACTCTAATATTTACAATTCATTACAGTATGATCAATTGATTTCGTATGCGGTACACAATCCCAACAACCCAGTAACCGAAAGTTGCTCTGTAAAATAAACTAGATCATTGGGTGTCTTCATAGTCAGCATGTACGCAACATCTCTCTATGTCATACCTGGGAGGCCAACTCCGGATTTTGAGCCAGTGACTGCATCATACTGCGCATGTAGGGAGCAGACAGCATGTTCTGCATCAGCTGAGGGTTTTCTGAGATCTGCTGCAGTAGACTCTGCATGCCCGGGCTGTTGAACATCCCTGAAATTCACCAAAACAACAAAAAATAAATTTATTTTACGTCTGTAAGGGCTGTCAACATCTTTGAATCTGACAATTCAATTTTCCATTTTAAACAATTCTCACTTAAATATCAAACTCATATTTTTATGTGAATTGCCTTTTTTCACCCACATCTAATGCCCATGTGTATACAGGTATGTAAATATATGACTAAGCATGCCCGTGTGTTGAGAGTCATAGCCTGCTTAGTCTTACCATTGCCCAGACTGCCAGGATTGATTCCCAGAGGGTTGGACACACTGGGGTTGGTGCCTCCAGTGGTGCTAGTGCTTCCTGTGGTGCCCCCTCCACTCTCAGAGGTGTTAGAAGAATTTGGTGGCCCCCATGGATTGGGCAGGGGTTCACGGTTCTCTGTTCGTGATGGCTGGGCACCAGACTCAGAGGTTCCTCCTAGAGCTGAGAATGGGTTGCTGCCAAACTACAGGGGAAGAGATTAGACATGTTTAAAAACTGAAAAACGGTCAGAACTTTAAGCCACAAAGGTTACTGAATGTGTGAAAAACAAGTCTTAACGAGGATTAACAGAGCCCAAACAAACATGGGTTTGATCAGTAAACATCCATTTCAGATACCTGTTCCCTGGCAGCGCTGAACATGGGTTCCTGGATGTCTGTGTACATCCTCCGCAAGGCATTGTAACCTCCTGGGATGCTCTCCAAGTTGCTTAAAGCCCTATCCTGGTTCCGCATCATTTCCTGCATCATGGCTGGGTTCCTGGCCAGCTCCATAGTCTTGAGGGTGAGATAAAATGGGAGAGATGACAAGTTAGTTTAAGTTTATTATTAGCAGAGCTAGTAAAATCCTGAATAAACAGACCAAAAATGTATGGAGAATCTACTGCAGTCATGCCTGTGCTACAACTTAGTAAACATCCCTCTCCAGTGCACTGGTCTCGCTTAATTTCCTCTACCTGTCTCATTAGCTCAGGGTTGTTGAGCATGTGGGAGATCTCAGGGTTGCGTTCCATAAGCTGTTGCATCTGAGGGTTGGCCATGATCATCTGCCTCATCAGGTCCGGGTTGGACATCATGTTCTGCACCAGCGGGTTCTCCATGATCTGAGAAAGCATCTCTGGGTTGGACATGAGCTGCCTCTGCATCTGCTGCTGCAGTTCCATGAAGTTAGCCGAGCCCATGCCCAGTCCAGCCAGACCAGCCAGGTCGCCAAAGCCAGCTACAAGAGGCCAGGTGGATGGGTGATGGTTACACACAATATTTATGTGTTGCTGAATAATTAAAAGTAGGTTGAATGTAAATAGTTACACACAGGCAGACTCACTTAATATATTGGGCGTCTGTGTGGGTGGCGCAGTAGTGCCAGTAGAGCCTGCTGTGGAGGATGGGTTGGTGCCTGGACTAGAAGTGGATGTATTGCCTGCTTGAGTGGAGGTTGAGCTAGAGGCCGAGGTGCTACCGCCATCTCCTGCCCTAAAGAGATCATTTTGAGGTGCATTAGAAATACTTTGCTTATGTAAGCTGACAGAGTGTTTTAGCACATAGTAAAGTTTATCATAAATGCAACAAAAAAAACAATTAGTTGAATTTTACACCAAGACTGTATTTCAACACAATTTAATTCTTCTCAAAGGCCTGCTACAGAATCATCTGTTGAACCAGCATGCTTTAGATAATGATGTAGCCTTACTTGTGTGCTGTCTTTATGACTAGATGAACTGTCAGGCCATCCTTGATGCCATGTTGGCTGAGGCTATCGCCATCCTTCAAGATCTTCCCTGCAAAAATCAGAACCAACTGGTCCTGTTTGGCTTTGAATCGCCTTGATATCTCTTCTTTAAACTAAAAGATAGAAAGAAATAAAGACAAATGAGAAAGGAAATGGGCAACGAGAGGGCTAGAAAAAAAACAGGAAATGAAAATAATAACACTGGGAATAAGATGGTTTACACTCAAGTGGCACTGCTTGAATGCGTTTTGTTCTGTTGCAACCTTCAGGCCTTAAATTCTAATTTCTGAGAAAGTCCTCTGTACTTATCCTATTAGCAGGGGTCTAAACACACTGCCAGCTCACGGTTACTCTTTGACTACTGCATGAGACATAATAAAGACAGAAAGAGGTCTCATTTTGTAGGAAGCAGCTCTTTTTTTTACATCTTTAATTTTTATTAAAAATAACACGTAACTGAAATCAGATCCCTGTAGTGCAGATAAGGCCACACCAATAAATTCTAACAATAACACTGGATAGCCTTTATATTTTAGTACTTGAAACAGATGAGACAGAGCACCAAGAATGTTCCTCATTGTGCAAAATGTATTAAAATGTCATAATATGTATATGTACATATACATATATACATATATATGCACAAGTCATCTGGCTGTGCCAAATTATAGCAGTAGTAGAGTTTTTCCTGTATGAAATATGTATAATACTCAAGACACATTTATACTAGAATATCTTGGGGAAAATGATTAATCATACAAAGGTGCTCTTGCCTTTGTTGTAGTCAATGCTGCTTGGGGGTATTTATAATAATTTTTCTGATTCTTTGGTGAAACCCTGGAAAACTAGAAATCACTTTGTAGCTGAGGGGGATCAAATTAAAGGCTGGAGAACAATGAATACGGTTATCCACTTAAGCTCTCAGCTTTAACTGTTTCACACCACTGTATTTATAAAGTGTGTATCTCAAAGAATAAATAAATATGTGTTTATTAGTGTATCACATATGTTGCTTTACAGATAAGGATGGCAACACGTTCTTGGTTGAGAGACATCTGAGTCAGATATCTGAAAATGAAACATGAACACATATAAACCTAAAACACACACACAACCAGATGAAAATGGCTACTCGAGACCACATACTGACGATAACAGCCTAACCAGATGACAAACATAGCTAGAGAAACAATGATTTGTTTGTGACTACATTGAGTGCACTTTAACATGTCGCCAAGCCAACAGTAGTTCTGAGAATACTGTATATTCCCTAGAAAGCTGAATGACTCAGTGGCAGCACTGAGAATGTTCTAGAGAGTGTTCACAGCTTTAGCTTTTCTGAAAGCTGTTGAGTTGAAATGGAAAATCGAAAGCGGTTCAGAATATCACTACTCCAAGGACCACTCCATGACTCTATCAGGCCATCGTAGCTCGTTGCAATGTGCACAGCAAGAGCGCAACCCATCAGCTGACACTTGTTTGGCTACATACTTAGCTAACGTAGGCTCAGCTCACAAGCTGAATTAGCCAACCGTTGTTAGCTAACTAACTACCGTTAGCCAACCGTCAACGTTAGCTAGCTTCCCTGTTTGCTTTTTCAAATATAAACGGAGTTATATCTATTTATTGTGCGTCAACATCGTTAATACAGCGAAAACGTTGTTGATTAAAGCAGTAAAACTTTTATTCCACACAACCTCTTCGATTTCTTACACTGTCAGTTAGCCGGTAAGACAGACGATGCTATGCTAATGCTAAAAGGCTAACTAGCTTCCTAGCTGAAGTTGTGGGCAGGGGCATGACGTTAGAACACGGCGCTGAACCGCACCAGCCAGCTCCCCACCTGCGAAATCAACAAACCTGAGTGACAGAGGCATCTTCTGCGATGGCGATTTCTTCTTTGTCTTTAGGGGTTTTTACTGTGACCTTAATAATAGTTCCCTCCGCTGCTTCGGGTTTATTATTGTTGTTATTACCAGGATCTGCGGCGCCTTGGTCAGCCATCTTTACTCCACCGATGGAACAGCTCGGGTCTGGCGTCAGCTTCCGGGTCATAAGAGGTCATACCTCTTTCCAGAACGAATCTCAGGAGTTCCCATGTCTGCCTGGTCATCTGGAGTACCAGGCTGAAAATAGGCTTTATGTTTCCCCTGAGATTTCTGTTTTTAGTATGCTTCATGTTATGTTTGATAACGAAGCTTCAAGTTGGATCATGTCTCTTAATGTGGAAGTTATATTGCTTAAATTAAAGCAGGAAATGAATTTTGCTTAACATATGGCCTCTGTCTTGAAAGTTGTGGGAACTTTTTCTCAACTTTGAAGCTAAATTGTTTCTTAAAGTTAACAATGAAGTAATGCTTAAGTCATTAGTCAACTGTCAGACACTAATTATCAAAAAAGAAATAATCACTAGCTAATCACTTAAGCATTTAAGTCAATGAACAAGAAAAACAATACTAAATGTTTAATTTGAGTTTCTCAAATGTGAGGATTTGCTGCCTTTCCCTTCTTTAATATGGGTTATATGAAATAGCTTAATGATCAATCATATATGTAGGCTATATTAGAGATCGGCCTTACCAAAAAAGACCCAAGGTGAAATGGAAAATTCAATTTTATTTACACAGCTCAACAACCAAAACCACAAATTTGCCTCAAGGGGGTTTATAATATGTACAACACAAAAGTCTTCTACCCCTAGACCCTTAATTCATACAAGGGAAAAAATAGGGAAAAACAAGGGAAGAAACCACAAGTAAAGCAAACGCTGTGCCTTTACTACGTATTTATGTAAAACATAAAATAAATTCAGACGAGTTAAAAAATAGTGCACAACCGAAAAATAGAAAACATATCTTAAGACTGAGTTTTGCTCACATTTAAGTTTAAAGATAAAAAAGAAACATGTTTAATAAATCTGTTGAAGCCCAATTTACCCAGTAGCTTCTGTTCTCAAACCTGAAAAAAAGTGTTTTAACTAGTCTATATGATATTTTCATAGTTGATTGTTATTTTCACACTCATCATATTAGAGACTCTTTGCTACTGATCATCTGATGACATGTATGTAATGTTTGTTCATTACTACAGAATATACAGGCAGGTGCCTAAAGGTGAGGGTCCTTCATAAGGTCTAATGGTAGTTGTGGAAGGGATCAAATGTGACTGGCCAGAGTCTTGGGAGAGCCAAAAGTTGGTCTAGTTTAAAGTAATAAGGTATGAGAAAAGGCTTAATTGTCATCCATGTGTAAATTGTGTCCCTCCTGATCTTCAGAGCAAAAGACAAAGAATGAATGATGCAACAGTTAGTGGGAGTAAAGCAAACATTTAGACCAAACATAAGGTGCAAAGTACAAAACAGGATGCAAAACAAGGTATTGGCATGTATTACAATACGCAGGACAGCTACAAAAGGCAGTGTCATGAAAAAAATAGAAATGTAGAAGTAGCAGTGTAACAAGTGCAAGTATTTATAGTACAGTAGCAGTTTGCTGGTGAATAAAGTGAGGTAGGGTATTAGGTTACTAGTGAAGGTAGACAAGTTAGATGAGTTAACAACACAATGAAAACTTAAATGAATACAGTGAAAACTTAAAAATATTTTTTCAGTCTGTTTGATTGATGCTAATCTGCTCAGGAGCCATCCCGTGAGTAGTTAATGGATTAGCTTAGCCTGACATGCGGTCTATTACACTGATAGTTTGTTTATATTTATTTACAGGAATGTTTTGCTGGGGTCAGCTCAAAAACCCACACATGCAGATGACCAGTACAACCACAGTCTGTCAGCCTCATGTAGCTCTCCAGGAGAAGTTGGGCCTCAAGTCCCTTGCACAGGGGGGCAGCTCAGACAGAGTCACCTCTGTAACCTTTAGACCACCTCTGCATACAGTATCTAGCCTCTCTTATTCTTTTATTCTTTTATACAGAGACTTCTGGACAGAAACATCCCCTCATTTATGCTCATGTCTACACCCACACTCATGTACACAGTCTTTCACATCACTTAAACTCTATGACCCCCATCGTTATTCTTTTTTGGACAATAAATGTAAACATTATGTCATGTTTTGTGTTTTTTGTCTAAAAATATATGTTCATGTTTTAGAAAGAGTGTGTGTGGGAGAGCTCCACAGAGAGAAACAGCATGCTTATGTATTTTTTGCGTATGTTTTTGCGAGCCAAATAAGTTACAGACATAGTTAACTATATTTCTCAATATAGCGTCTAAGGTAACACTTATCGTATTAAAATAAATGCATTACATTGATCTTAGTTAAGACAATCCTATAGAGGAGAGGGAGGGAGACACTGGCTGTATAGAGCGCTCCCTCTATATGTGTCCCTCCACAACGCCGCAGTGTGACAGCCCTGAAAGAAAAGTGTGTGTTTCAGCATGTCGCATTGACACAGACAGTCCTGCATACCTATGCATATCCCCAGTTCCAGAGCACACCATTTACAAACAAACAAACCCCCCACCCAAAAAAGATACATGGACCACCACCCCTTTTCCAAGGCCCCACGAACACAACAAATTCTCACCCCCACACACACACA
>JAPZDZ010000008.1:11319650-11331213 GCA_029783805.1 Acanthurus tennentii | reverse complement strand
AAGTAAATAAATATAGAAATGAATAAATTCACAAATAAATGAAAGAAACTATAAGACATAAGGGCCACAAGGAGGGGAAATCACATGGCTGAGACATTAAAAAAAACATTTAAGTCATTCAAGTAAACTTATTTTAGAGGCGAGGATCACAATGCCTCTGCTTACTATGAAGTAAAACAGGATAGCATCTCGTTTGCTACAACTTGCCTGGAACTGTGAACCAACAAGGGGTGAAGCAAGGACAAAGTGAACCAAAAGGCTGACTCATTATACTCATTGTGTATGGATGTGTTTATGTTACCAAGTACCAAGTGTCGTGTAGCAAACTGGCCATCAGGATACAATGAACATAGTAAAACAATTTATGAAAGTCATCTGCTTAGGAGGCTTACGGTAAGGCTGTCTGTATTAGTAATTGCTCCAGAACTTTTAGGAAGAATAATGCATGCTCTGCTATATGCACACAGAATATTCGACTTTTCTCCAACACAGTGCAATTTGTCTCGTAGACACTGTGAGGAAAGGAGAAAAATGCAAGCACAGTGAGACATGGGAAGAAAGAAAGAAAAAGAAAGAAAGAGAGAAAGAAAGAAAGAAAGCATAACTCTTTGTAGGATCATCTACACAGTTGTTATTCATTCATATCCCAGGTATAATATCTCTCTACTGAAACTCTAAACTATCTCTGTTACACTCTACAGGCCTCTGTGTGTATAAAGCACATACAGTTTGACTCATAGCACTGTAAAGCTCCAGAGGCTCATTGGACTGCTGTTGGAGAAGACAACAAATAAATGTACAGCAACTTACAGGACAACCATATTGCTTTTAATGGAAGCTAGACATTGTGCTTTTACTGCTGTTTTCCTGTAAGCATACATAAGTGAAAAGCCAAGTCTCAGATTACGTCTCGATGTCTAAAATATTTTAGAGAGATAAATGGGTGTAACCAGTGCTAATAAACATTTTTTATTGCTGTATTGAAAAGTGTGTATGTGTGTATGATTCTCTATGTGTTTATGAGGTTTGCACTTTCTGCTCAGTGCCAGTCACCATGCCTAGCAAGAGAGGGACAGAGTTAGAGACTGTGGGAGAATGCACTTTTGATTTAATCATCACTGGATGATAAAGCAGCTATCAGTTACCCACAACAGAGGAGGGAGAGGAGAGGGTGAAGAAGAGGACTGAGGGAAGATGCAGCAAAATAGATGAAAAAAAAGTAGAAAGATGTAAAGACAGTAGGTCGAATATTTAAAAAGAAAGAAAAAGCAGCTTGGAGCAATGCTGTACAAAATGATAGAGAAGGAAAAAAGGAAGAGCAAGAGGGCAACATAAGGTTAAAGGCCCTGGGTCACGTCCTTATACCTGTACCTGTACGTGTAATTGACGTGCATGTGTAAGTGTATGTGCGGCGCCAGCCCTGATCAATGAGGCTCTGACGACAGCTTTCAGGAATTGACCCGCAATCTGTGCACGCGCAGAGGGTGAACAAACACACAAATAAAAGGAGAACACTCACACAGTCCAATTATTGAACACACGCGTCCAGGGACACCTTCCACAAGGACACCCACAGGTAAACATATAGACCTGCTTAAACAATCGTAGCAAGAAAACCAAATTAGAACATGAGATTTATTTATAGCAGGGGCCCAAAGACATGTATATGAACCTCTGTCAAGTGTCACCTTGGAAATGTAGCATTGCTTCACAGCTTTTTGTTTACAAAAGCGCAACACACACCTAAATACACAATGCTACCAGCAGCTAAGCGCTAACAAACAAAGATTCAAGAGGGGAACCACTGAACTCTGTCCAAAGAAGAGGAAAGGGAGGAAAGAGGTAGGGTAGACAGTTTGATAAGCAGAGAAAGAGATGAGAGAGAGAGGAGAAAGAGAGGAAAAAGGTGGAAACTGTAGAAAGATATTAATAGAATTTCTCTCTCTTTAAATAGCGACTGCAAGCAAAATGTGCTCAGGCAGACTGCAGAGTGTAGCGCAGCATAGCTCAGATCAGGCCAGTCCACATTTCTGTTAGTTACCGCCTCCTCCTTCTGGGATGGCAAACTTTTCAAGGCAGCGACAAAAAAACTGACACACAAACAAATAAGAGATGAAAAGTGCTTTTTCACGGAGAAAGAAGCTGAGTGAGCGATTCGGGGGCTCTAGTACTACTTCAGGAGGAGAGGAAGAGAAGGGGAGGAGGTGGAGAAAACCTGACATGAGAGCGTTGTGTAAAAACAAGAGGAATGTGTTTGTTTTACTCTGAATGCCACTAGCTTCAGGAATATTACGTGACCTGATCAATTATTTACGTAAGTGAGAGAAAAAGAGTTGTGTAATGAGTGTTGGTCACACAAAGGTGCACTCTTGGCAGTTTGCATCTTGAGGGCCCCAACCGGACATTCCTGACCAATACTTTATTACGAACACAGACTCCGCACATGCACACAATCGCCACGCATTCTCCATCCCAGACACACACCTGCTGTCCAGCCAGACGATGTTACACACACACGTTCACACACGTTCACACACTCACCACAGCGCACTTGACTGCCAGACTGTTCCACTGTCTACCCCAGATGATGCATTTCAAACAGAGTGCCAATTAGACTGATACATTTTCCTTGCTGGAGAATGTCACTTCCAGTCACAGCAGGCATGAAAGTACCTGCCATCAGCACACACACCGGGACACACAAACACAGTGCCTACACTCTCACTTAGCCAATGTTACATCACATCATAATTAAGTCTTTTGTTTCCTGCCTTTGATTCATTGAAACTATTCCTTAAGTTGCATAAAACATCAGGTAAACAGAAGGCTTCTTCCTGTCACTGAATGGCTCTTCCTGGCTTACTTGGTTCACTTGGTTACACTGTATAAAATATCAATCTTGTCAGGCTATTTTCTTTATTAAGATGTTTTTAAAACATGCTTCTAAAGAAATAATAAAAAAATACTTTCACTTTTCACTGAAGTCAGAGCATTAGCCAGGCCCGACTCCTAACTCTAAAACCACACATACGACAATATTCACCTCCAGCAATATTTATACAAAATATGCACCTCTATGTATTTTATTATCAGTATCAATCATACAGGACAGTTCTTCTCAGCCTAGGACATTCCTCAAAACATCAGAAAGTTCATGATTTGAACCTGCTTGTTAGGATTATGTGGGTGCTTGAGTCAATCCTGGCATGCACTGGGTATAAGGGAGGGTACAAGTGTACCAGTGGCCAGTCTATTGCTATCAGAAACCTTGGAATAACAAGTCGAAAGGGGTTAGTGAGCTTCAAAGAAAGTGCTTGGTGAGTGGTTGAACAACGTCAGAAACCCGCTCCCCTCCCATCTACAACAACTTTTTGAGCTTTCTGAACATACTGAACTCTTACCCAGCATTGTTTTGCCTTTTGGCTCACAACAATGACCAACAAGCAAGACTTTGAACATTTACATAAACATATTTGTACAAATATAATACAATATGTACTGTAGAGTGATAAGAGTTGTGCTACAGTATCATGTTGGGTATTGGTCATGCTGTTCTGTAGGGTGCACCAAAACAGAGAAAATAAGGAGGACATGGCCTTTGTGTTCCCAGTGGCTCTGTCAGCAGTTCAACTTCCTGAAACAAGTAACAGTTATCTTTGGACTGCATGTACATCAGTGCACACACACCAAGAAAATGTTGCAAGAAAAGCAGATGTGTGCTGGAAAACAGACAAATGAACTTTCACTTGTTCTGAAGTACTTAGTGACTCAGGTCAACATGCTAGGAGTTGTTAATATATATTTGCAGGGCAGAAGAATGTAATTTATGATTTTACAATATAAAGATAAACACAAAAAGAGTAAGGTAGCACTATATTACAAACTGTGTATAAAAATGACAAGAATGACTTTAGCCTGTTCTTGCAGCTGTTGCTGCTAATGCCTCCTTTGCATATTTAACCTTTAATATTTCATATCTGCATCATAAGTAATACACAGTGCTCTTCCCATCATCAGCCTCGATTCATTAAACAAATTGATTTATGCATCATAAATACGATGAATTTTTTACTTGATACACATAGCTTATGATTGTTTGTGCAAAGACATGAAATAATGCTTAGAGGGACATCTGTGCGATAAATGTATATTACAGATTCACATAGCATATTCATAATAAGGAGGATTGTCGTTAATGTTGTTGGTTTTCTGTACCTCAGTGACTTGACTGTTGCAAATAAGGTACGGATGGCTAAGAACTGAAGAAATATGTCCAACACAGTCACATGTCTAACCAGTAAATGAAGCAAAATGAAAATATAATCACTTAGGAAGAAAAAAAATCATATGAGAAAGGTCTTATACGGGCTAAGCTTGTGTGTGCTTGTGTGTGTGTGTGTGTGTGTGTGCCTGTGTGTGTGTTATGAGAGCTAGTTTAATATTAACTACACACAATTTCTTGGTGATTGGTGGCGCTTTGACCTGGTGGAAATATAAGATGAGCACAGTTTATGACATAAGGACAATTAAGTGTGTAATTGTCCACATAAGTTATAGAAGATTTATGTTATTGCAGAAAAAGAGGCAGGGGAAATGAAGCGGTGTGATTAATATGCGCAATATTGACATCACTTGTCCACTAACCTGGAAAAAATGGTAACCATCATAAAGACCTGAATGGGTTTATAATCAGGAATATGCACCGACCCATGTACACACACACAACCCCCGACTAGCCAAACACAAACCTACTCAGAGGTTGAGCTCCATTGTTTCTGATGCTTTTTTTATTCCCGCTCTCTGCTACTTATGGACTTGTTGTCAGTGAATTGTACTATACAAAGCTTGGAGATGTGACCGGGGTGAAGGCGAAGTGCTGAGAGAGCTCTGACATTTAGCTGTGGTATTGTTAGCACCAACTAGCCAATTAGCACAGAGTCTACAAACCCTTTAGTACTATAGGTGCACCAATGTGCTTGTATAACGCTGACATTACACCAGTGAACCAGTGAGTAAGCTCAACCTTCACACAGCTTGGATCAGCAGGGCTGAAGGTTGGGGAAGGGTCTATTTTGATAGCAAATGAGTGGCATGGAGGCCTCTATGTACATTTGAATATGTTTTTTACAACGTGTTTTACACAAAAAGATGTTTCTAGAAAACATATCAGAAGAGTTCAGGACCAAGCATGTGACTTGCCAGACCCCCCACGACCCAAAAAAACACTTACACCCTCTATTGCCCCCCTTCTTGACCAGGGCTACGACTGAATTTCAAGCCAATCATCATTACTCTGTGACAGGTCTAATCATGTTACCATGGCAGTGGGGATCTCTGGTGATGGATTACAGAGGTTAAGAGGCATCTCTCGAGGATTGAGAAACAACAAAAAGAAAGCAGTAACTATAACATTTGAACTCAAGGGTAATGGGATTGGCCCAGCAGTTTCAGGCACGAGGTGTGAGAAAGTGAGCCAGGGTCACACACAACCCCGGTGGTCAGCAGATCTCGAGGAGGAGTAGGCAGGATTTACAGAGGACACAATGGTCGTGACAACACAAATACCAAGGGTTGAGGGCATTCAAAGCAGTGTGTGAAAATGATCTATGATCCCAGCTGAAGACTGTGGTGATGCTGTTTATGTAACACGCATTGAAAAGCCCCTTATTTTTAGGTAATACTCAAAATTCAGTGGTATTTGAGAAAGCTAACAATAATGACACATGGTTATAATATATACTATCATATCATATTATATTACATTACATTACATTACATTACATTATATTATATTATATTATATTATATTATATTATATTATATTATATTATATTATATTATATTATATTACATTAAAGAAAATAGTGTCAATCTCTTACAGTAAAAGTCAGTAGGTGCTTCACAGAAAAGCTGGATCTGTTTGTCAGTATTCAAATATTTGCAGGTTTATTTCTCCAGTGTCATCACTAAACAATTAATCGACTACTTGTTATTACCCCAATATAATGTAAGTAATATATTCTATAGTGAGCTGTAAATCACACCACATTGCAGAATTGTTAGCACAAAGTAATACCTCTTTTTCATGGACAATTTTTGGACTTTTTTTTTGGACACCTTTCTGAGGAGGTGATTTTGGAAACAGACATTTTTTTAATTAGTGTAGGGCATGTAGTGAAGAAGTAGTACAAACACACATATTTAGAAAACAGCAAACCATCTCAGCTGAACTAATGCTCTGTTTATAGTTTGTAACCAATGCAGCTTCCCCATGACCCTGAAGCTGAAGTTCCCTCTTTGATGGTGATGCCTTAGTTGGAACTGGACAGATATGCTGTAACTACAGAGGTGGCAGCTGTGGACCAAGAGTGATCCTTGCTACATGTCTGCTAACGTTATCTCTGCTGTGACTGAAGCCAAACAATGGTACCCAGGTCACATCACATGGAGGGGCTGTGCTATGTTACTCCTCAGTCCCGTGTCGGTGTCAGACTAAATGTTTCTCTCTGTGTGTCTTTGTGTAACTGTCAGTGTCTTTATGTTGTGTGTCATTTTAAGACAGAGCCCAGAGCCGTGTGAAAAAAGGCTTACGTCACCCTGCAGTGAAACCCTGCAAACACCACCATATTCCACACAAACCCACCACACACTCTCAGGGACTTTGTCATTTTCAACACAAACAACAAAACATGTTGGCCAACACAAAGCTGCTTTTTTGTTTTTGTTTTTTTACCCTCTACAATTTCAGCAAAAAGTTGAACAATCCAAGAAAGTGTGCAAAAGAGCACAACTGACTGAGGATGTATTTTTTTGTAGGATAAAGGGTACTACTCCTCATGCACTGCTGCATCCGCTTACGCACTGTTTTATCAAGAACTGCTCTGAACTACATCAGTCTTTTGAAAAATTGTTGACTCTTGTTCACTAATATAGCACAGGAAGTATGTTTTCAACACTTGGACTTGGCTGAAATTTCAGGTCATAAATATCTCATGCGTGCACAGTGTAGTGTTATTTTTTCCTTTTGACAAACATCCCCTTGCGGGCTAACAAAAATATGAAGCTGAATGAAGAGCATTCATTAAGTTTACACTTTCTGTTCTCATACCAAGTCCCTCCTTCATATTACTGGACTGAATACTCAAATGACAGTGTTTGTTTTTAAGATATCACAACAAACCCATTGGCTTTGGATTACATAAAAAATCACATTTTTAATTGTCCCATTTTGTCTCCCTTGAACCCTCTCCTCTCATTATTGCTACATTGTTTCCACCATCGCTCCCATTCTTAACCAAACTTCTCTCTTTTCTCCTCCCCCTCCTTTTTTTTAGTGTAGCTGAAGCACAGCCAGGATCAGAGTGGACCACTTGTGGGGCTCTCAGCCTCACCCTCTACCCTCTTTAACTCATTACAACCAATTAGGTGACAGGCCAAAAAGAGGAAGGGTGGATAAGAGCGGAGAGATAATACTCTTCTGAATTATTCATCCTGCTGCTGAATCTCACCCTACCTCCACCCTGCTTCAGCTCTCTCATTGTCCAGACCTCTTAGATCCTCCTCTTGTTGCTATTCTCTCTCTGCTGTCCGTCCAATATCTCCCTTGACTCTCCTAGTCAATGTCTATACTATAGGTCCTGGCATACTTTAAATGTAGAATTTTGAAAGAAAGTGCCCATTGAGTGTTTTCCCAAAGGCAACATTCAAGGCTGAAAAGCCAAAGACAACAGTGTTGCATTGAGTTGGACAAATGAAGAGGGTCAGCAGGAGTTGTTTAAAAAATCAAAAACGGGCGTGTTTGTCAGAGAGTTCCGAAAATTGTCAGATACAGGTCCTCAAATTCTAGCATCTCAAGCAAGATGAATTTCTCTTCATTTTGAAATCTTATACATATAAACCAAAAGGACAGTTTTTAAAAAACCTTTTGTAGAGCAGATAAATCAGAATGTCATCTGCTGTATATGTAGGGTGAACAAGAAAAAATAGAGTATTTAGGAAAAAAACATGTTGGAGGACAAAAGTGCTTTTCTCTTCCAAATGGTCACACTCAGCTCAATACTAAAAAGTATTGATAATCTTTCAAGCATGCACGTGGCAGTGCACATTTCCTACAAACTCTCTTGAAAAGCTTTTATTGGGTTTCACTCATTTGTATGCACAAGTGACACATGCAGAGGTTCAGAGTATTGAAATAAAACATTGTTTTGCATACCTGATAAATCATGCAAAGTGCATTTCCTTATTGCTATATCAGTTTTGGAAAGCTGGCCAGTCTTCCTATTGTTGACATCAGAAAGATGTGTTGAATGAGTTTTAGACTCTGGTCAAGCATCCAGAAAAGTTGTTTGTTTATAGCTTTTTTTTTCTTTTTGTTTTGGCCTACATTTAACTCAAAAATGTTGTTCTACACAGCTGCAAACAGAGCACTTTGAAAACACTTTCCCTGAGCAGATAAATATTAAAAAATACCAGCAATACATTTAATGTTAATGAGGGAAAATAAACCAGCTATATTACGATTTTGGCAATAGCAAAACAACTCAAATGGTCAGAAAGGGACAGCTCAGATGTTTACCTGTTGAGACTTTCAGCTGTCTTTCTAACTGCTGGCCAGATGTTGATTTTATTTTATTTTTATTCTTATTAGTTTTAATATTGACCAACTTCTCTAGTTTCATATTTGTCTGGTGTCTCCATGTGGATTAAGATCCTTACTAACAACCTTGAAACAAAGGTGTAAACGCACAAAGGAGGAAGGGAGGTGAAGAGAAAAGTTGCAGAGACCATGAGAAGTGAGTATCAGTCAGACATATACTGTAGATAATGAGAAAAATTAGTGGACAAGAGACAAAACGAGGTGGCTGAATAATGTATTGGAAAGATGAGGGGACAGTGAGACGAGGAGAACCAGAATGGAAAAGAGAGGGAGAGAGATGAGGTATCGTCTGTGAGGTCTCATCACACACTTGCTGACATTGCTTTAATCTCAGGGCCAAGAGAAGACCAGAGGGCCCACTGACGCACACACACACACAAAACACACATACATACTGTTGCGGGGTGAACCTGGTTGCTGGCCTGAAGGGACAGATTTACTGTGTGTTTGTAGAGCAGTGTTAGCAGCTGCTTTTTGCAATGGGAGTTTAAAAAAAAGAAAAAACAATCTTAAAGTCAGGCAGGTCTCCTGCATGACATCATAACATACAAAAATGGAGACAGTTTAATATGGCAGGTTTATGTTTATGTTTGTATTTCATACTCGCTCACAATACATTCATGTACTTTCTGCAAGAAAGCATGCTTTGACATTGACTCTTCATCATCAATAACCCTTCATTGTGTTATAACTTTGTTGAAAAAAGGGGGTGATTTAATGTGATGCGAGAGGTGTTGGCATAAATGCTGGAAGGAGCTTCCGGGTCTGAAAATTAAATCCAATACAGAAGTGCCAGCAGGCGGCAATTCTGCTGGTGGCAAAAAAAGTCTCTGATTATGAGCTTCTATGAAAGTGAGCCTGATTAAGCATCCAGGTAAACACTTTCTTTATGAGTTTATAGTTCAAATCCCTAGTTGCATGCTTCTTAAATGTAGCATAATGTTTACTTTGTAAATTATAGTCTCAAATAGGCTTAATGAGTCAATAAAGCGAGGAAAGCCTTAGGGTGTGGCTACTTTGTGGATGACCAGTAATTAACACAGCGCTTCCTGGGCTCTCAGTCACATCCAACTAGGATAGAGGCGCAGCAATGCATATCCTGTACATTTTTTACTCTCTTATCGAATTATGGTCAAAACAAAAAAAAAAAACAAGATGAAGAGGGCCATAATGCTAAACTCAAGGCATTCAGGATGTTAAATCAACAAACCTTTGGATGACCAGTTGGTGGCTCCATCCTTTATTTATTATACAGTCTGTGGATGTGAGGCCAGAGGAGCAACAGAGGACTCAGCAAATGCAGAAGACTTGGCAGACAGGGCCAAGATGACTGTCAAGACGAAGTTTTTTCCCTTTCTCATCCTCACATAGTGACCCTTGTTGACATGGAATCACTTTGTGCAATGAGCAACCAGGACAGACAGAGAGAATGAATAAATGAGGGAAGAGGCATAGAAGGAGAAAAAGAATATAAAGAAACTGAAAAGCAGGTGTAGCTAAGAGAACGTAAAAGCATAAGTTCCACCGGAAACAGACTGAATAAAGAAAGCAGAGAGGCAAATTACAGCAACAGGATCTGGAAATGAAACCATCACACAGAATCGGAGGAATTGGCACTTGAGTAAAGAAAGTGCGCATATAAGGCTTTTAGAGCAGGAGGGCACAGAATCCAGGAAAATAAACAATCTTAAAAGAGTGGCACGCGCCGGCTTAATTATGGCTTTGTCGTTAACATTTGATTAGTGTTTATGTTCTGTTCACAGTGCCTCTGGCCAGGCTTTTACGCACACACTCACATATACTCTCTCACACACACACACACAAAATTTCCATAACATGCATGAATGCACATACATTTTGCAAATATGCACACTTCAATCAAGACCTTTTCTGACAGCGTGCACACTCAGCCACATTAGCAATAACACACACACAGACACATGTACAATACATACACACATTGGAAAGCGCTTTCTTTCTACAGGCCAAGCAGACCTTATAAATACTGTCCCACATTGTGATTTTGTTTGAGCTCCGTCTCCATGGTGCTGCTTCCTTACATGTTTATAGTGACTGCCATTATAAATTAAAATCATCTTAACAACACTTAAGATGGGCCTTGCATGCGGGTGCAGCCAGGCAGGGACAACAGGAGAAAGACACAGAGACCTGGGCTATCCCAAGATCTAGAGAGACAAGAGACAGACAACAAGTAGAAAGAGCAGGAAGAGGACTGTTGCAGAGAAATAAAGAAAGAGCCAGGTTTGCTACAAATGGCAAGTAAGATGTAAAGCAGTTGCACAGTCATGCAGCCTGAAAACTATATCCACAGCGCTCACGTGCCCGATGGGGTATGGTTACAAACACGTGGACAGAGAATAAAATCCAACACCAGAACAATAACCAGCCAGAAAGACAGTAAGATACACAGAAGCTCTTCGAGGTTGGACCTGAATGCATCAATGAGACTGGCCCACCTCTGCAGGGTAAAGCACCGCAGATGATCCGTCTTTACTCACACCAAATTCAGTTTAATTTTATTCAGCTTTTTCATCGAATCTAAGTTTATTAAAGTTTATTGCAACAGTTTATGATGTGCATGGCTACTTTGTTTTCTTTGCAAAAAAGAGCTCAGAGAGCCAGACTGAGTTTATAACAAAATCATTAGTGTTGTGCAATATGACAGTATATAAATGTCAGACGACTAATTTTATTGCTTCTACTGTCAGAGTTTTTGCTGAATTTTGTTAAATGTAAGCACAGACAGACACTTTCTTGATTGATTTTCATTTAAAGGTACAATATTACATCATATATTCAACTAAAGATCTAAAATAACATCCTAGTGGAGGATTTTATATCTGCCATATTACACATACAAACAAATAATTGAAGATAAATTACTAA
>JAPZDZ010000008.1:11269342-11317510 GCA_029783805.1 Acanthurus tennentii | reverse complement strand
GTGTGTGTGTGTGTGTGTGGATATGTATATGTGTGTGTGAGTGTGCATGTCCTGTTCCTGAGTGAGAGCGAGCAGGAGAAACGGTCTGAATATCGGGGGGGAAACCTGATTCCTGGTTGGCCTTCCCAGGACAGACAGTCCATTCCCCAGGGAGACACATTTTGCCCTGAAAGGAGAAATTAATACAGCAGCTAACCTCCACTCTCCTTTCTTTTTGACTTGTTCCTATTCTCCTCTCCAGACCGTTTCCTCCGTGCACACACAAACCACTCATCCATTTCCTCTTTTGAAGGACGATAAGACTGTGAACATCTCTAAAAGAGAGACGTTTTCTTTACATTTCAGTCTGCTTGCTCTGGACATAGGGCATACTCCTTTGTGTCTCCGCTGGCTTTAGAGAGACACTTATTTAAATATAAGTCAACATAAGCATGCACCTGCTTTGCTCCAGTGCCCTTGAGCAAGACACTGGATCCCTACAAGCTCCAGGGGCAAGTGGAAAGAGAATTTTCCTACAGGGATCAATATTGTATCACAACTAAAATCAAGCTCCCTCCTACTCCTTCCTCTTTCTTCTGCTTGTCCTCAGTGTCACACTTTGGTGTTAGAGGGTAACATGCCGCTCTGTGGAAAAACAAAGCCACAACTTGAGGGTGGAGGGGCACAAGAAGGTTAAAGCAGTTGCTGCAGAATGTGACAGGCCACTGAAAGAAGTGTCAGGACATATGACATTGAGACATTAAGGCCGACTGTGACAAACACACAAAGAGGCCAGGTATGAGCGGGATTGTTGCAATTTTAATGAGTGTTTAAAATAACTTAAAAGTAGTGAAAAACTCCAAAGCATTGGAGACAAGGGTTCATTCAAGGTCCCCAAATTATACTTCATCTTCAATATAAGGATGTAACTAACGATTACTGCTATAAAATAACAGAACTATATCTAAAAAATACCAGAAAATAGTGAAAAATGTTTGTAATTTTTTTTATTATTTAAACCATACCTCATATTTTTCAATTTAGTACAATGTATTGCCAAAAAAATAGTTAATTGTCACCTGCTGGAGGCTGAAAAAAGAAAAAAAGTGGCTATTTTACTAGAAGAATGACTGAAGCAATTAATCTATTACTAAAATAATTTTATGCCAATCAGTAATCATTAATCGACTAACTCATTTGACTAAACTTTTACTTTTGCATGTGACCATCACTACTTATTATCTATTTATCAACATGTTCTATCCTCTACATTTTTCTCATAGCTGATAGCTGATCTTGCATATCTTCTACACAAACAGAACAGCCAATCAGCTCTGAGAGGAAGAGAGGGGAAGAGATAGAGAAGCAGCGAGGGAGGGGAAGTCAATTAGAACGGGCAGTACAGCAAATGAGAGATGATATTCCCACTCAGAACAAAAGGAAAGAAGCGAATGATGGCAGAGGGAGGGAGAGGGAGAGAGGGAGTGACGAAAGAGCAAAGGCATTTGGTCCATAAAGGATTCTTAATGGAGCAGAATTTACACAACCTGCTGAGGTGAACAGATAAAAGAAAACAGCAGCGCTAAATGAACAACAAGCATCCAATCTGCAGTCCTGAGCAGGTTAAAAAACCCTGCACACAAAGTGCCGAGTGGCTTTCTCCCTTCACTACTTTACAGTACCACTTCCCTTTCTACTCCACCCTTTTTTTCTTTCTTACTTAGTCATCAATAAAAACGCATTCATGTGCTGACGAAAAAGCAAACAACAAAACAAAAAGCTATTTTCTGATTTTGATTAATAATGAAAAAAGGTCCAAAACTAGGTGTGTCAGTGGTTTTTGGTTCTTTTTTCGAGAAGGCAGGGGGGGTTGTTAGTAGATTTTGTGTCGCGTGGTTGAAAACCTGGAAAAGCAGACCAGTCTGTTACTATGACCCAGGTGAGAGAGTAGAATAGCTGGTGCGGTCATGGTTTAGGGGGACGGAAAACTGCAAAGATAGACAAATGAAGGGAACACATTCAATCAACAAGCTGTCTGGGCTAAATGGGTTTAATAATGTCAGAAAGGCAATTCACCTTTAATGAAAAGCTTGCGTGCTGCATTCTGTGTACAGCACTGTTAGCACAATGGATGAGGGACAAATTAACCGTAACTATATATATATATATTTCAAAGGTTATTTGACCAAACCATCAGAGGACAGGTTATAGAGAGCATTTGAGTATCTCCCTTCACATCTATAAATAATGTGTCTTTAGACTCAAGCTTCAATAAACAGACACCATCACTGATGCTTGTGCCATAAAAGGTTAAAGTGAAGGCATTCCTACACAGAATGGACACCAAGGGGTTTATCTGGCAAAGATTTATGCGACATGAAACGTTTACTTTGGAAATTTTGTGAAGCCACTGTTTCAGATCAAAGACAAGACTCCCTGTCAGTGTCCGACTTCACTGAAGGAGTCAGTGTCTGCTTCCCTGTCAAACTAACGATAATTATTTTTTGAAGAATAAACAATGCATTATTGAAAGCTGCAACGGATCTCCAAGCACTCTAGTCTTGTCTCATAAATTCACTTATTGTAGTGTCAGGTGTATTTGTTTGGGTTTTACATCAAAATGTGCAGGTTGCAAGACAGATATCTTAAAGTGGATATCCCAGGATTTAGTTTTGCACTTGCAGGAAGTTAAGTGACTAATCAAATGGAAATTTTCAAACAGAATGGCCAAAAATCAAGATTCAGGGGTTAGGATATCCTCACTTTTTGTTCCTATGCGGATCAAAGTCATTCACCAAACAATCGAGTCATTTTTGTGCTTGATGCAAACCAAATCCTGACTATAGGATCGTCCCATCATAAAATGATTTATTTCCAAAAAGTGTGTCTGCAAAGATTCTCTGTCATTCAGGTTAGGCTATGTATAAACACTAAACAAAGGCAACTGGACTTGCTTTCCAACAGGGGTTTGCAACTGTCTTGGAGTGAGCAGATAAATGATCTAGTCCTGTCAGCAACTGTTGGTGATGTCACATGGCATCATCAATTGTTTTCTTAGGCTTAACAAAGCTCATCAAGAGCCAGAGAAGACATTACACAACTGTTTTCACAGGGTAAGTAGGATCAAACATGGCTGTTAAACTTATTTTAATGTGTTAAAATCATAAAGTGCATCTTTAACTTGAATGAAGAACAGACAGCTTCATTATATTCAAGAGAAAAAGTGCTAATTTCTCAAGTAGCCTGACAGCAGAGTTTGTGCAGAACCTCACATAAAACAATGAGTTGTAAAGATATGTCTCCTGAACACAGAAATGCAGGTGATACTGCTCAAGCTCTATTCTGAAAACTACATGTTATAATTTTGCCCCGTATCTCTCCCTGGACTTTTTAAGACATCAATAATACATGACCGGTATATTTTCACCCTCCTTAGAAGCGATCAATCACTCTGGCTGGTCAGTGCTCGGTCTTGACTGCTTTTCCTGTCTGTCCACAGGCGCTATTACTGTATTACTGTATTTCAAGGCTGAGGTCTGGAGGAATGCTGTACCAGGTCAGAGACTAAGATGGGATATGGGCAAGCAGAGTCAAGATCAAGACATGACACAGCTTTGTGGATTTTTCACATTGCTAGTATTAGTTGACGGCATGTAGTGTGACCTGATCAGGGACTTGAAGTGTGATTTTAGTTTTGGTTCCCACAGCCCCAAGAGACCTCTTGCTTGGAAGAATGACTAAGAACAAAACATGTGGCCTCATGTGATGGTCTATATGTGGCACAACCTATGTTGGAAATGGGCAGGGGGTCAGAGGTGAGGGGAAACACTGAAACTGATCCTGCTGTTGTCATCTCCTGAGCTTAGAGGGCAGGTTTGCAGACACATCAGATGCATAAATACACACAGTGGTGACAGTAACAGTTAGAAACATTGATGGGAAATAAATCTGTATTGACTCTTTATTTAAGTCAATTATCAAGCAAAATGTATATCCATCTTCTCTGGGAAACTGTATCTGTTTTTACAATTCTAGTAACTAAACCATTAATCAGAAAATAATCTGAGAGATTAATCAATAATGAAAATAATTTTTAGTTGCAGTCCTAAACAGCTGCTTAAAAATACCTACAGATAACCTTTATACTTAGTTTGCGCACAAAACACATAACCAAACTTAATAGTTTCTTTGAAAAATCACACTTTCTTATGACTCATACTTTGATGGTCTGCTTCTATTTGGGTTTTTTAACTTAATTTAAACAGACTTTACCAGACCATCCCTGCTCCTAACAATGTAGCTTCACTACAGGTGAAACAAAGAGACATTCAAATGTGACAAAGAGGTCTTGAGCTTTAACTGTGGGTGAGTGAAAGGACCCTAACAGAACAAACGACAGTTAACATTTCAAACTGTACATGCACCTTTTGAACCATAGCCTGGGCAAACGCATGCACCTGCAGGGTCGTCCAAGCAACCGATCAGGTTTGTTAGCAAAGGAATTCTATGTAGTCCAGCGATTTTCACACATTCACAGACGTTTCTTGGGAACACTGTTGTCACTTTTTACAAGTTTCTGCTTTCCCTCCCTCCCTTTTTTTGGTAGTGTAGAAAACAAGGCTTTTATTTGAGTCTGTTCATCTCAACTAGAGGAGAAGAAAGAACAGGAAATGAGAGAATAGAGGGGGGAGCAGAGGAGAACCTCAGTGCCAGCTCTGAATTAGCACACAGCTGTTACACTTGCAGGAGACAGTGTTTGAAGAAGTGTCTCAACCACACGAGACAGTCGACGTACAGATGTGAAACAGTTAACAGTAATGTAACCTGAACTGTTTAAGAGGCAGGATGTTAAAGTTGCCGTAGACCTTTATCTGGGAGAGAAATCTGTCTCTTTGAGGATGCATATGAGCAGCTGTGACAGTTAAGGATCGTAGTGTGTGTGCCCATGGAGGGGCATTACAGTGAAGAGCTACTTCACCCCCCTTCCATACACACTTCAACACGCACCTGAGAGGAAAGGCTCTCCAGAAGCAGTGCATCTGTTCTAGTGTCCCCTGTTACAATGCAGGCCTAATTAAAGGATCAAGGGAAGTTAGCACAGCGTCCCACACAGCAGTACATGGCTCAATTTAATTACAATAGATCAACGCCGCCTTAATTGAGCTTCATCTCACAGTGAATTTTCTTCACACATGGTACAGCACCCAGCATGGTGAGCACCTCACATGCAATTAATCAAAACAAATGCAAAGCTCAGGGTGGTACACATTCAAATGTGCACCAAACACCATGGCTATGTCATTTAAGAGTGCAAGGACTTTTGAAAACCTTTTAAGATTTTGGCCTCATTTACATTTTTCAATACAAGCTATCACAGAGGCAGCTCACTTTTGTAGTCAGTCCATCCCTGTCTTTAAAGTCATGGCATCTGAAACGTGATCCGTGCACCTCAGAGAGCCAGCCCTGCCTTCTCCGACAGAGAAATAACAACAATGGCAGAGCTGCCATCTACTCCAACACCCAGTAATGTCAGGGAGAATGTCACCCGCTACTACCCTGCAAAGGCCATTGTTCTTAATGAGAAACACACAGGCTGGTGGCAGTGCACAACATGTAGGTCAGCATATGCTGCAAAGACGTGCTTGCAACCCCCAAGAGGAAGGAAAAAACAAATTAAGAGAAGTGAAACAAGTATAAGCTGATCTGTGCTCACTCGTGTGCCGCTGTTGGTATATGATGAGAGCACATATGCGAGTTGTGGCTCTGTGGTGGGATTTCCCTCTGTTATAAACACATGATGGCATTGGCAGGGAGACCGCTGTACTTGTCTAAACAACGACACGGAAAGCACAGTTCGGTCAAAGGAGCTCCCACACATAATGCTCCGTCCGCTACTTGCTAAGCACAGACACAGCTGGATGACAACTGCTGGTGCATGACTGCCCTGAGTTTCACTTTAGGAAGAGACTAAAATCTGCTGTGAAAAACTTAAGACACTGAGTGAGCTTTGACTTTTAGTGAGACAGCTGGGCTTATTATTTATTCTTTTGGATAAATCCTTCACTTATTCATTCTGAAACCAGGGCATAGTCAACCAAGAGACAGTTACAGTTTGGTTTGGCTCTTTGTCCCACAAACTAGTCCAGAAATGTTGGTCTGGCAGAAGGGAACAGTCACCACTACCAGTGAGCTCATACTTTTTCAGTGTTTACATGTTGTATACACTGTATATCATGTGGTACATGGGTACTTCAAGGTCCTGACGGGATAGTTTCTGCAGTACAGCAAGTTATGTTTACTGCATGTGTTTAATTAGTGAAATTATCCTTCATCTGTTTGAAAAAGCTGTAAACATAATGGGTTCAGAATGGGTTCAGGACATTTTTACTTATGCATTATTTACCTCACCTGTCATACAAGTGCTACAATAAACAAGCGCAGTCACAGGAAAGTTTTTAACCACACTTGCACCCCCCTCACATGAAAATACTGCTGTGTTTTTATTTCTCTCCTCCACTCCAATAAATCATTCAGACCTATCCACCATATAAACTCAAGTAAACTGAAGGAAACATACTGCAAAGTAATGTGTCTACAAGTGTGAATATCAGCAGCACCAAAAACATTTATAAGGGGATTTGGAGTTCAAAAATTGGCGTAAACCTCCCGTGGATTTGGACGAATTCAATTAAATATGCAGGGTCCTGATGATTTAATCAGACAGAGACAGGGGGAAATTGCACAGAAGACCCCGTGTTGTGATGATGTATGGCATACGACCCTGCTAATTGCCATTAGCAACTCAGCTTCCTTAATTGTAAAATTCATCAAATGAATGCTGGTAATAATAGCACGATTGGAAGCAAAAAGTTTATAGAAGCCTATTTTGTAGCATGTGGGTTCGCTCTCCAACTAACTTTAAAAAGTTGCAGGAAAAAAACACAGACAGTAGCCACGTTGTTTAATCATGGCGTTTAAAATGTGTTTGGTTTGGATCAATAAAAACACAATGCTACACTTACATGAACGCGTGGTAGATGAATGCGCATCCTCTTGGTCTTTCCAGCACGTTGTAGAGACAGTTTTGCAACTTTCTGAAGCGCTTGCTCGAAGCGGATGAGTTAGCCCGGGGTCCCGGCGGCCCAGGCAGCGGGGTGCCCAGCAGACCGGTGCGGTGAGACGGGTGTCCTCGCTCCGGGGTGGACGGCTCGCTTCTCTCCGTGTGGACAGCGGTGAGTGCCACGAACTCTACACGCCTGTCGTCGTTCGGAGCCGGGGGAACCAGCATTCTGATGCCGCCGTTGTTTGACGGACTTCCTAACATTTTCAGACCGGACGATGAAACTACATATGATCGGACACTTTTCACTGGACCGTCCGCAGGCGCGCAGAGCACAGTTTTGACCGAGACATAGTCCGGTTTGTCTTGGCTTTTAAGTGGACTTCAACTACTTTACCGATCAAAACACATATGTAAATCTCATCCCTGCTATTTTTAAGTCTCAGTTTGATTAGTTGAGATTTTAAAGTTATCTGTAGATTAAGAAACGGTCGCAAAAGAAAAGATGCACAATACTGGGACAAGTGCGTCGCGCTGAAACGTGACCTTCAGCGATCATTGTCAAGAGTCAGATTTGAGAAGTAAATAGCGGGGTGCAACAAAGTAATTAGGCTACACATGCACTGACTTCAAAAAAACAAGTAAGACAGGCTGCTAACGACCTGCCATCACTTTATCTATAAACTTAAGACAGTTACAAATAAGCAAAGCTTCGAAACTAGCGTGCGCTGCCGTCATGCAGTGGCTCTCTGTTCTCTACAATAAGCTACAATAACAAGCCTTGTTTAATTGGGTTCGCCTTAGCTGTATCTGTAGTTTAAATTGGCAGAGTGAGTTATCAGAGATATCATCCGACCGCTCTCCCCTCCCTGTGCGTCTTTCTGGTCCAGCGCTCCTCCGCTCCGGCAGGTGGGGTGGAGCGCGCACAAGTGGAGACCATTAGTATGATGTCAAGAATTGCATGACGAGCAACTCTAAAACTCTATAGAAAAAGCCCATTAAAAGCTCGCCGATGTTTGCGTCTTATGCACACGCTTTCAAAGATGATACCTCTCCTCCTCTCTTTACAGCTGACGAGTGGCGAGGACTCCGCGCACGGGATGGGTGAGCGCGGGACGCACGCGGTGACAGGGAGAGGGGGACAGTGATTTTGGAACTAAATGTCTTTTATGAAAGAATGCAGAACCACGCATGACACATTCATTAAGTCTTCCGAAACATACTTTTTAAAGGTCAGTGATTGAAGGAACAAATGTTTCCTTTGTCTCTCTCCTTAAATGATCTGACTGGTTCTTCTTATCGGGGTTTGGACTGGTTGCTGTGGTGTTTTTTGGGCTGCAGAGACAGCTGCTGGGGGACACAGCGACAAAGACCACAGCCTCCGCGTCAGTGGACTGAGCTTTCTAAATCTATGACTGTGACACACATAGACGCTTGTGGTTATGACACAAATACTAGGGTTATAGAGCACAGTGCCCTGTAAAGAGATCACCTGTCACAAGGCCCTCTGAGGATTCCTTTGTGAGGTGGTCCCCAAACTCTTACTGGAGCTCACAATGTCATCTGACCATCAAAAGTGGCACATGCAAACACCAAGTTAATTCACCATGATCTGATATTTCTGTTTCACTAAAACAAAATCAATACAGGCCGAATATAAACCTGGTGGCACTTGATGTAAAATATCCAGGAGAGTGGAAAATATGAATTTGGCTTTTCAAAACAAAAAGTAACAAATTCTATCCAAAGCCACATCTCTCATACCTCCGGTCCATGCTTAAAAGAGTCCTTCCTCATTCACAACACTTCTGTAAAATGTAATCATACATTTGGTTTTCCTGAATAAAAAAAAAAAAAGGCGCATTATCACCTGCATCAAACCGTCTATCAGAGACATTCTTTCAGCATTATGCAAGTTTTCAAATGTTCCATAACCACAGCAGAGGCAGGTTATACATGTTAACTATGTGCGTTCCTGTCCATGATGACTGCTGCAGTTTATGGAACTTGCAGGTCTGTGCAATGACGTGAGGGAATGCAGCCGGAATTGCTTACAAGTCACAAACCTACGCTTTATTCCCAAGGCCTATTGCAATTACATAACTTACCATCACTAATCCTTAACTCTTTACTTAGCATCACACATACGGACCGACGGACTTGATGTTGGCTATAAAATGGAATCAAGTGTTGACAGCTGTACTCCCTACAGCAAAGTGTTAATACAGGCTGGGGACTGATTAACATGACGAATACATATGAAATGTAAGATGATATTTTCATGTTACCCTTTTTTATTTTTCTGTTTGTTTGTTTTAAGAAACGGGAATAATTAAATAGACTTCAGCCTCAAATATTTATTTCTATTATGCTTTATTTTGTGAATGATTTTTTTAAAATTTAGTGGCAAGATAAGATAACTGTTACTGATATCACGCAAAATTTAATCGAAAAATTGAAGTTAAACACATCTATCAAACTTTCCAAGAGCTGAAGTTGACATCCTCTTATTTATTTATTTTTTTCCATCAACAGTGAAAAAAATCTGAAACAGTTATAAAACAAAAAAAATCGCCAAATTCTTGCATTTGAGATGCCAAATAAACAAACCTGATATTTATATTGAATCAATAACTTAAATTTTTAAAATTATTTCAAGACAACAGGTACAAATTGATTTAATTTTTTGCCTTACTAGACTTGAGCATTACTGCAGGAAGGAGACTATGGCCCAGACCTGGGAGCTAACAAATGGAGGAGCACAATCCCTGATATAAAGGTTACAAATGTATCCCCTTTATTGTTGGTTCGTATGCTGTCATATAGTTCCAGACCCCTGAATTACAGCCCACATCTCACCCTTCGTGTCATTCCAACACCAAAATTTAAATCACAGCTGGCTATCAAGACCGAATTTGTCATTGGCTCTGGTTCTGGTTCCAGACAAAAACTGAAACCTGCTGAGGTGTAAAATAGGCTTATATCTTGCATTGTGATTAATTAAGGACATAAACTGTTGATATGTAATCTACAAATTAAACCCTTGACTTTTAAGTGAATTTTGTTCTAATTTATTTGGCGAAGTATAAAGGGGCATTCAAGCAAAGGTCTATATTTCTGCCTCCTGAGTATAGTACTCAAGGATGTTAATGACAAAGACAAAGGACCATGGATCTAATTTTGGAAAAAGGTCATCTTACAGTAGAGTCTTATGGAGCCTAACCATGCCACCATGAAAGGAGGAGGTACTGTATAAACATCAACACAACGGCATCCTGTACTGGGAATCTCCCGCTACAACCCCTCTCTCTGTTAGCTTGGTTTCCTCTGCATCTCTTAGCAGTCTAAACCAGGCCAGGAGGGCGATGAGGGGAGAGGGTGTCGATGGACACGCCGGCCCTGCATGCACCCTCTGGGATTTACATGAAAGTTTCACAGTGGCCAAAACAACACACCCGCTCTTTTTATTAGACTACCAGCCCTGCTCCAGTGTTGCTCTCATCCAGCAATCAACACCTAGAGCTAGGCAGGGTATCCAACATGGCCTCTGAGATAGAGGTCGACCATCGTGACAACACACAACAGCTGAGCAAGGTCAGACTGTAAAACCTGAATGTCGAATTGATGGTATAAATGTGCACTAACAGACCATAAAGAGAGGGCTCAAAACTCATCTGCAAAAATTTGGTGGCACTCAGGGTGGAATTACAGTTCGGGATGACCCAGAGTGCACCACAGGGGCCCAGTGATGGGAGGCGGCTGTTGTGTTCTCTTTACGCCCACCTCTCCCCTCTTTGTTGTTTTTCCACTGCACTCCTCACTCCAAGCATTCACTCACGCCCCAAAGAGCCCGCTGAGCTCCGGGAGTCGACAGCCACTCAGGGAATCTATGGGAACTTAAAAATACTCACATCAGCAATTGTGCCTTACACACAGTGCAGAGCAAACTCGCTCCGTCCGACCCCCACCAACCTTCTATTTCCACTGCGACTTAGCCTTATGCTCTTAATGGCTTTCCCAGACCACACTTTTGTTTGTTTTTATTTCATCTCTTTTTTCCCATTTTATCTGTCTCTTCCTCTTTAACCAAGATTTTTCTGAATGAAAAAACATTAGGGATTAAGAGAGAAAAGAGGAGGGGAGAAGAGGGGGCAGATGAAATGTTAATATACGTCTGTTGTGGTGGATTATTGTTGTTGTTATAGGCCTGGATATAGTCTTTGAAGAGTGACATTGTGTCAAACCTTGCAGCGTGTGGAGCAAGAATCCCTGCTGAGCCAAACACTAACTTTTACGATGATGCTGTAAATGTCAGAGGCAGTTTTCCTGCGTTAATCGAACTGGCATCCAACAACATGAATATACTAAGTGTCAACCACTACATCCAGTGACTAAGTCGGGAAATTAAAGTAGTTTACGTCGAGACTTTACTCAATGGCCCTTTCATGACCAGTCAAAAGATCCTTTGTAACTTACTTCGAGTCTTGGTGCTTTCACAGCAGTGAGTGAGCTCATTCATTCGTAGGAGTGTGCAGCGTGTTACTAACAACCATTTAGAAGGGTGGAGGGGACTGCAGAGTAGGCACTACCTTACTTAGTTCAGGAAAAAACATCACTCACAACTCTGGGCTATAAAAAGATTGAGTAGCCATATTGAAAGTATGGAGCCCCCCTGGTGTCAGCTAAGAAAAAAAGAGCAATGCATAAGTCCCCTTTCATTTAATCAAACCATGCAAACATTTTATAAACAGGGCCCTCAGTTTAGCAATCCATGCCCAAAGTTTTGCAGTCTGTGCCCACATATTTACAATCTGGAGAGCTAAACTGTGACCAAGGATTGCTAAACCCTGGGCACTGATTTTAAATGGATGGACACAGTTTGTGATTTCAAGAGCGCAAGTTGTGCACATGGATTTGTAAACCGAGAGTACGGATTCACACTTAGCTCTTTGTTGTTCTCAGCTGACAGTAAGGGGGCTCAGTAGAAATGTGTTACAACCTGGCTGATTCCAAAAGATTCAGAGGTCAGGTGACTAACTTTAGTCCATGGGGAGCAAAAGGTCAAGGTCTGCAGGGTCAAGAGATTAGTCTCCAGTCTATTATATGAGACTACTTAAGTGATTACAATATGATCAGTGAGCCACATCATAAGTCTCAGGTCTGTAAAATGGAGCTGTGCATGATTTGTTAACTCCTAAAAGGTAGTAATGAGAGGACCACAGCAGAAAGTACTCCAAACTACTACAATTCAATATGGGTTGAATGATTCATAAGGTGTGGTGTTAGCCTCATGAAAGTAATGTTTCTCTATGTCCTGAATTAACCTGAAAGATTTGGGCAGTGGTGAATTAAGGCCACAGATGGACTGTTGGACCCGCCCTCATGGCTCTGTGCCAGCAGCCCTACTTCAAAAATTAAAACTGAACTTTGAGAACAGAGTAATGTTAATAATACTGCAAAGAATATAGTTAGTTTTGTTTTTTAAGTTTGTTTTTTAAATTCAGTAATTCAAACACTGAAGTGACAACATCCTCATTATTTATGAATACAGGGACATGAACTCTGTCTTTTTTCACTTGAATGCAAAAATTTGATACATTTAAAGCAAATTGTGATTTTTACATAATTCAAGGCCTTGTTTTTTCCAGAATTCATTTAAAAAAATTTTTTATTTATGCAATGGAAAATCGATACACAGGTTGTGAATTTACCTCTGGAGGTGCTGTTCGTTCGCTGATCCTTGTGCTCCTTGTGAAAGGAGATGAGTGATGATAAAAAATTTTCCCTGGATCATTGAACTATCACATTTTTCTTGTACAACTCTGAAATGCCAGGATCTGGGAAGTCATTATCTTATAGTTTGATAGTGAATAAAAGAAACTCTCCCAGAACCTGAGCAATAGAGTAAAGAGGATCAAACACAAACCCCACCTTTAGTGAATGTCCACTCTTCTTACAGGTTTTTCCCTCACTTGTGTTGCAGCCCAATCACAAGGTCCGGACCAGAGCCAACGCAGACAGCCCCAATTCATCTGGCCAAGGTTGCCTTGATCTGACCCGACGAGCCGGCCAAGAAAAATACCACCGGACAATCCTTTTCATGCTTGACTTAAGCTCAAACATTCTCACAATCCTCACTGCTCTTATTAGAAAGAGCCGAGCATGAGTCTGCACTCATTAATGCAGTTATTGTTCGGCGATTAAGTCGATTAAGAGAGGGCCCTCCAGTTTGACTACTGTTTACTTGTGACTCTAACTAACATTGCTTCACTGGGCAAATGTGAGTTAGTGGTCATTTTGGGTGTTTGGGACGATTAATATTCTCCACATTTAGATAGGGAAACATTTCAAAATGACACTTCTAAGCTTTGACTTTCAGCACTGACATAATGTTGAATGTGAGACCTTTTACTCGGGTTAAAGTGGGACATTAGGAGCAGCACCCAGCAACCCTCTGCCGACTTAATTTTCTCTTCCAGCATAATTGCCTCTCTTCCTTTTAAGATTTAGGTCGGATAAGGAATGCAGTCTGATCTCGCAGGAGCTGAGCGGTCTCCAGCCAAACAACTCGTGACTCTATTGTTAACTGCTTGTCCTTTGTAGCTCATGAAGCTTTTCCAGAACTCAAGGAGGGCAGCAGAAATAAGATTAGTGGTGTTCATATTGTCTGGTTTGGGTGCAATGTGGGTAAGTATGGATTACACTTTTTTTTTTCTTGTTCACTACAGTTATGTCTACGCTCTAGAAACAATGCCTCTGCTGAAAAATTGTAAACCTGTGTTTGGCAATAAATCAGGTGCCCTAATACAATTTATCAGTGGCAGTTCTAATTTGTTAGATCAGTGCTGCCCTCCTTTGGCCATCTTGGAAAACAGCACAAGCCTTTGTTGCACAGTTAAGCTTACAAATATATATAAGTTCTGTAATTTAAAATATACTTTTTCTGAGAATATGGTTTTGACTTTATACCTACTGCATAAAATTAACCATAAAGCAACAAAGGTAGTGATATTCTGAGCTCTGGTGGTGGGATGTGTCTACCTGGAAATACAGTAGGGTAGTTGGTTCAAGCATTATCTCTCAGGTTGTTCTTGCATTTCTCTCCTGTCTCTCTCCCTGTCTACAGTCCACACACTAGTAAGGTCAATATTCACCTAAAATAAAACAATGAAACCAAATATTAGAACTTGATGACACACTTAGAAAAAATGACACACTAAGAAAAAAATGCTTAAACACAATTCTTAGACAAGTTATGTTTTTTTAATTTTTTCTCACAAACAAAGTTCGTTTACAAAAAGGAACGTCAAAAATAAAACTGTACCTATCTATTGCATGTCATGCTGGCAGTTTGAACTACATGCAAAAACAACAATAAGAACATTGATAATAATCATTACTGTACAAAAACAATAACTGGGGAAGGTTTGAGGCCAAACATCACCTTAAATCAAAAGAATAACACCTTGTATTGGAAAAAGGAGAGTTCTATAAAAAAGGGTGCCTTTTTTTTTTCTTTTTTGCTCCAAATGGAGTCATGTGTTTCTACACGAGACTTAAACAAGGGCACAAGACTCCACAACCACCCTGGTAGAAAGGTTGTGTGAAACTGCATAGAGGCAGAGAGGAGACTCCCTGCTCTAAGGACCAAAGGACGTTGAAAGAGTAAATGACAGGAGGATTAAAATTAAAGAGTAAAGATGACTGCGGTGTGGGTGCTTAAAATACAAGCACACATACACACTTATAATCTATAGAGTTTGAAGCCCTTACAACATAAAGTCATGCTTCATTGTCAATGTAAAATGTGGAAAAGAACACAAAAGAGAAACTACATGAAATTATCGTTGGAACCTTATAACCTCCTCTTAAAGATCTCTTAGATTGACTTGCCGTAGAAAGTGAAGGATCTGAGGTATATGGCTTCATTTCATTCAACTACATGGAAAACAGTACACAGGGTTTGATTCATGTTTTCCCGGAAGGAAAGCACGTGAATACCATGGCTACCTTCAACTGTGTAAGTTGTGTAGACACAGACGGACACTTTCCTGGTTTATTTCCGAATGGAGAGCAGAAAAGAAGGCGCAAGGAGTAACACACATTTCTTCGTTTTCAAAATCTTTTAAGTTCAGACACAAGAGGAGAGGAGGAGTAGAATTGGTAGAACTGGTGTCAGGGACTGTGGCAGTGGATGCATATATTATGAGTGAAAGAAGTACAAAAAGTGTCTAAGCATGGATGCAGCTCAACATGTGATACTGAGTCAATTAGTGTCCCTTTGGTTTTTTCTTTTTTTTCAGTATACTAAATTGTTCACAAAAAAAGTGTTACAGATTTTCAGGTCCCTCGCCTACATGAGCAGTGCTTAAAATCAATGTTATCAAGCTTCCGTTGTCAAAGTTGGTGGCATCTGTCGGCATCACACAGGCTGGTTTGCGTGCTTTGTGTGTGTGTGTGTGTGTGTGTGTGTGCGTGGAGAGAAGGTTCACAGCTGGGCTCAGTCGGTGCTGACCTGCGTGACCTGTGCGTCAGCTGTCTGGTTGGTGGACTGAATGAACATTGGTTGGGTCAGCTCCTGTCCTGCAGGCATCGTCACCTGCTGAATCTGGTACAACTGCTGTAAAACAGAGAAACAAAGAAACAGGTAAAGAGGACGAGTGGTGGAGTTGGATTTTATTGAGATGGCATCCTAATAAAAGGTTTAAACCCTTATTGACGCTTAACTGCTGAGATCAAGATCACGTGCCAAATGGCAAGAAAGGAAAGATACAAAAATTAACATTGTAGTTGCCAAAGCTTTAAATATATTTATTGCATTTTCTACCTGTCCGTCAGTAAACTGGTTGAACTGCTGCTGTCCTTGCTGTACCTCTGTCTGTGTGATCTGAAAACAATAGATGTACAAAAAAAATTAAAACTAAAAAAATATAGATGCTTGGAAACACAGATAATTTGATTCATATATATATTATATTTTGTTTCTGTCCTCATTACCTGCTGGGTGTTGGCAAGAGTCTGAATCTGCCCTTGGACCACTTGCGCTCCGGAGACAGGCTGAGCTAGACGGATGTACTGTAGTTGGCCTGTGTTTAGTTGCACCTACACTCACCAAACACAAGGGGGAGACAGAGTTAAGTATGGAGCAAAGGTCATTGGAATGCAGAGGTCACAGCCATTTTCCTTCTCTGGACCAGAGCAACAAAAATGATTCACTTTTCTCTAGTAAATTTCAAACTTTTGTTTGATGATTCCAATCCAACAGTGAGGGTGGGATAATTAAAAATGGATTCTTTCAAACAACATGTTTGTGCATTACTACAATCTCAAAAACTGTATCTTCATGCAGCAAAGTTGAGTGGTTACACAGTTTAATGTTTAAACCTGAGCCAATCCATCCTTTCCCCATTTAATACTTTAACCAGTCCCATCCCAAAATCCTATCACTTCTTCTACAGTTTGACACCATTACTCACCGGGATTTGCTGGATCTCTCCTGTGTTGGTGATGATCTGCTGCATGACCTGCATGGTCTGGCCTTGGGCTTGAGCTGTCTGAGCTTGACCCTGAGCTGCTGCAGTTTGGACAATCTGTACCTGCTGGCCCTCACTCACCTGCATGGCCACGGGCGCACTCTAATGAAGACAAGAGAGAAAAAGAAATTGGAAGAGGGGACAGGCAAGAAGAAAAGAGGGACAGAGTTGACCATTAGTTGGGGGTCAGCATCTGGTACACGGTTTATGACTGACACAAAGAAAACGACCAGGAGATCGTTCAACTTCCCTGGAATTAGGTTTTAACCAGCAACACAAAGCTCAACCTTAAATTTTAAAAGATCATCAGGCAGGTACATAAAGTGACAATGCAGGTTTCAGGTCCTCGCTGTCTCTTTTGTCTGTCACTCTATCTGACAAAGGCAACCTGATCTCAGTCCATAGTCACCCCTTAAGACCTCAGTCACCTGAACAGGACAGAGCTTGAAGGCACCATCACAACTGCCAACAAGTAATAGCCCTTTTGTGCCTGAATGGTTGATGAACAAATAAATGCATGTGTGCATGTGTGTTTACCGTGATGGGTGTGCCCTGTGATTGCACCTGCACTTGCTGTAACTGCTGCATTGTGGCACCTTGCAGCATCTGATGGCCCGACAGAATAGGATGAGAAAATGAGAGAAAGACACACAGTGAGAAAGCAGCGACAGCAACAACTTAACACATGAATGTAAGCATGTGGAGTCAGTGTATGCGCAGAAAGTTTTAGTGTTAGAGCAGCAAACAGTGAGATATAAGCAGAAAAAGACATTTCAATGACATGTTTATGAATGCAAGGGAAGCTGAGGTGAAATGTCAGACACAGGTAAAAAATAAAAAATTAATGATGGACAGGTTTTGAAAATGTGTGTACATCACGGTGACATTTACATCAGCTTTAGTAATGTCAGCCATGGTTTTGTAAGTGCATATGAGAGAGCTGGTGACCTGAGAGAGAAATGACAGAACTGGTACAACAGTGACAACTAGTGACACTGAAAGCTCTGCACACGGACACGCAGATGCATAAATAAAGGGCATGAATTGCAAACTCTGTCCATCATCTCTTCCCATGCTAAATTTCAACATCTGGTCTTTGTCTTCCTTTACTTTTTGTATCTTAAAGCACTTTTTGGTATTACTGATGTGGCTTAAATACTAACAAGGAGGAACAGTGCAAAATTTAACTCATCTGAAGGGTAAAAAATTAAATAACCGAGGAGTAACTTGGATGCTTCGGAGGTTTCAAGTTTGTATTTTAATTTTAAGAGAACAACAAACTGACTGTCTTTTTTAAATTTTAAAAACTTTCATTTATTCCCACAAGAGCCACCTTTTGAAACGCTGCTTTATAAGTAGCCTACAATGGAGTCTACGTAAGGCGAGTGTCACAGTGTGACCTCCCTGCTCTCAGCGGGGACTGCAGCAGTAGCAGCGCTAGTGAAGCAGGCCAGGTCTAAATGAGTATGACAGCTCAGCTAAAGGCAGTCTGCTGAAGCAGCATGAAGCACCACAGCAGCCCAGGAGCGCGGCTACAGGACATGCAGAGACCAAGCCGGAGAGAAAGCACTTAGCCGCACAAGTAGCAGGAATGAAATAATTAGAAAGAGGGACCACTGAAAGGTGTCCCTGAATAAGTATGTTTTTCTTTCTAACTGGTGAAAGAACTGATCAAGAGGGAAAATACACCATGTCTAACACTGTGTGTGTGTGTGTGTTTGTGTGTGTGTGTATGCAAGGGGCTTGGTTCCATTGTGAAACAGCAATTAATTTTCAGTTCTTGTTTCTTTTAGCTCATTTCTCTTTATAAAAACAAATCCGGAAGGACAAGATACATATGTGCATGAAAAGTTTGACATGTTTCTGATAAAGACCTCTTAAGTTTGAGGAGTTCTTATTGCTTCCTGTATAAGACAAATATTAACTATTTACTACATTGTTTCAACATTTAATAACGATTCACACACAGTAAGTGATGTTTGTCGATTCTGGATGTTATGACATTGCAAAAATAGACAGGGACAGAGTGTGCACATTTTAGAGTCAGATCAAGTGTTTCCTCTGCAGGGTTTCGTAGAGAGGGTGTGCATGTGTGTATAGGTGTGTTCAGAGGTTCAGTTCTTCCTGCTGGTGGGAGAGTGGTCAGCTCCTGAATGTGAGCTAGGACTAATATCAATAAAGCTAGGTGTGATGACCCTGAGAAAGAAGCCTTTTGCAGCATGATTCCCAGCAGTGGGTGGAGTTTAGAATGTTCTGCTTAGAACACTTGAGAGAGGGACCTTTCAGGCGTCACAAAGGCACACAAATGTGCAATCAACCACAATCTTATTTAATTAACTGGTAATTTGTGTTTCTGTGGGGGCAGTTAGCTGTAGTCAGGAATTCACTCACTTCTCCACACTGTCCTTATTATTGCCTAAATTTCTCATATCCAGCTGTGGATTTGTTTTGTCGTTAGGGCTTTGAATCTTGGACTCTTTCTTCTTTAAATCTTTGCACTCTGTGGCTGTGCTTTGTGGCAAATCCTGTAAAATACGCTTTTCAAACAAAGCCTTAGTGGTACCTGTCCTTGCTGTGGCTGTGCGATGATGATCTGTCCAGGCTGAATGGTTGTGGCTGTCTGTGCACCGGGCTGCTGGGCCTGTTGTGTGCCCTGCACCTGTACAGCTCCAGGCTGCTGGGCCAGAGTGAAGTAGTACTGCACCGGCTCTGCTGGAGCAACTGACTGACGCATCTCCTCCTGCAGATGTCACACATACACATACACGCAAAGAAGGCCTATCAGTCCATTACATCTCCATGAATTATTTTTGCAGGTGTAATGGTAGAGGAAGGCAAGTCTGATAAATAACTGATGGGATGTGGCTGAAGAAGAGTAACGTAATCTGGAAATAAGATCCATTACAAGCACCATACTGGTCAATACCATAGACTGCAGGCTTGGAGTAAATGCTAGGCTGAACATGGTGATATGTTTAAGTTCTGATCAATCTGAACAGCTTGTGCAAAATATGGAATAAAACTTTTGTGCCTCTGCTGTAACAGAGGCACATGCTAAAACACATACTGTGACAGTTACTGATTTATGTATATACATGCCCTCTCTGTCCGGCCTGTTCCTGGATCAGCCACAAAAATGCAGTGTCAGAGTATGTGAAGACTGAGTTTTGTCAGCACAGTCCAGCAGGTTATATGTTTGGAGGCTTGAACCCAGGTCTAACAATTATCACATATCAAATTATCAGCAAACACTGACCTCTGTCATTCTGCTTCATAACATACTAATGAGCAGTGCTTCATCACAAAGACGTTTTTCCATCACCAGAAGCGTAAACACCCCTCTCCCAGCTCCATGACAACACAGCTGAGAGTGTAGGATGTTTACATGCCTGGAGACAGTCTACTTGACAACGAATTTAAATATATCACTCCTCCATCTGGTATGCCACATTTGTATACAGTACATATATCTCCTGCTACAGCAAAACTTCAATATCATACGCTGTTTTCTCTTGGAAAAGGCACTTGATTGCATCGTCATGCAAACTAGTGTCACTGATGGGGTTACTGTTTGCTGTCAGAGGCAATAAGATGCTGCAAACATCCGACTGAAAGCCCTCACTGTCCAAACCCCAGCTTCCAGTCAAGGATGTTTACAGCACCTCGAGGTTGCCACCAAAGGAAAAGCACCTGAGATGAGGAACTAAATAATCAATTGCTTTTCCAGTGCTAACTTTGATATGTGAGTAAGTTATTTTTTAAAATAATGTCTGCTGTGTGTCTGTCGCTATGATCCTGGCAGTGTGTGCTTTCTTACCTGACGTTTCGGTGGCTTAAGGTCATCGCGGGGGACGATGTCAATCAGGAAGTCAAACTGGTCAAACTTTGTTATAGCCATGGCAATGTCATTCCTCTGTAAACAAAACAGACACAGGGTGAAGCAATGACGTTGGACTTATACTAATTTAATATATGCAGCAACCTATATATAAACATGCTTCCAAGACCTAAGGTCAACACACCAAAAATAGCCACACAAGAGGCTACCATGGAACTGAAACAAGTTCCCAGTAGTAGTGTAATAGGTATTTGCTTTCCTAACTTAGATCAGAGGACGGGGATAAGTTAAGAGTTGAATCAATAAGTCAGAAAATTAATCTTTTATTAGTCCCTTGAAACTGAAAATTTCCTCGTCATGGGACTAATACAGGATTATCTTATCTTATATTGTCTTAATCCCCAAATATTTCAATAGTCGATTGATCATTTGAGTCACTTTTTAAGATAAAAATGCAAAACTTTTGATTGAACCAGGTTCTTAAATGTGGGGTTGGTTGGTTTTCCCATTAAACATGGTATAAATAATCATTAATGGCAGCTTTAAAAACTACATCAGAGTTCAACAACTTTTTTTTCTATACAACAGTCACTATAACGTAATAAATTTATAAAAAAAATAAATAACTCTGGCATCACAATCATACACCTGGTGTGTGTGATTATTGCTGGAAATGAATAGAAATTATGATTTCCTGCCCTCATGATCACACCCTCTGCTACTATACCCCTTCCTATATTCATAGCTGTGTGCTGTCTCTGTGGAATTTTCCACAGGATATTGGCTGTCAGGACCCCCCATTGTGGCCCTCCCTGCACAAGAGGCTATTTATAGTAGCTTGATTAATATCTGGTAACACCAGGTCACATCTACACTTGTTCTATTGATGAGCGTTGCTATGGTGACCCCAACTGGCGTGCCCTCTTCACAATAGGACTCTGCGTGTGTGTGACATGTGGAAATGGAGGGTGCTGTTTTTCCTCACTTAGGAACAAGAAAATCACACATTGGTGAGGTTCAATGGTCACACATACGTAATGCATCATCTGTGGTGTAAAATGCAATTTATGTTGATCTGCACAGTAGATTAATTTTCTACTTACGGCATGCAGAGTAGATTTTCCGACAAATGAGAGTTTCATACTAAAAAAAGGACTCTGGGTCAAATCTAAGTCAAGACAACAGTGAAGTGAACACACTTCCAAAGTAGGTCTTCAATTTAAGACCTCTCTAAGACTAACCAAGATGAGAGCGATTACACTTTTTTTCCTGTCTCTTTTTCTACCTGCGTTGGCATACACACACATATCTATGGGCTGCTAATCTCTCAGAGGTATGTGAATGGATAAAGTGGACTTAAGGGCTTTCATGTTCTGCTCCACAGTTTTCCCCTCTTGACATCCAGGTGAGACAAGCTCTTGTCTGATTTCCCAACTGTTCCCATCGGCAAACTCATGGTCTCTGCTTCCCTTTTTCCCCACCCTCACATCATTCCAGAGTCCATCTTATTTAACTTTGGGACAGCAGAGCAGGCAAAATGGCACCAAAGGGAAAACTGGGTCAACAGCACCCGCCTGGCTGTGCTTTCAAAGTCAATGGAGGGAGAAAGAACTAAACAGAGGGATAGTCCTCAAGGGGATGCTGGTATGGGGCCTCTGCTTGTATATGCACACAGGCACAAGCACAACACACCAAAGAGAGAGCCTGATGATGCAAGGGTGTGGAAGAGGAGCTAAAAAGAAAAAGATGATAGAAATATACAGAAAGAAGAAAGAAGGAATGTATTATTAGAATACACAGACATGACAATTTGAACTAATAGTGGAGAAAAAGTGAGAGAGAAGTGCAGAGAGTGGTTTTCTCCACTGACTGCATGATGCTTTCAAGGCAAAACATTTGTCATACAAGGATGATACAAATGAGTACAAAAAGTATGCCAGGAACAGTGTTCACACACATCTCTTCTAGTGTTTCTAACCTGTAGTGTGCGTCTCTTGTTGTCTTCAGTGTGGATCCATGCTCTGAGGGTGAGCTCTGTGATGAAGATCTGAGCTGCTTTGGCGAACAGGACTGGAGCCTCGGCACTGATCATCTTTACAGAGGAGATGGAGTTATAGCTAGTTAAATACACCCACGGGCTATTAAACATCAATCACATATTAGCTATAACATGAGTCACTCAGGACCTGAGTAACAAATAACAGCATCACATTCACGGGTGCTGCAAAATGAGCAGTACATGCATTCATTTTTTCAAAAAGATTACATAATAATGGGCCAGCCCAAATTACTACTCAAACAGAATTATATTACTTAGCAAGAGAATGCCATTATTATTCAACAAAACATTTAGAGATTACTATTATTTTCACTCATGTTTTGTGTAACTTTCAGACATTTGTTTATGCCCAAAATGTTTCTCCAGCTATAAAAATACTAGTTTGCAGGCCTCTAGTGGTAAATTGCTTAGCCTCAAAATCCACTTCTTCATATTAGGCGGCAATAAAGTCTTAGTGTCCTAATTCTTATTAGTTCAGTGTTTTGATATAAATGTAACACTTATATGTATGAGATGGACTTGCCAGTACCACAGCGCTCACATGTACACATGCAGTGAAAGGTGCTGTGTCAGGGCTGACAGAAGGGTCTTGTCTTTAGATATGTTAGGGATCTCCTGATCTCTTTACCACCTTAAGCTGCTGCTTAACTAAGGGGATAGGGCTCTTGACACGACAACTTCAAGCTACACACACACACCAGCTTGTTCAGAGGCTTTCTCTTTAGAGACTGCGCTGGGTGATAATCTTGTGTAATGAGGGAAAAATAACCACTCCTCCTTGTACCTTAACTGTTTAGTTCAGTGCAACTGAAATTGTGGAGGGTTCCTGTGAATAAAGTTTGTGGACACATGACTGACTAAATCCTAAACTAACTGAGGGATTGGTATTGGCATTAAGGTGTACTTTAAGTGACTGCTATAGGTTATGAGAAGCCCAACTTAACTGTTTGCTTATTTTGCTCAATTTCTCATTTTTGTTCAACATAAGCCATAACTTGCAACAATGTGGAATAGGCTTAAAAGAGTCAACAAACAGCTAAAATGTTTGTAATGCAGAGCAGACCAAATAAAAAACTAAAAGGAACAACATACAATTTCTTCTTATGAAAAGAGTGCCAGTGTTTCATAAAGTAGTATTGACAGTTACATGCTTCACAATTGGTTTTGTAATTTCATTTAATGGTGCCTGATTATTCCTGTATGTGCACTGTTGATATGTGATGATGTAAACCCATTTGATACAAATAATGGACTTCTTATCAACAGACACTGCTGAAAGCACAAGAGCTGATAATATTTTTCCATTACAAATAAGTCCAGCAGGCCTTTCACAGGCTTCGGGTGGTGTGAGCACAACAGGCCAAAAAACCTGACAACTTAGTAGAAAATAGACACCAAATGAGAACACATCATAATTAGGCTTTAACACATTTAAATTACCAAACCTTTGTTTAAAATAATTAAGTTAAGTAAGAAATATGGTTTAAAACTCGACAAAGCCAAACATTCCCTATTTTTTCCCATATTCATCTCTCTCAGTTGCTCAGAATTAAGATGGTGAATAGGAATGGAAGGTGTCTTCATCAGTTTTAACCATAACATGAAAAAAACACAATCCAAGAATTCACAAACTTGTTATATGTGGTTCTGGTTTAAGTCATATGTTGTGGATTTCATTCAAAAATAAATTAAAAAAAACAAATAAATAAATATATATATATATTTTTTTTTTTTAAAACATATTTTAGCAAAGCTATGGTTTTCCTTGCTTTACTCCCCCCTATTACTTAAATAATTTTCTCAAAAAGGTCATTTATTTAGGCTGTTCTCTTACCTTGACATCCTCATCCAGCTTCATGATTTTCTTGATTCGAGCTAGTGGCAACTCCTGCACCCGGAAATCCTTCTGAAAAAAATGGATTGCCGTTGCATTAGGGAGAGACAACAGAGCACAAGAAAAGGTGTCCTTTCGTTTTTATGAGCGTGTTTCTTTGGAAAAGTATGACCGTCCTATTAGCAGAGAGTATTGGTTCACTGCTATTTAGCGTATGACTAGTGTGTTTTACTGTTTTAGTGGACATAGCGTACCACAGTCAGGTTCCTGATCTCCTCCATGACACGAGGCCAGAAAGACTGCAGGGTTTGCTGAGCATCGCTGCCCCCAGCTCCAAAAGCATCTGCGGACATCTTTTACTCTGTTGTATCAAGAAATGACAGGGGAGGAGAGAGGTGGAAGCACAAGGTTAATTATTAGTAAACACAAAAACAAAGACGTGATGTGGTGATTCAGACACTCAAGACAGGTCATTTGATTAGGACACAGGACACAAGGACAAAGAATACAGTGTCTGTCTAAGCCAGGCCTGTGCTCTTCAGAGCTCTTCTTGTGTGTCAGAACCACATATCCTATCATAGTCTATAATTATAATACAGTCAAATCCAAAATAGAGCACCGACTGGCTTCTATTCTTGTTCTTGTGGGATGTCGACATGCCCAAGAACCCACCACCAGACTGGCTGCAAATTCCCCGATTATGAATGACTCTATCACCTTCGACACAAAGCCTATGCAAACCCAAGCATGTCATGGGCAAGTCAATCATTGCTGTTGACCCCACGCACTGAGGACAATGCTGAAGCCATGGATCGAGCAGATACATGTGTGTTTGTGTCAAAGAGAGACAATATCCCTGACAACATTACTGTATTCCAGTTTTTTTAAGGACGCACACAATAAAAACACAGCAAAAGATGTAAAGAAAAATAAACCAACTGTTACACACACATTCGTGTGGCCATAAAAGCCAGTGCCTCTACATGGGGTCTAATGGTTTGAAAGAGGATCCAGCAGGTTACTATGGCATGCCAGGAATCTGCTGGGGGAATATTGGCCTGCCTGTCTGAGCACGCAGAGCTTGGAGTGTCTGGATCGCACTCTTTCACTCTCTCTCTTTTCTCCCTACCTCAGTGAAAAGGTTTGGCAGAAGGGAGAAGAAAAAAGAAACATGGAGGGGGGGTCGAAGAACAAGAGATGAGTGTGTGGAGCTACTCAAGAGAGACGGGGTGTGTTTGTGTGTGTTGCTGAGGGAGGGGTAGTGTCTTGTCCAGTTCAGCATTAATCCAGGGCTAAGACAAAGTGCCAAAGGCTTTAACAGGAGGAGGTAAGAGACCGACAGGGCCGCAGTCAGACTGCTGTGCAAACTAGCTATGTGGGTCAAACAAGGCAGAAAGAGGGAGACGCAGTGAGAAAAAGAGAGACATGACAGAACAAAGAAAAAGAGTGTTAAGAGAAGAAGGGGGGTCTCCTCTTTATCCTCTCTTTCTTTTCTCACTCTGGGCCAACAAGCATGAATGGCTCCAGCTCTGGTCCAGCTGACAGACCAACACAAAACAAAAGACAACCTCTCACTCCATCACTCCAACACTCCATCTAGTGTCTCCCCTGTTATAACAGTGTTGTAGGGGACTGTTTTGACTTTGGGACCACATAAGCTCATTTGCATGTACCATGTAAGTGTAGTTACACTGTAAATATTTTACACAGATAAATCATTGATTCAGAATGTGAACCCTTTGGCCTGATTGACTTTTGACAGTAACGACCGCCCCTCTAGCTGATTTGAAAGTTACTGAATAATATAGAAGAAGCACTGCTGCATCCTGTTGTGTCATACAGTTTTCTACAGAGAGTAGCCTAAATCAATGAGACAGAATGGCAGCAGGGGGGTGGCTTTATATAAATCAATCAGACCGCTTGTAGCTGGCATGCCAGGCTAGTGATTGACCTTGACAGTGTCTCCCCTTCTCTGTCTGACGCTCCAGTGTCCAGTTGCATTTCAAGGTTGATTGAAATCCTGCAGTCACTAGAACAATCCCAGCATTCCACAGAGCAGGAGTGACTGGTGGGAACTGTAGTCTTTCTCCTTTGCCCGATGGGTGAACTGACCTCAAGCATTTTTTTTTCATGGCCTCTATGTACTCTGCAGCACTATGACCATGCAAGTAGGGTGAACAAAGTAGGAGCAATGAGAGGCATTTGTTTTTCCAGCTAAACAGCATTTTATCAATTGTATCAGCATTTGATCTTGTGATCATTTTGAACAAGACAACCTTGTGTATCTGTGTGTGCTGTCTGCCAGCTTGTGTTGCTCTCCAACTGGTAGCCTGATAAGGAGCAATAATTAGGCAATTCACTTGACAGCATAAAAGACAACCATCAGGCTAATTACCATGGTAACAACACGGTGGCCCAGAGGAAACAGAGGAGGATAGGAATTAAAATAGCAAATGATTCAATTGATTGAAAATATAAGTAAAACACACAGGCCATGCTAGCTTGTTCTTCTGCTCTCACACACCCTTTCTTTTGCCTTTTCTTTTAAAACACTCAAAGAGCAAGCTGTTATTAAATCCCACATTTACCCCAACCCCCTCTCTCTGACCCCATGACCTTCAATCTAAACACACAGAAATGCACTAACCACAGAAGCAAAAGGAGGGGGGGCAGAGGGGAAGTCAATATGTGAGAAGACATGAGAAAGCAAGTGTGGTGAGAGGCAGGCTGAAGCGTGAGAAGGGGAAAACAACATATGTAAGAGAGAAGAAAAGGGCTAAGTATCGACATGCCCTTGAGCATTGCTCCTCCAGCTAGCTAGCGTCTTCTACCTACAGTATACCAATGCTACCATATTTCCCAAGACTTCGCGTCAGTGGAAAGTGTGCGTGGGAGCAGGCCGATGTCTTGCACACAAGTGCAGAACATAATGTGATCTGCTGACTTCTGCAACACCTTCTATGGTCTGGATCTAGACTAGTCAAACAAACACCCTGAGTGGGGCTATCCACTGAGCAATGAAAATCAATTTTGAAACTCCCCAAAAGCTAATTAATGTCAACTTTATTAACACTGTGAAAGGTCCGGAGGTTGATGCAGACAACTTGAGAGAGCCCATGTCTAATGGCTTATTTTGTATGCAGTGATAAATCTAATTTGCTTAGAAGCGGTATCTACATAAGGAACCTGTTCTACACCTTTATATCTAATTACCATTACCGGTTGTCCTATATAAAGTGTCTACAAATGTTGTGAGTGTATTGTGCTTTGATGTCTGCTTATAATCTGAATAATACTGTGCATCACTCTGTTGCAGTGAACCTTGCAAGCTCACATCTGCTGAGTTGTTTTAAGCTGTTCCTGTATGCTTTATTACGGTACACTGAGTTTTTTTGTGCTATGCATCTCTCTTCTCCTCTTCCCTGCAGTTCTGTTGTCCTTCATCAGGTCACTGAGACAGTGATGCCGGTGTTGGATTTCTTATGAACTCTGCTGTGTGTGAGTCTGAGGACAGATGTGATGTCTGTGCTTTGTCATCACTGACCAACACAGCAACTTACTCTTCCTCCTTCAGCGACCCTACATCTCTCATCCTCTCCTTTCCAGCACTTCCCATCTCTCCCTGTCACTCGTGGGTGTGTGTTTCTCCCTTGCTCCGTCTTACTTTTACCTGATCCCTTTCTTCTAACTTCTCTGAGAAAGTCAATGCTGGCCCGCTTGCAGCAGCTGAATCAGCACTAATGTTGTTCTGCCAGCCTCGTCCTGCATCTCTCCTCTCTCTCATTCTCTCTGTCTCATCCCTCCCTCCCCTGCTCGCACTCTCGCTGACTGGCACGTCACATCAAGTGGCCACTCACAGCAGCATCACAGACGCGCTCCAACTCTGACATCACACCACTTTACATGAGCCATCATATGCTGTCCAAATAAACCTGATAGCAGCACAGACAGGAAACCGGAATAACAAACATGACCATATTATATAGCCATATACCTATTCCTTTGCTCTTTAAAATTAGAAAAAGGGTAAAGACACAGAGCAAAGTTTAGACTATCAAACACTGCAAGCAGCCTCTGCTAGAAAAGAAAGTACAACTGAACAAATTAATTAATAGGTCATTAGTTGGTTAAAAGCTTTACAGCTAAATCCACCCTTTAATGACCTGTCGGTGTAACTTGAGCTTAATTTTGCCAAGTGTAGCTGACAGGTAATGAGGCAAGGCTGTTTAGAACAACCTCTAAGAGTGAACTTTCCCCTTGGGGGTTTTAGTATCACATTGTCATTTTGCTGGCGAAGAACTCATCTCATCTTAGACCTTTCCCGGAAGCAGAGCTGACACTTCACATTGAAGCAGATGTGCATTAAAGAATGACCTACAAAGAAATCAAGAAGCAATACTGTAATAAATGAAAATGCAAGTGTGTGGCATGTGCAAAAAGAGTAGATTTTTTAAGCCACAGCTCAGTGAAATTATCAGCATAGTAGTTCAGGTTGATTTTGTGAATTTATTTATCTAAGAGCACTAAACCATGTCAGAAAAACATTATATATTTTAGAAATAAAACATAAATTTAGTAAGAATATTCGCAATTCAAATCACCCTAAGTTATATTTTAGTACAATTAATAGCTGCACATTACCTGTTTTTCTGGTTATAAGTTATTTTATTTTTTCTACAGTTTCCTTTTAATTTAATAACTTCAAACATATGACACAGATAAGGGGAAATTAACATAAACTGTATATATATATATGTAATATTATTTTTTTCTTTCCAGCAATACTACAGCCTTAAACCATGTTCCACATAGTCACTCTTCAAGGTTACTAAACATAAAAAATTATTTTTTTATATATGTGTCTTGCCAACTATGGGATGACTACACACTGATATGTCTTTAGCAAGAGGTCAATCTTGCACATGCTGTGCGAAATTGTCAGAGACGCAGAATGGGCAGTTAGGCAGGAAGGTCACTAAAGGTTAGAGTCTGCTAGGTTTTAAATGGCCTCCTAAGCAGAAAAACAAATGCAACTGTGGCACAATGTGTATTACCTGAAGCCAGAAATTGTTACTGGATCACTGAAAATCTGGTAATGTTTCACATGCTGAAACAAAAGTCAGTTTTATTCTGATTTAATGTTACCAAGTAGATAAAATAGATACAGTTACACAAGGTAACAACTTTTTTACTGACAAACATTCATTTAAAATTATGAGCCCAAATCAACTGGGTTTTTAGAAAATTCTTAATTTGGAAGCCCTCACCTCAATGAACCCAACCACAAATACCACACAGAAACAAACTGGCATGGTTACAGCATACAGGGTAAATGATCTACTCAGGCAAAACAAAAAACAAGAAGTTCCCAGTCAGGAATTACAGATTAACTACTGAATACGCACAACATTTTCACAGATGTTGATGCAAATGTTTCAGGATTTAAAATAAGAGAAACAGACAGGGTTATAATAACGGACATGTACACTGTGACCAGCGGTGCAACATCACTTTGGCATGGCCAGATCGAACCAGCCAACCAAACGGCCCTGCAAACTTTGCCCTTGGTTCTGCTTCAAGCCAACTCCAGGAAGTGCTAGTCACTGATCTCCCAAGGTCATTCAACAGTGGAGAGAGAGAGAAACCAGAGAGGGAGGAGGGAGAGAGAGAGAGATGAAAGCGAGAAGGGGAGGGAGAGGGGGAGGATAGAAAAGGACAGGTTTTTCAACTTTCACTGCAGCACTTAAGTGACCCCAGTGGTTCAGGCTGTGTACTTTCTTAGAAGCTTAATAAAAACACCACATACTGGACATATTAGCAATGTTTTGTTTCCACCTTTGAGTTCCCTTTCCTTTCCTCTGTGTCCGCTCATCCTCCTCTACATGATTCCTTCTCATTGCTGATGGACAGACTGCGGGAGCCAATCTCACATTCCTGTGACCTTCATCCAATGCTGGGCCCACTCTTTGGCGTCAGCGTAGGCAGGGCTAAAGCTACCTGCATATTACATGCAGAAACACAGCTGACTCCCCCTGCCTGCCTGCCACTGTCTTTAGTGACCGTGTACACAAGTGAAAACACAAGGGCAAGGGCAAAAGAGTGAATGCACAGCAAAAGTGGTCACCTTAGTGATAAGCTGAAAGGCCTGGCTATGTCTAAGAGATTTGCGTGTTTCGTTTACTTTTCCTTCCCCCGGTGTGCCTGTGGTACAGTATGGGGCACAAATAATATTCAAATCTCATGCAGACAGCAGCCAACCCTGGGATTTGGCAGCAAGGGCTTCAACTTAAGAGTTATTTTTAGTCTCCCTCTCTCAATCTCCCGCACTCTCTTTCCCCAATGGGACTTGGTTTTGTCAAAGGCACCAATGGAAACTTTCAATTAGGGAGCAAGGAAGGGGATAGAAAAGGAGTCAGAGGCGAGTGAGAGAAGAAGCGCCCTCCAAAGATTCCATCAGATGTGATCAGATCAAACTATTAGCCTCCTCTGCCCCTGAAGCTGACAGGCTGACAGTCTGTCCCATCTGGGTGTCTGGCACTGTCGGGACGGGAGCCTGGGGGTCCTGAGGTCACTGCAACCAGCTGCACCTCCAGCCCTGGGGACCCCTGACACCAACAGTGACAACAAGACAACTGAGAGATATCCTCTCAGAGTCCTCCATGTACAGCAAATCTCCTTTCAACATGGATGCCATCTTTGCCTCTCAGTTCTGCGTCACTGTCTGGCCGGCGCTAGCGTGTAAACAAGGACGTCCGGGGGAAAAGCGTGGTCCGGACCAGCGCCGGGAGCCACTGCAGCCACAGGCCTTCAGGATATCAACACCCCCAAGACAGTGAAGTGTATGAACACAGAGTCTGGCAGCCATGCACTTACATGCACTCAATAGCAGGGTACTGAGTAAGCGTTGAAGTCTGGCTGCGGGGTGGTTTTAAGTCAAAACACAACAAGTGACAGCCAAAGACAGCCAAACTTAGCTACACAATGTTTCACCACATATTACAAAAGAAAACAATATTGTTATTTTTTCAACACAGTCCATTCTGAAACAAGCATCAACATTCTACTTAAGTGACAACTGAAGGACATAGATGAGACACACACACACACACACACACACACACACACAAAACGTACAACTCCAGTCTTCCAAGGAGAGTACTACAAGACAGGGAAGGGAGGGGGATTGAGGATGGCTGTAAAGGACAGACACTGTCTCATCACTGCAGAGCATGATGGAGAAACATCAGAAAGTGAACAGAGGTGAACAATTTATTCTGAAAGTGAAAGCCTAATCAACTAGACAAGTCCTCTGAGCGATTTCAGCAGTCAGACTTACCCCTGTGCCCTTCATGGTGCACGGTCTGCCCTGTTGGAGCAGAGCAGAGGGAAACAGATAGTCCTGTTCAAGTCTCCTTGAGAGCAGCAGCAGCAGCAGCAGCAGTGGCAGGAAGAAGAGACACCAAGGTTGACAGAAAAACTATCTTAAGCCCGTTCACTTCCTCTAGTCCCCTGATCGTATCAACAGACAAAAGGCACTCTGGCTCCAGTGGACGGCTTTAAAAAGGCTCTCAGCCTGGACACACAGAGAAGAGCAAGCCCCCCTCTCCTACCCCTCCCCCTTCTCTCTTCCTCTCTCCCTTTACACATTGCCCCGTCTCCTTCAGCAGCCCCCCAACGTCCTCCTCCTGACTAAACATACAGCCCTGTCTTTCCTGTTTCTCTTCTGACCAAGTCCTCTCAACTCACTGACCTTCTCTCTTTCTCTGGCTTTTTTACCCTCTCACCCCTCTTCCTTTCTGAAGCCAATGACCCGTGCGTTTGTCTTTGAGCTGACCCCTGGCCCGCACAGAGAAGAGAGCGACAGGGAATAGAAAGCCAGCACAGCAGCAGGCAACAGTGCAACAGCAGGCAAACAGTACAGCGGCACTCCCGACTCACAGACAAAAATCTCTAGCCTCCTTCCCCTTTAACATTCAAGAGTAATCAATCTAGCATGCTACATGATACTCAAACTCCGCCTCACAACCAGCTCCCACCTCTCTCTGACACTTGCAACCAATGAGAAGTAAGAGTCCTCCTATACTATTGGATGTTGCTCACACCAGTCAGCTCTGACACATCCCCTGCTCCTCCCCTTTCCTCCGCCCAACCCCCTTTTACCGACAGCCAACTTCCTGCTCTAAGTTACCTTGAGCTGCAGGATAGGGGTCAGGGAAAAGAAAAGAGGAAGAGAGGGTAGAGAGGAGAATAGGTGAAAAAGAGCAAATAAAGTTGTAGAAAGCTCTTCAGGGAGTGTTTGAGCGTGTGCTAAAGGTGGCTTGCCTTGGCATTGTTTGTCCTCAGGCGGTCCCTGCCTCTCCTGCTGCTGGACGGATGAGAAAGGTTCCACGGGCTGCTCTCTGACAACTGCTCTCTGCTTATTTACAATGTCAAACTAAATGTCTCCCTCCGCCCCGCCTCCTCTCTGCAGCTACAGGCTGACAGCACAGTGATGCAGGCAGCCACGCTGGCTCTTACTGGCTAAAGCAAGTGCCAGAATGGGTGCCGCATGTTGCATCCACATGATTTAAAGTACAAAAGCATACTAGGCAGACTCGCTGTCTCATACGTGTGCACAGGTATACATGCACATCCGCACACACACCACATTTTGTCCTTGCTTTCTCATTCATCCTTGCTCACAGTCACAGGTACACACACACATACACTGCAAACAATGAGTCTCGAACCAGCCTGCTTGTTATAAGGAGTTACTGTACTGTTAACATTACGCTTGCAGAGTCAAAAAATAGTCTAAATGTGTGGTTACTTATTACTAACTTAGAATATAAATTGATGGACTTTATTTAACAATTTTCATGGCTTATGGACATATTTAGTTGTGCAACTTATTGTAACCACAACATTAACCAAATGAAAGCCTAATTATGTTGACAATCAAAATCAAATTCACACAAAAACTAATTACTGCACATCAAATCATTACAGAGCCTTGATACAAAATGAAGAAGAATCAGCTGACTGGTGAGCAGCCACAAGAGAGGGGGTGTAGTTGTTTCTCATCCTATTTGTGGATAAACAAGACTTAAGAGATATGGGTGAAAGTCTGTCAACAAAGACATTGTTGTCTTGACCCCAAAAAAGTACGCTCACAGCAGCTTCCACATTTAAAACGTCATCAAAATACCACGTCAGCAATGTCATACAATGCCCTTCTTGTTAACTCACTGCGTTCATACTTTCTACACAGTGACCTTTATTTGAGAACATTAAAAACAGGGCACTTCTGCTCATGTGTAGAACAGTTTAAAGCACACCCAGCCACATCCGTAATTCCACATGTAATATGCAAAATCATTGCAGCTCTTGGTTAAGAAAACAAAGTGTCTTCAAGTGAGAATACTAGAGCTAGGATTGTGATGACAATTTGATCAGAGGAGCCAATAACTGATAATTGTGTAAGGAATGGTGGTATGACCTCAAGATATATGTTGCATGCTACTACAAATCCTAACCAAAGTAAGGAACACAAGAGGGAAAGAGAGCAAACCTACTCCATCAATGAAAAATCCACAGGGGGAGGGGAACCGGAAGGATGGAGAAGGACAGAGAGGAGAGTTGTTGCAGGTTGGGAGGGGTAGAACAAGTGGAGAGAGGGCGAGAGAACAAGATAGGGACTCAAGAGAAACAAAGCTAAATGTTCCCTTTTCTATTTTTGTGAGGAGCATTGGGACTAGAGCAGGTACTACAGCCATCCAGTTAATGATTAGAGTGGAGCTGCACAAAGATTAATCTCTTCAGCATAGCTGCTATGCCAGGGCTGTTCTCTCTGTAGGTATACTTTGGCTACCCAAACTGCTTCAATAATGACACCTGGCAAGGTCACCATACAAATGAGACCTTCCCATGACCTGTGCTGCCCGTAGCGGGGACATGTTTGTTCTCACTGATGCTGTTTGGAGATAAACATACACCAGCCAGACTATGGGTTTCATAAACACACAGCACCCGCAGGGTGGCCAGACCAAGCCGTGCCTTCACCAAAAAACAGGCACACCTGCATGACTACAGGGTTAGCTGACTGATTTGCACACAGGTTACTCAGATTAAATTCCCTTAGGTATGACAAACCCCCATTCAGTCATTTTCAATATCAGTTTACCTCTGTATTTAACAACAGAGTAGTAAAATAAGAACAAACCATTATTCTCTCATTCTGTCTCCTAAACTGAAATGTAACAGCTATATTAAATAGGCACAGAGAGCAATGAAATAAGAGCAGACAACAATTATCCCTTCTTACAGTAGACTGACAAATGTAAAGATTCTTAATTTAAAATGTGATATTGCATAGATAGCATTCATTTTCTATACATACAATAATATAAAAGGGACTCATTTCTGATAAGCTAAAAGCATCTGTTTCTCAATTACAAGTTGCAAAATCTAACTAACCCAACAAGTGCAGCTTAGAGGTTAGGTTATTTTTTTCTGTTTTGAAATTGGGGCTAATTTTGAAGCTATTATTTGATCATTTCAGAGTTATAATGTTGATTAAGCTTAATCAAGAACGGAAGTGTTTGTTTGATGAAGAAAACAAAGACTATCTTTTAATATTGACAATTCAATTACAAATAAAGTTAAATGTTAGGCCAGCCTTACAATTAAACCCACTAGTCTTTCATGCAATATTATAATGTAACGTTACGTTTACTTGGTCACGAGAGTGTAACTTACATTAACGTTTTAAGGCAGTAAGGACGAGCACAACGGCTAACAGGAGACGTTCATACCTATAACATATCCCGGGAGAGCAGACGGAAGTATTTTGTTATCAGTTAATCAAATGTAATTTAAACACATTAGCTGTGGCAAAACAGCCTCCGTAGACGCTCAGAGTTAGCACTAAGCTAATGTTAAGGTGGTCACTGCTGACCGTGACTTTATGGTTACGTTTGTGAGTTAATGCTAGCTTGTTGGAGATGAACACCGGTGCTTGTTGTACAGAACAGATGACCATCCGCAGTGTATGTAATTTTATTCACTACTGGACAACGAGTCCTGCCTTCAAATGAAAGTTTGCAAAGCTTTCCAAAGCTAGGAAGAATCAGTCTAACCAATAAAGACAACGTTTGGATCTGTCCTTCAGACCAATCAAACCTCGGACTAGATTCCACCAATCAAGGTTTTTAGGGCTAAGCTCGTTCTGCAACTGACGCCATTCGGGGTCCAGTAGAAATAGCCGGTCCATCTGACAATTACTACGACAAGAGCCAACATGGTGGACCAAAAACATTAGTTTCCTAACCGCCCGTGATCCCTTCAGCGGGCCACCAATAAGCGCCTCAGAGAGCGGGGAGGGAAATGGCGCCTATGTTCATCTTCCAAAACAATCGTCTATTGGTCAAGAACAGCAAATGAAAAGGAGCGAAGTAATTGCCCCTACTTACACCCGGTACTGGCGCATTTCTTGTAAACGTTCAGTACACACAACATTTTTAAATTTCTTACTCACTTTGTTTTACGGGTTCGAAGTGAAGTCCGGCTCGGCGTATTATTTATTTTATTTAGCCTGCAAAGGGAAACAAGATGGCTGCTGCTCGAACCGGAAAGACTCGAACGAACGCGATGACGTCGAAGACACGTACCCTAAGCAACAGCGTCAATCTCTACCGGTTTTCATTAGGTTCGCTGAAAGAAAAGAAATATAAGCTTTTAGTGTTAAAAGAAAGAAGTCCCCGGAATTATTATTTACGGAGGCACATTAGTAAATTGATAAAAACTATAACGACTTCAAGCGTAATAGAGCTTTGAGCGATATAAAAATGAAAGAAATGAATATCACTGCTGCTAATAGTGATAGTACTAACATGTTAACCGTTGTGACGGATTTAGTACAGAAAAAATGTAATGTGTGCTTTTAGCTTTTGCAATGAACCGCATTATTCGAAATAGTCTGTAATAAATAGTCGAAAATTAATCTTTCAGGTTCAGTAAAATTTATTTTTTTTAACTAATTACACTGCAAAGTAAAGACTTATAGCAAAAACTCTGACAGTGCTGTTGAACAGTAATATGAAAAAATTTAAGACATGAAAAATGCAGTAGACATGTTTTAATGTTTACAGAAAGCATTGAAAATATGAGCATTCTTGAAAAAAAACAGTTATTCACAAGTCTAAAGCACCCCCCCACACACACACACACACACACACACAAACAAACAAACTTACAAACAAACAAAAAAAATATGAGGAGTTATTTAATTTGATGCCGAATCAATTTTCTCTGTATTGAATTTAACATCTGGATGTTCACATACATGACATACATGGAAATTTGTTCATTTCCTTGCAACTAGTTCCAGGAGTGTGGAGGTGATTTTATCCAGGCTGTTAGAGTATCGGGAGCCCCTGTCCATCCTGGATCCTCGTGCCATACATGGGGGAGGAGCAGAAGGGCGTAAGTCAAAAAACTCCTCAGAACCAGCTCGATAGTCATTAGAGTGCATGGATTCTTGAAACCTGCCAGGATAATGTGCTGGCTCATCATAGGTAGCAGGTGGAGTTAGTGACATCTCAGGCTGCCCAAAAACCTCTAAAAGAGAGAAAATAAATAATTTGTATTATTATATGAAAAGCATTTTGCCAAATAAGACACACACAGACATATCTGACAAATTTACCTTCATAGCGGTTTCTGTTTGAGTTTAGATGTCTGGTCTCCCCACGTACAGGATGGTGGTATTCCTGAAGCCGCTTGTCAGATATGCTCTCTTGCTGCTTCCAGCCTCTTCCTCTGTGATCTTCTCTAAAGTAGAGGTCCTCTTGTTGTCTATGATCTGAATCTTCTCTGAGCATTGTCCCATACTGGTGTCTTGGAGACAGCTCTGGATCCAGCTTTAAGCTGTTGCAGTCTTTAGACATAACTGCTCTACTTTGCTACAAAAACAAAAGGCATGCTTCTTTAATTAATTACAGTGCAAGCAAGGAATTAAACTCCACGCAACAGTTATAAGAGTGACCCCGTGCAGGGTAAAACATACCCCAGCCATTTCTGATTTTTTGTTCTTGAATTCTTTCAAAAGTTCACAAAGTTTGTTCTTCAGGAAGTCCGCCTCTTCCGCATTTTCAATTGCAATATTTTTCTAGAAGAAAAGGAAAGAGACATAGTTGAGATCCCTTCATCAATGTATGATTACATAGCTCATGTATCACTGCTATGTATGCTGTTAATACAGATCTTACCAGCATGTCAAATACACCTGCTGACTCAGAGCTTCCTCTTTGGTAGCCTTCCCTAAGTTGTGGGCGCTAAAAAATATAACAGGTCTGGGATCACTACAGAAGTAATACTGCATAATAGAAAATATTGACAGGTTACTGGTTAAACTCAACAAATAGCCTTACATTATGATTTACTACTTGTGATTCTGTGTAGCGGTCATGATGCTGTATTTCATGGATTTCAGGTCTCAATGGTGCACTGATGGATCTAGGATGACCAGCAAATTTTGGATTCAAAGGTCCATACTCATCACTTAACCTAAAAGCAGAAATCAGAGTTGTCGAGAAAAATTATGTAAAAAGTAAAGAAAACACAAAACATTTAATCAAAAACATTTCATAGAAATCAATCTAAGCAGATACAAAAATCAGGTCTTCATCACTTACATCTCCTTTGTTGATTCCACCTCCTCTGCAGTAGCATCTGAGAAGCGACTCTTTCTTTTTCTTTTACCCTGTCCCTCATCATTAGTCGCCACTTTCAGGAAGCGCCTGAATGGCTCTGGGATGTCAGACATGGACCTACTAATTTCAACTTGTCTTTGGGAGTTAGGGGGTCCTGTTCTGCTCAGACCTGGGTTGGCAATAGCCTCCTTGTGATGTAGTTCTCTCAATCCGTGACAGTAATCTCTGATATTCAAAGTGTGGTCACTCGACTGATTATTCACCAGCGGTGTGGGGAAGCGCCTCCTCTTGGTTTCCGGATCTATCACTCGATCACTTGATCCCTGCCAGCCTGCTGTATTCGTACTGTCATGTCTACCAGGTTCTCTGTCCAGGGATTGACGGTGTTCGTTTCTTTCTGAGTACAGCGGCTGATATTCAGCACGCCTAGTTTCCTCAGAGTAGAACTCCTTTAGCGCATCATTTTCAGTGTATTGCCTCCTGTCATGAGAATCCTCTTCCGGGTAATACTCTTCATGGCCAGAGGGAATCTCACCCCTTGAATCATACCTTTGAAAACCATCACGCTCAAGTCTGGCTCTTCTTTGTGGATCCTCAACATATTCCTCTTCATACTCTCCATGATAATCAGAGTCCACATACTCTTGTCTGTTCATATCACCTTCGCTGTAATCTGACCTCTGCAGCTCCTCTTCCCCCCCATCGTAGCTGTGAGTATCCACCCGTTGGTTCATCCGTTTGTCTCTGTTCATCATGTAAGGGTCTTCTGAATGGAATGAGGGTGTATTTCGCTGCCCTGGCGGATACCTCCCTTGGTAAGAGTATTCATGATTAATGTCCATGAGTCTGGGTATGTGTGATGGCACATCTCGTTTAGTCTCTCTTTGGGGGATGTTTCGGTCCTGATTTTGCTTCTGCCTTGAGGGAACTAGAGAGCAAAAGTAAACACATAGTTCACATGTAGATTTTTTGATTTGGTTATTTTTTTCAAAAATATTACAATTAACATTGCTCATGTTCTTCTAATGAGGTGAGTTTTGGTTTTTCACATTGAATTTCCTGAAAGGTATTAAATTTGTGTAACAACTCAAAAAAAGTCCAAATATCTTCATCAGACAGTTTGTGGCACTAAATGAAACATTTAGGGTTTCATGTGCAGGTTTGTTGGACAATTTTACAGTAACTATTGGTATGGCTAGATCATTAAGTCACCTTGGAAAATTAATTAGTCCATAACTTATTACAGATACTTTAGTTATGGTGCGTAAGTGAAGCTTATTTCAAACGTAAAATGTTCTGTTTAGTACAAACCTGGTTTCAAAATGCATTTAATAAATTACATTATAAATTAAACAATTCCTTTAATGTATGTGAAACTCATGCACTTATGAAATAACTAATGAAAAAACCTCACTTATCTCTTTTTCAGTGTTACAAAAAAAACATAGGAAATATTGAATATACCTCTTGATATGTTGAATTTGCCCTCTTTTCCATTTTTAGGAATCAGCTGAAACACAAAAAAAACATATGTTGCTCTCAAGAGTATTTTAGATGATTTTAAAAGTAAAATGATCATAAAAATGATAAAATTCAACATGTCTGGTTGCTGTTTTCTGTATGTCTCACCACTGGAGTGCCTCGTCCATCCTGTCTCTCTATTATCTCTGCTCTGGCTCGTATGATCTTCCCTCCTTGTGTTATGATAGACTGTTTATCCCAGGTCACTAAGTCTGGCCGTTTTAGTTCCTACATTAACACAAATGTAAGGTATTTACACATGGTTTCTCCCTTAAAAACAATACAGACACTTTTAGATTTCCACTGGAGCTTTCTGAAAAAAAAGTTCACATGCTTTACCACAAATTTCTGCCGGTGTTTACGTCCAATCACATGACGGACCATTTCTTGAAGGTTTGCAGTCTGATGACATAACCTACATGAATACCTGAGGCCCACTTGTGGATCATTACAAGGCAATTCCTCCAAAAAGTCTAAACCTAAGAAATAAAAGCAAAAAAGGTAAATAGATATCATATAAACAAGAAAAAAACACAGCAAATTTCTTAAAAAGTGTCATATTATTCACCAATGATGGGCTCATCAAGCTTCATGTAATCCAGATACTGTACAATGTCTTCAAATACAGGTACGGTGTTTTTTCTGACTGCAAGTCCTGAAAAATTTAAACACTTGCAGTTAACACATGAAAACATTACAGAAAGTGAAAGAATTACATGTTAAGTGTACGGGCTAACCTAGTGTAGCGCTTGCAAAAGTAATTACCTCAATACGTTCTTGGTGTAACAACCATTTCCCTTTTAACTTCATTAGTAAAATCCCATATTCCACACATAACATAACACAAGTAAAAAAGCCAAAACTGTTTTTCTTCAGATGCAGTCGGAAGGGTTGGATTTTCCAGTTCACATCCTGACTTCAGAAATCTGACTACTGCTAATGAATAACCACGTTTTTATGTACGATTTCAAAGGTCGCCTTTGAGCACATCCATCCTTGAATACTGCTCTACTTACATCAGCAGAGAATTCATCTTTGTAAAAGAAACGTCAGGTGCAATCTTTTGTATCACATGATTCTTCAATGATGCTGTACGAATGTCTTTGGGTGAAGAATGGTTGACCACTTTCCAAAAAAAAAAAAAAAAACAACAACAACAGGAGTGCCTGGTGAGGCATTACAGTCTTGGCTTCCTGGGAGATCCATCTTGTGACCAAAGCAGCTAAATTCGGATGTTTTTTTTACCTATACTACCAAAAGAAGAGGAAAAACATTTTTCCTTCCATCAGAAAAAAAACAACAAAACAAACAAACAAACAAACAAACAGAAAGATTAAAAAAATGGTTGCAAAGCATTTAGGTATGTTCACCATCAAGTGTGAGCATGCCACAGACCTTTGCTCAATTTAAAGAAACACCCACCTAACCGTTTTAAGTGTACACCACATTCTTCATTTAAAACTGGAATATGTTTCCTCAGGCTGTGCATTAGCAAACGAGCACAGACCTTGTTTGGAAACATTTTTGTGGTTGTTACACTAACATACCCACATTGCATGAACATAACAGAGAGCTTGATCAATAATCTGCCTGCTTTATGTGCAGGGTTGTACAATGCACTGTACACACATCAGCCTCTCTGTGTAGAACTGCAGTGATGTTGGTGAGCGTTGTTTGATTTATGTAGCCGCTAAATTTGGCTACAAAACCAAAGTTATGAGGCAGCCTGGCAGACACGGGTTAGCCCGCGCTGCACAGTTTTGTGCAGTTTCCTCAAATTTAGAAAAGTGGGTGAGAGAGTGACACTTATGAAAAAAAACTAAGTGTTTACTCCGAGAACATCAACAAACCTGTGCAACATCAGGTTTCAAGTCAAAGTCATAGAAGAAGACTGTCAGTGATGATAGAAGCTCAGTTGTGTAAATGTAAATTCTCCCTGCACAGATAATGAAACAGGGTCTTTACATATTCTATAAAAAATATATAGCGACAACATCTTAAGAGACTGCTCCACTAAGAAAATGAGGAGCTTTCTCAAAGCCACAGCAGAGGCATGCACACAGCACCCTGAGCAAAGCTCTCCTGCAATCCAAGTTCCTGTTGCCTCTAAATCTGAGGCTGGCTGCAGGTGGTTTCTCTGTAATCATCTGCTGGTCTGTCAGCCCAAATTGAGCTAACTCTGTATGACACAAGCAGTGAGTGATAACCATAAAAGAGGTTTCTCATCCAAATAGTAAAGTAACGTTGCGCAATGATGTCACAGAAGTTCCACATACATTATGGGATTAAAGTACAAGACCCTGAACTGACTGATTTTGTGCAGCCAATAAAAGGAAAGGAGAAAAACGCTGTCTATTTCTCAGTCATTGAGGAATCTGATTCATCCCTGTTTCAAGACAATTTCTCCAGCATGCCTCAGTGATCAAGAGTAATCATCTCATTCCCCGATATAAGGTGCACAGGGGAACGACTGTCATCCACCATTAACAAGATAAAAATACAACCAGTCATCCATGTTGACATTTGAGCCCTCACTCAGCCCCAGTAAGATGCAACCTGGCAGGCGTTTGCCAGCTTCAGTACCCTGAATGATGTGCCAGATTTCGCACTCAATTTATCAGAGGACCACCATCAGTCTGGCAATACGACGTGCTGTATTTGTACAGCTGGTGAACCATTCTGGCTCTCTGGAGACTCTTCTCACTAAGTGTGTTGAATAGCTGTCCAACATACATTACATTGCATGTAGAAGACACCTGAGCTTTAATTTAGGGGACTACAAGGTTGAGCGTTGCTGTTGTGGAATAAGGCTTGGCTTGAAGTCAGAGCTGACATTCATCTCAAAAGTGTTGGGTGAGGTCAAGGCTCTGTGCAGAGGCCAAGATTCCACTTATTTGGAACTAACGGGCATAAGATTTGTTTTGCGCATACAAGCATTCTTTGACGATCACAAAGATTGGTCTATGCCGATCTCAACTAAAAAGTTTTAAAATGTGACAAGGCTAAAGATGATGTCTACTTACCCGCAGCAACAAAGACATCCTCTTTCTGCCAGGAACAAAAGGAGAGCAATAAAAATTAAGTCAATCAGTTCTGGGTATACAGGACACCTGTAAGAGTCACAGCTGCTACAGATAGAGAAAGGGTTATTTCATGGAAAAAAGTTTTCAGAATATAATGGTAAACCAAAACCACAGTTCACCCGAGGAGTGGCAAAGAAATTAAGGTTATTAAGGAGTGTGTCCCTCTGCATGTCATTTTTTTCAACTATTCTTTTTAAACATAATGCACAAAAGCCACCTTCTCCTCAGAGAAAGCAATGGTAACCACTAAGGCTGAAACGGATAGTACAGTTTTGCGTCATTTGGCAAAAGTTCCACAACAATCTTCCAGCATGTTGTAATTCAAGTGGTTTGAGAGAAACATTTTATTTCTTCACCTCCTTTTCACTCCTTTTTAAAGCTTTGGAAAATCTAGGCCACAATGGGAGGCTTCGTCCGATCCATTCTTACCCTTTATGCTTTTCTATAAATGCAGACAGGTGTTCCTTCAGATGGTGAAAGGCTGATTTTATGGCAGAAATCCTAAAATTTCCGATACCTTTCCAATCTCTTCTGTGATGCCGTGTAGTACAAGACACGAAAACAACTGGGCTCCACATGGAACTGTAGGCTCACTTTATTTGATGCCAAAAGAGGTGTGTTGACAATCAGTGGAGATGACTTTTGTAGAGGAACAGCAGCATGAGCATATGCTCGGTCTGGTGCAGCTTTTACTGGCAGAAAGCTGAACCTGTCCAAATTTCTTTTCCCTGTTATCAGAGGGCGTTCATACAGTCTGGTAAACAACAATCCTTCTGCAGAAATCAGGTCCGCCACTGTGTCTTGCCTCTAATTGCCAAAGCAGAATGTTGCCGAGGCAGTTGAAATTGATGCTTGAACCATCCTCTAATCCTACTGTTAGCAACACTGCAGCTGCCTCTGGAGCCTGGGGCAATCAGCCATGTGGTTGCAAAGCAGTGAAGGGAGGTCTTTGAGAAGAAGAGTCACGATGAGAGGGATCGCGGTCTTGCAAGGCTCATCCCAAAAGAGTGAGTCCTACAAGGAAGGAGGTTTACCCTGCAGTGTAATCATCCCACTTGTTCCACTGCTGCTTTGGAGGGTTCAGTGGGAGGGACTTAAGGCAGTGATATGATGCAGCTGATAGGATGGCCGAAAAATTTAAAATGAGTGTATTCAAATTACCTCCGGCAGCTTTTAAAGACTACACTTAGTGAGGAAAAAAATTATCTGTACGCAGAGAAGCATGATCCAGTTTTCTTCCAAGCCACCAAAACGAGCATGAGGCATTGATCCATTTTCAAGCAGCTGTTGCTTGTGTGCACAACTACAACAGTTGTGAGCAAACTTTGTCAAAACGCAGCTAAAGATCCACTGAGGACACTGACAAAGGACTGAAGCTGCACCATGCCGCTCTTGCTACGCAGCATAAACAAGGTGTCAGCATCTGTGATGTTCTGGGGGCAACATATTGTACATGTTTATGTATTATTTGTATTCCAGACTCAACGTTATAGCAGCACACTGAGAAAGAATGAAAGATGTCAACTTTACCTTCCCACAAACACATGAATCTTTCAGGTTTCTTGTGACTGGCTTCCTCACATTTCTTAGTCTCAAAATGAGACTAAGAAATGCTAACAAGAGATCAGGGCCTTTTCTGGTTATCTCATACCAACCATCAACCATTCCAGTGGTATGGTTTGAAAAAAGTCCATGGCTATGTGGCTATGTGTAGCCTTGAGTCTCAGTACTTGACTGATAAAGACCAAGAAAATCCAAGTTTAGCTCTCGGTGAGAACAAAACAAACAGCTGCTTCAGATTCAGAAGTGACAAGAGACATTTTGTGATGCAGAGCAGTTACACAGCAAAAAAACAGCACTTGCTCTTCTTGCACAAAAGTTGTTTCCATCTCATTTGTTTATATAAAACAATATGAGACACAACATTTCTATATAAGTATGACATAAATGCTTTAACATGAAGTCTTCTTGTGTGCCATAAACTTACTGCAAGGTGTACTCTTCGTAGACAAGACAATCCTCTTCAAAAAGACAAAAATATATTCTTCATTCTTCATTGTCAAAAAAAAATGTTGGTATGCATCATATTGCTCAGCTGCTTATTGATGCAAAAGAAATTACCAGAGATGTTTATGTTGCTTTGACAACCCATGATCCATTAACAAGCAACTGTTTACATTTTAAGAGGGATGACAAAATAGCAAGAAATACAGGAGGTGCTTTCCTCTTAGTCCTCCGATAAGTCACTTGTCAGATTCTCGGTGAGGTTGTCTGATGAGTGTTGGATGAGGAAGCTATAAGTGAAGAGTTCACTGGACTGTAGTTCCCAGTCAATCCTTATCTGGTGAAAGGTAATGTTATGATGTAGCTTTCATCTGTGAGAGCTGGTCAGTCATTTGGCACACCAACCGATTGACTGCCTCCGATTTGAGTGCACACACTCAACTTCTTGTAAATATGTTGAAACAAAGTAAAAATGTCAAAAAGCACAGTCTTTCAAGTTAAACCTAGTTTAGACTTCATGCAAAACATGTTGATGTTCTAGTTTCTTATCTGTTATCTACTGAACCACTAGTATATGAAGTTTTGGCAATAACGGCATGCATTATATGTGAAGTTCTTCTGGCAGGACAGGGGACCATCATGGAAGCAAGCAATGCATCAGAAATATTTAAGTTATCTAAAAAAAAAAAGTTCCAGTGTGTTGTTAAATGAAAACAAACTAAATAAAAAGAAAAGAAGAGAGCAAGGCATGGTAGTAAACCCCCCTCCCAGTGAAAGATTCATTTACCATTAATTTCTTTGGGGTGTTTTAGCTACATTATATCCAACACAACCTTTATAAACTGCACATGGTCTGCAACAGTAAATAGACTTGTGTACCTTAATATGTCCTGGTGTAGTCAGGTGTAACTTGTACAAGGTATCACCTCTTATGGACTTTTCACAGACCTGAATTAAAAGAAAACGACAGTGCAATATGAAAACGATGAATGATGATATGTTCTTGCCAGTTTATTTACAGTTTGCTGAACCTAAGTGATCTTTTCATAGCTCCCATGTGACGGTAGCTATATATGGGTTTGATAGAATATTGTTAGGATCTCTTTGTTTAACAGCGTATTCAGTTAAAAAAAAATATAAGAGCACTTATGGAAGTAGGCTCAGCTCTGCAGTGGACAGAGTACAGTTTCAGTACAGCTTGTCATATCATTACATTGCAAATGAGTGTATACAACTCAAAGCTAACGTGAGCCTATTTGAAAAACACACTGTATTTTTGATCAACTTGGCTAACTTAGGCTAGCTTACCTTGCATTCAATGAACTCAACATCTTCATCATATGGTGTTTCAAGATTATCCATTTTAGAGTGTATCCTGACTCACGTTAATGCTATCCTTGCAAGAAACCGCTAGTAACTTAGCCTAGCAAACATTTAACTAGCTAGCACACGAGATTAGGCTAGTAAGCACAGAAGTGGAAACGATAGTTTGACAGATGACGTTAGCGTTTTGCGCAATGTTAGTCTGCTAACTCTAGGAAATTAGCGTTTATATAAATAAAGATACATATATTTTATGGCCTCAGTGGCTTCTATTTAGCTGTTTGACGAATAACTCTAGCTACTTCCTGTGTGTTCGTGCAGTTGTCTTAGGAACACTCACAAAAGCGGGGCCTCTTTACTGCGAGTAATCACCTCAAAAGGACTTTCATGGTGCTAAAAACGAGCGCTCCCTAACTTGAACGTAATCATTGACGCCCCCTGCTGGCCAGAACCCCACTTGCAATCGAACTCGATGGCACAAATTGCAGACAGGACTGCAAAAATTTGTACATTTTCTGTTTATTTGGTTCTAAGAAGAATTCGCTTCATATATACAAAAACAAACCTTTTAAGTCTGACTTTGGAAATCACCTATCAAGCTGTGTGAGGCATCTGTACACCATGTGTGTAGACTTAAGAATAAACCAATGAAGCAATGTGATACAGTAGACAAGACAACAGATTCCATCACTCATTTTTTTCAGTACAGTGTTAGTCTGAGCAACTACAAAGATATCAATTTACAGAGATACCTCAGTAATTTGTCTAAATGGCCATTTTGCAAGCCATGTTGACATGGGCACAAATCATAAGCACTTGTAGGTATAGCTCCCATCATATTTACATGCAAATGTGAATACTAGTATGTACACTGACCAATGATTTACACATCCTGTTATAAAGAGGCTCTATGTAAATGATAAATACATATTTTGATTTGCATTCAGGAACATGGCTTACTATTTAGCCACAGAACATGGTTTCCACCTGTTTCACAATTTTTTTCAGAGGCCATTAACACACAGCATAAAAACAACACAGCATCAGCAGCTGCTGTTATTCTTGATCAAGAGTTAGACAGATGCATCGACAGAAATAATTAAATAAAGTTATGACAGCAATACAAAATAAAGAAATATCTAAATAAATGAACACTTTAAGGAAATATAGGAGCATAGTCTGGTGCATTATCCTAAATCACTATAAATACAAAAATATTCCACCAGTACCACCCATACTACTTTAAAGCAGTAAAAGTTAGACGGGCAAGGGGCCAAAGCACGAGAGGCCTGTGTCTGACAATCATAAATCTTAATTTACAAGGTACTGATAATATACCGCGTAGTGAGATGACAAGAAAAAGAAGACATTTCCATTAGGAAAAAAAAGTCAAATGGGTAATTAATCTGTTGAAGACAAAGAGAGAACCACAAGTCACCATACAGGGGGTAAACAGACACTTTCACACAAAATCAAGAGGAACGTCAATGTCACTGATCAAATATCTATGAGACGTGTTGTGATGTTTCAGTAGCAGGAAGGTAAGGTCAGGGGTGAAACTTTGGTCAGTTTGAAGAGTTGTAGAGTCCCCCCGGAAGATTATTCAAACGTGAACGCAGCTCCTTCCGGACCTGGGTCACCATGGCCAGTTTGCGTTTGTATTCCTGAAAAAGTCCACAGCAAAAAAAAAAGGTCCATCAAAGCTCAAAAATCTTTCATTTGATTGACAGAAATTGTGATTTTTTTTTTTATTTTATAAGTTTTAACAGCAGCATTTTCAGGAACATGATGTTTTGCAAGTAGAAAACTATAAATATGGGACTTGCATGAAATTTTAAAAATCTGAATCAAGGATATGAAGACAACATAAGACTGGAAATAATGTTACCAATATAATTCATTGATGCATTATAAAGTACAGAGTGTGATGTGAGTAATTAAGGGTCTAACCAGAGCTTTGATTTCTGGCCAAAAACTTTGATCTAACATTTGACATCTATCTATATATACAGGGGGAAAAGAGTTGTGTGGTCACGTTTAACATTTTGTTTTGACTGTTAAGCTTGTAACTCATTTATACTCTTCTAAACTACAGAATTTCTGTTGATTTTTTGGACAAAAAAAACAAAAAAAACTTTTGACTACGGTCACGACTAACTTGCTTCATGAATTATTTTCACCGCTTAGCATAGAAGGTTCAAGATCAAAGCTTTCTCTTCATTTTTGAAGTAAATACAACCAAC
>JAPZDZ010000008.1:11255006-11269242 GCA_029783805.1 Acanthurus tennentii | reverse complement strand
TCTATTTAAGCACATCGACAACCTCTTTTAGGTTGTGTTTAATTTAAACTGAGTGTGTCTCTTGAATTTATTCTTGTTGATTATACAAAAAATAAATTAATCAATTAATTAAAATACGGTCATTATAGACCATCTATTAAGTGGAGGAATTGTAAAATGCATGTAACACCAGGAGCTGCAAGTTGCAGCAAAATAAAAGCACTCACAAAATCTGTTTTTATTTTTTATTTTCAGTTTGTTTATTGCAGAAGATTTGACTGAGTGAAGATACATTTATGAAATACTTTGTCCTCTTGGTTTCCTGTGGATAAAGGCTGGACAGTTACTGTCACCACATTAAATAATGGCCATAAGAAAACAAGAAAACATGTAGGAAAATTTTTCAAAAAAAGGGGATTCTGGTCCATACTTACGTAGTGGGAATTAAGTGCAGGATGAGTTAAGACTGAACTGAGTTAAATGACAAGGGCTAAAAGAACAAGCATTTTAAAATAACAAGCGTATCTCTCACTTGGATTTCGAGTGTGTATCTTATCAGGAATTTACGTGACACCAGTTGGACTAACATTTAAACTGAAACTTAGTCGGATTTAGCATCAAAACAGGTACTCTGCAGAAGTATACAACATGTATTAACTGCAAAAGGTTGAAAGACAAAAAGCGTGAGCATTTAGCTGCACAGACAGATGAACACAGAGAATCAACAACAATAACACAAAGGTGAGGTCAACGAGGCATACACAGATAAACAATCAGGGAGAGGAAAGGAAAGAAAAAAGTGATCTACGCACTTCGAGTTTCTGCTCGTTCTGGGCCAGGCCGTCCTTCTGACTCTGCAGGAAGACTGTTAATGTGCGTGTGAGCTGCCTTCTATCGTCAATCTCTGCTGCCAAGCGGCCGCTGTAGTCTGCTAGCAGCATGCAGGCCTCTTCCACCAGCCGGGAGAGCCGCTCCCCTGATTCCTTATCTAACACAAAAAGCAGACAGAGAGCAGGGCACAATGCTTAAACATAATCAGTCAAGAGGGTTCGACTCAAGGTCAGTTATCAATCAATACTGGTACTAAGTAAAGAGCAGCTGTGTAACCACTGGCAAATCAAACATGGTTACCAATGGTAGATGAAGACATTTTAGCCCTGTTATCTTTGTAGCTTTAATGTCCTGCCAAGGGGAAATGCAGTTTTTTTTAAGTGAATGCAAGGGTGCAATGCTTTGTAGTCTCTAAATGAACAGTATATCAAAGAGGTTAAATGACTTAGGGAACACATTTTCCCTGCAAAGATGAATCAAACATTAAAAAGGCTCAGTGAAACATCTTTAAATATCTAGACAAGTCATCATCTCCTGGTTACTTGGCAATCCATTCTAATGTTTACATGTGTGTATGCAAGTGAAACAAATTGAGTCTTGTGCAGAAGTGCAAAAGAAGGAGTAAATGTTCATAAACCACGACTTCACTATATTTAACTTTGCTATTTTCTGGAAAAAGCAATTGAACAGGCTAATTGATCTGTTTCCACATAGTTGTGAGGCCCGGTTTTCTTTATTGGCAGCATTTCTACTCAGCACTTCATTAAGACAATTGCTTTGTTAACTAACAAGTAAATGTGTGAATCAACTGCAGAGCAGACTTGTGTGTATACATTCAGGATACAGTAGTGTGCTGCATGCTGCCTCCTACCTGTGATCCTGTGAAGCAGTGACGTATCTTGCACCTCAGCAGGAAGGGAGGAGATGCGCTGACGCAGCACTGAGTCGCCAGAAGCTGCATTTTCCAGCTCCTGCAGAGCTCGGATTAACTCTGCTGTCTGAGGAAGAGAGGAAGATAAGCAGGGAGTGGAGGTAGAGGCAGGAGAGAGGTAAAGGAAGTTATGATCAGTAAGAAGTTAACATCAAGTATGTGTCAAATTAGAACAATATTGGAGAGGTAGCAACGAAAGAAAGCATTACAATATATATCTACCCAGAGTCAGCTGTATCACCTTTAATAAATAACAATACATTTCCTCAGTGTCGTTAAGAGTGACATTTTATTAACACAATGTATTTATGGTTACAATATTTATCAGGCCAGCACCTGTGGGGGCTCAGCTGGGGAGCTCTGAGATGCAAAGTCATCATCTGGTTGGATCTCCTCATATGACCTTTTCTTAGCCTTCTTTTCCCCATCTAGGATTAATAAGACAAGAAAGAGAAACACTGCTATTTTACAGCTTCATATTCAGTGCTCTGCTAGCTAAAATGTTCATTTATTGCCATTCTGCTGGACCTAAGCCAGCAGAATGGCAAGATATAATGTCACATTAGCTTATCATTGGAAATAACAACTATGGAGAACAGCTGGGTACCACTTAAAAGCCTGTGCAGGTCCAGGTTGGTACTGTGTGAACTTACATAGGACTTGTGAGAGCTGATCCAGCAGGTTGTTCTCGTACACAGCTCTTTCCTGCCAGATGGACAAAACCCGACCCAACTGTTTCTTACAGCCCTCTTCGCCATCTCTGGACGGGGACACATAAGACAGAACAGACATTTATGCTTAACACAGCTGCTTAAAATTCAGCTGATTCTGGGGCTGAACAATAAAAGGAAAAAAAAATGATTATTCTTATAAAAAATGTTTTTTAATAAGTAAAAATTAACTGCTTTGCAATATTAAGCCTGACCTGTTAACATGTTTGAATGCATCGACGATGACTGGTGCAAAGTCCTGGGTGAATTCTGGTCCTTTCTTCTTGCTGTTCTGTATGACGTCATTTGCCAAGTAAAGGAAGGTCAGCTTGCGTGATACCTGAGCTGCAAACATTCAAATGTACATACATACATATTAAAGCGAGGTATTCAGTTATGATTTACAAGACAGAGCTTTAAGCTGGGCAACACAGCAGTTGATTTCAATGCACAATGCTCACATGTTTTAATTAATAGATGACACAGACTAACAATCCAACAACTGACCTAAACAGTGCTAAAATAATTATTGAAGTAATTATTCATCTAAGAAATTAAACGTGGAAGTTTTTATATTATATTTCATATTGTAAATGCAATTATGTTTTTTCCACCAGGACAGTCCATTATGTATTAAACACATCCTTTTCTATGCATCAAACACAGCAAAGCATCTCAAGCTATCAGTCATAACACCAAACTAAATCTGTTCATTAACATTTAGCCACAGCCCAGTTCAGTCTTCACAATAGCTACATTTGAGCCCTCAAGCATTAGAGTGTTTCAGAGTGCAAGTAATTATACTTTCTTCACTCTAATGACATTTAGTTTTGTATGTCCGTTTGGGTTTTGTTTGGGTTTTTTTGTTGTTTGTTTGTTTGTTTTCTTTGTCTCAATAATGTACTTTACAGCACAGTTACATAATTAAAGTAATAGTGCACATGTCTCTGTTGTTTTTGAAAAGGTCCCAGTCAACACTGAGCTAAGCATTAAGCTCCAGAGAAATGTGCCATCTCTATCCCCATTGCTATTAACAATGCACACTCGTTTTAGTCCTCAGTCAAGCTCCTAAAATATAATATTCACTTGAGATATCATTATGTTGTTGACCAGCTCCCTAAGGAAAGGTGTGCCAGTATTAGTGACAACTTCAGTGATACCCAACCTCCTTACAATATACTTTTCAAAACTCCTTCCAAAAAAAAATTTAACAGCTTCATTACGTGCCTATATTGCCAATGTATTAACACAATAAAATTTAAAACCATCATTTTCACTGTTATGATTCGATTTGATAAATTCTGTTAGAAAAGCAATAAATGGCACTGTAGATATGTGCACAGTCTAAAAGTCAAATTTTGAATAGCACCTTAAGAAAACAACAAAAAATGTTTGAAATCCATTGGTTAGCTCTTACGCTGAAGTTACACACGGATGACCAGCACACTTAGTAAACTCTTTTCTAAAGAGAAAAAACCCTTTGAAACAGTGTGACGTGATGTTTTGTAAGCCTGTAACTAACAAGAAAATAGTATGTTGTTGTCATGGTGCTGCCTCAACCATTAAATGAAGTTTTTTTTTTACAAGAAAACCAAATGGTCATATGTATAAATTCTGATACAGTATCAAAGTATCAACTGTAGTACACACAACTTTCATTAACAATAATGCAGTTTATATATTTTTTCTGTTGCTTCCAGCGGGTTAAGCCATTGATCGCTTTGCTGACTGACACTTAATGAGTGTTTCTTGTACATCAAGGGACAAATTTTAAACTGATGAATGTTTAGCTACACTCACCAATAAAAAACTATATTTATCTGCATTCAATGCACTGAAAGCAATGCTATGAGAGTATTGGAATTAACTAAAACAGTCAAACATAAAATAAGCAATTTGTGCCACTAACATATCTACAGATGTCTGTATAGAAGCACCATTACATTCCTCACTATCTGACTGGTTTGTCCAAGAAGTCAGCAATAAGCCACAAAATTAAATGCCTTGAATAAAGTTATGAATGTTTGGGGGGTCAGTATTGTTGGCAACATATGGGATAATCTAAGTACACACCTGAACAAAATACATAGTAATTTTTGGATATTTAAAAGATGAATGGTTACATGATGCAGGCTGCACAGCTTAAGTCACTGTAAAGCGTAAGGGGGGCTGCAAATTTGGGTGACAATTCTTATACAAAAAAATGATCCTACCTCAACACTTCCCTGTTAAATAAATTGGGGTTGCAAATAAGCCATAGCTAAAAACCTCTACGCATGACTTTTACTTTGTAATTTTTTCTTATGAAGCCATGCTTTCATGTACTTGTTCCTGTCAGATAAACACGTAAATAGAAAGTAAAGAAATATTTAAAAATCACAGCTCCTTTAAAGCTGCATTAATTTTTTTTAGTAACTTTAAAGTTTCAGTAATTGATTTCTTTTTGGGATGTTATGGCAACATGCCATAAGCTTAGCACACTAACATTTACAAAACATATTAGCATTTATTTGGAGTGGGATTTTCAGCCTTCTGAGGATTGTTTCCTTGCCCCCAACTCCATTTCTAAATATAACTCAAAGACCAAAATACACACTATGAAGGCCTTCTATCGGGTCTTAACTTGGGAGGCTACTGTTATCTTTTTTACAAAAGCTAACTTTAAAATATTGTACAAACTCAAGGACCCCAGCATCAATTTGAGGTGGCTTATTTGTAATAACATGAGTACGAATAAACAGACTAACTATAAATAGCTAAGATAACGTGGGGTAACTTGAGGTTACTCTCAGCATTAGTTGCCTGAGTCAAACCTTTTAAACTGCTACTGTCTGAAAGTTTGCTAGCGTTAGCAAGTGTTAGCAGTTGACCTACTGTTACTACAATCACTTTAAGAGCTGAAATAGTTGAAAATTTACAAATACCTAGAGCTTTAGGCAGATGTAGCCAACTGCAACCACCAGAAGCTAAACCTGACTTGTTTAGACTTTACAACTACAGTCTCATTTATAGGGAGCCAGCTAGCTCATGTCGACCTTACCTTTTTTCAGCTCGTTGAACCACACATTAACGATGGTCTTCGAGTGTTTTCTGTGATGAATGAGCCACAGCGACAATGTCTGCACACTTTGCTGTGAGTTGCTCAGCTCGGACAGTTTCTTTTCCAAAGCCGCCTCAGAGAAAGCTGACATCTTGACGAGAACAGAGGGAGCAACGTTACGAGATACTGGGAGAGGCAGCTCTAAGGTTTCTCCCAGGTGAACTGCCCACAGCAAGTCAGCCAGTCACTGCAGGTATTTTAGCCATCCAAATTAAATGTCACACGATACCATTCATTAGTGAAAGGGTAGTTATTTATGCTAAGTATCTACCACCGTGCCGTCTCAGTAGTGTTATGATGTGGCTGCCTTGCTAGCTTAGCTTGGGGCAAACCTCAGCAGCCTGCAAGAGATGCTTCCTTACGCTCCGTACGTAAGCTACGTAATGTTACGTTCCAGCCGGATGGAATTTACAGCTTTGAAAATGAAAATCCTCCTGGCTGCTATCTAAGCATCAGCTCTTATAAATACTTAGCTCATGTTCCCTCCAGTTCAAGCCCTAAACTTAATGTAATGTAACCAAACAAACAGTACAGTCTGGAAGAGGCAAACAATAGTTTTTGCAAAGTTTATTGTAGAAATGAGGAAAACCAAACTTAGTCACCCAGTGCACACTTCTGTAGTTTTTTCTCTCATGTCTAAGGACAAATCTATCAAAATTAAGAGCCTTACTCTTATTCACCCTTTACTTCCTGTCTTGTGTGATGGCCCAAGCAATTACCAATGAAGTCAGTAAGTTTATGAAATCAAAACAGAGCAGCAATAATTTAGCCATCTAAATGTAAAAATAAAAAAATAACAAAACTCCTTTACTGTGCTCTTGTGCATTTGCCATTCTTACTGCATCATGCAATATGCATGAATGTTACCTTGTCTGACATTTTCGAAGGATAACATGTACATCTCTTTCAATATTTCCCAAATCTTGTTAATTGAAACCTAGTATGCTGCCTGAGAGATGCTTTTTGTGGCTTCAGGCTTTAGCTCATAACGTAGATGCAAAAGTACTACTAAATTGTTTGTAAAAAATATCAAAGCATGGTCTCTATGTTTTAGATGGCATTAGTGAAAGGTCAGACAACTCAGACATTGATACTGGCAAACACAGAGCCATGTTTGGTAAAAGTATTGGTGCTGCACCCTCAGAAGACTTCAAAGTACACAGTGGTGGAAGAAGGACTAAGATCATTTGCTTAAGTAACAATATCGATATAAAAATCATCTGTAACTATTAAAGTCATGCATTCAAATTTCCACCCAAATAACAGTACAATAAGTAATACCAGCAAAAATGTCCTTTAAGTATTAAAGGTTAAGGTATTATTTTAGCAAAAAGGTGCCTTTGAAGTATTAAAAAGTGAAGCCAGAAGATACTAGTACAAGTACTTAAAACTGTACATAGTATACTTGAGTAAATGTTCTTAGTTAACTTCCATCACTGAGAGTGACATAAATTAAAGGAACCCTATTATGCCTCATTTCATTGAAACTATAACCCACAACTCAAAAACTGAAAGATTATTAGACTGACATGGAACTCCGAATGAGAAAGAAATTGGTGACTGATCACGTGAACACTAACATTATAAATCATAAAAAAACATAAACTAGTAAACTAATACTACTACGAAGGCACAAAATCAGCAAAAAAAGTAAAAATCATTTAAGTAGCCTAAGCAGTGGTTTGTTCAGTATAGCAGTACAAATGACCTTGTTTAATGACATTAACTGCAAAAGAACAAAAACAAAAGGTGAAAGAATAAGCTCAAGCTAAAACTAAAACTGAGCAATAACATATTGAGAAACATTTAAAGTGTCTTATTCGGGGTTATTTAGGCACATGATGCTAAAGAAACATAAAGTGTCTGTGTCAGTAGTTCAACACATTTGGTGACAGTCCCAGTGTGATCTGAATTGAAACTTTAGAGCACCAAATAACTGTCAGCTGCTATACAGAGTCTAAGATGTGAGATGTGCAAGCACAAATTGTTTTATCTAAACTTTTAAGTTTTCATTTTTAACTCCAAACTACTTTCATCGGACCTGAAAACCTGTGGCTCTGGAATCAAGATCATTGTGTGCTCCACAACACAGAGGGATGGGGAAAGTGCCAGTCAGGGTTTGTCTCAAGTCTAGTGTAGTAGTTGTTAGACATCACCCCATGGCCTACTTGGATGGCTTGATGGGCCGCAGGTTGTGTCACATAACTTTGTGGAGCTGTCTGGACGTGGCCAAGGGAGAGCCCCATGTATGTTTGCCATTGTCTCTGTTCACACGGAGGAAACTGTGCTCTAGATTCTGTTGCAATGTTGCCACTGAAAGCAAGGGAGTCTCCGAAGTACTGCGTGTTGGTCCAAGCATATTCACCAGAGAAACCGTGCTGTCCCCCAGGACTTGAATGATCTTGTGCCATGTGCTGATTTTGTGGTTGTTGCCTATAATAATACTGAGTATCATCCAAGCTCATCTCAGTCTGTCTTTCCTCTGTTGACACATCCACACTTGTGCCAACGTCACTCTGTGAAGCTGACCTGTACCACTGCTCTGTGCAACTCTCCTGAGGTCTGTAGGAGGAGTTGTAAAATGACAAGTCTTGGGTGTGGGACTCAGAAGGCGACAGCCAGTCATTTTGTGTCTGTAGGACTTCACTTTGCCACTCTTTGTATAACCTTTCACTTGATCCATCTTGAGAAACATGCTGATTGTTGTAATTATTTTCCACATAAACCCTACAGTCTTTGTACTCAGATGCAACTGCAACGGATCCAGTGTCGAAGTCCAAATCACAGTCCTTTAACTGTGGCTCAGGAGACGAGTATGGGGATGACACAGGGAGGCTGTCCTTGCTGAATGAGGTCCTCTTCAGCAGCACTGAACCTTTGGTAAGAGGCATGCTTACCTTGAACACAGTATTCTTCACTTTCATCATCTTCTTCTTTGTTCTCCTTTTTTTCCGTTTTGACAGCACTGCAGTACTCTTCACTGGTATGTCTTGATTTAAAGTCTGGTTTGCCTTTTGCCCTTGAAGAGAAAGTGGCAGTTTGTAAAACAACAGAAAATATTTAAAAAATACTTCATTTCAGAAAAAAAACAATATGTTTTGGGCCTCCGTAAGTGAATTGCTACTTCCAAAGTCACACACCTTTGACAGCTGTTTTCTTCTCATGGACATTTGTATGTGTCGATCCGTGACACAGCATCTTTACACCTAGAAAAGAAGAAAAACAGTATAGGGGTATAGAAAGGAAAAACACAAATGTATTTCTTACCTCTGTCTCACCACTCAGAAATGAATTGGGTGAAAGTATTATAAAAAGGATATAAATGATGCATTTGAAAGAATTGCAATTGATACATAATATAAAGGAATTACCCAATGAATTACACAAAAGGAGATAAAAAGGGCTGAAAACACAAAATTAGTAAACTATAAAAGAAAATTAGACTAAGTCCCAAAGCATAATTTTCTCTCAAAACTCTCCATATACAATTATGTACAGCATCACGAATCACACCAATTCTTACAGACATGACACTGTAGTAATGTGACAGCAGAGAGTTATTAAGGTGTTGTACTTACATTACCAGTCTTCTCAAGAGTGGAGGTTTCAAGCTAAAAGGGTTAACGGTTTACAGGGAAAAGAAAACAGCGGATGGAAATACGTCTGTACTTACACCAGTGGTACGTTTTGCTGGTCAGTAGGCTACAGAGTGATTCTGGTGCGTATACCACCTGGAAACATGAGATGTTTTGATGGACAGAGGAGTACAAGAAAACTTGAGATCTTTTTGGTAAAGGGCACTAGAGTCTTGGAACTCAAAGTTATGTTGGGTGAAACAACGAGTTAAAGTGCAATTTTTGAATGCTGGAAAACACCCTGAGGTGGTTGAACAAAGGGTAAAATAAAGAGTTAATTAGTGTAAGAGAATAACAAAAGGAAATTTTAAAAAGACATGTATAATACAATAATCGATCACTAAAGATAAGTTAAACTCTGGCCATATTAGTCCCAAAGTAAAGGTTTCTCTCAAAACTAACTTTTAATACTATAAAAAGGTGCCTGTAAAGTTCTATACTCTGCTTAATCATAGAAGACCTGAGTTACTTTAAACTCTACATTAGACAGGATAATCTGTGTAATAAAGTAAAGGAAATACCTTCAGCTCTCCTCTGCCCTCCTCTTGTTCCACCTTCTTAGCCAGCGATTGGAGACGCTGATTGTTGTCATTAATATTTGACACCACTGCCTCCAGCTGCTCAGGATGAGTTTCCATCTACACACAAGGGCTTTTGATTAACTAAAAAGTTAAACGTAGCATGTCTTCTTCAGTCTCTGGAATTATAGAGGATTAGAGCTCTATGTCATTTCAGCTAATGATCCAAAACTAACTAACCAAGTAGTTCAGGAGGTGGCAGGAGCTGGTCAGGTGACTGATGAAGTCCTTCGTGTTAGATCTGATGCGGCAGCAGTGACATAAGAAACAGTATGTGTGGCCATCCTTGCCTCTACACTCAACTCCACGGAAAAGACCTGTGGCAAATATATAATTACATTTCACTTTTTGGGGCACCCACTTTTAACATTTCTTGCCAAGGGCTGAATAAGAAGATCGGTACCACTCTCACAGCCGTACTGTAAACAAGTATCTAGAGCAAATCTAACTGGAACAGTAAATAGCAAATAAATATGAGCAGAAATTTCCAACAACCTACTATAAATGTTTACCTTTCGATCATGCTGATGTAAGCTTGAAATTTTCTATTATTCTACAATCTGGTGTTGATATCTTAGCTTTGCTCACCAATGATAGGCGTGGTTCCTGTGTAGTCATCTAGAAAGTTGCTGCTCTCCTCTGATAGTACAGAGGGATTAGATGGCATGTCACCTGACCAGTCCTCTGACTCATCAAAAGACACTGCAGTTGACTGTGTCAGAGATGATTGCTTGTTTGTCTTCGTTGAGTTTTTGAGAGATTTCTTGGATAGCCTTGGTTCATTCTGAGCAAGCAACACAATCCTCTGCGATTGCTCGGGACCATTCTCACACTGCACAGCTGTTGTCTCTGAATGGCTCACAGGTTCACCCTGCCCATCTCTTAGGATATTTATCAGAGTTATTGCTGAAGTGTTAGAGAAAGAAGGAGATCCATATGGAGTTGAAACAAAGACACACGTCAATGAAAATAATCCTAAAAAAATCATAAAGCATGACAGACATAGTAAATGCAAGTTGTGAGACTGAAGGGGTGGAATAGTATCAGTTGAGAACCACTGTTTTAAACAACTAAGTAGTCACTGACCATCATTCTCACTGCACGTAGTCATCACCTGGTAGACAGCATCTTCAACCTCTAACAACTTAATATGAAGGTGCAAATAGATGAGTACTCATATCCAAAAAAACTCAACTGTTTACAATTACAATCAAAGTTACACACAGTTAAAATAACATACCTGGACATAACCAGGTCCCTCCTTTCTCTCAAGTATATTGGCTTTCTCCATCAGTGGCCAAGCCAGTTTTGATAAGTCAGAGTCCCCATTCCAATCAGACACTAGGTGGGGGTGCCGAGCTTTCTTTCAGCAAAAATACACCTCATGTCAATAAGCTGCAATCTATGACAACAGACAAACTTGCCATTAAGAATTCTTTACCAGTGCTACTCACAATATAGTTGTATCTGTGGAAACTTCCCATAATGTGGTTCCGTACATCAGCTTTACTGAGTCGACCTACACACACCTCACACAGGTACAATGCTTCTCTGTTGTGTGTACCAGCCTTGACACATTCTATAATACTGCCCAGGCCTAAATGTGCATAAAATTATTAATTATTTCATACATATAACACACGCAAATACACACACGTACGCGCACACACACATACACATGCAAAACAGTGACAACGTCTACCCTAAAAAAGGGAACCATTGCTACAGACCAATGATGGGTTGCAGTCTGTTCTTGTTGTTTAGATAAACCTTCAGGGACTCGTACAGCTGGCTTTTGGGAGACACTCCTACTGACAGAGATACATCAGATGGAGATACTTGAAAAAGGAAATTTTATATGCATGATAGCCCACTTACAGGAAGTTTAAAACATACCTTTTTGTGCCTTAATTGGCTGCATGATGCAGATACACAATCACCACCTGCATACAGATGAAGTGATAAGATAAACAGTAAGTGATAAAAAAAATGTATACTTCAGATATATTTCACTTGTTAAGAGTAAAATGATAAAACAGTTTCAGACCTATATATCCTGGCTTGCATATTTCTTAGTCCAGGATCTTAGTTAAGCTTGTATGGACACACACCATAAAAATGTATAACTAATCCCCCTTGCCTTGGCATTAAACTTCTGCTTTGCATACCACCTTGTGGGAGATATCTCAATAGGTCGAACACATTGTCTCCATTTACCAGATAAAAAAAAATTAAACAGTATTTCTTCAAGGTCCCACTAAACATTAATACCAGAGGACTGTGAAGCTAATACAAAAAGTTAGACACAAATGAAAGTCATTGTGACTCCCTTGTGTTAGCTGAGAGGAACACTAAAGAAATCACTCATAATTTCATAATGCACTGTGCAACATTTTTACTTAATTTTTACATCAAGTTTTGCTCCTGCATTTCTATGCCCTTACAAAGTGAATTTAAAATATCACAAATAACATTACTATCTGTTCATGATCTTACTGTTGTGGAAGTTTATCTTAAAATACTGAGAGTTTCTGATGAGATTTGTATCTCACAAAGTTTTAATTACCACACATTGTCATGCTCACTATCTCACCACCAGATGTCACTGCAATATCATAACACTTTCGAGCCAGAGCATGAGAGTCCTCCTGACCAGGTTGTCAAAGTTTTGTAAAAGTCTCTAAGTTTGAAAAGACGTCATCTAAACTCGGAGTAAATCCGTGAAAAAACGTGACTCGGGGTTTTTTTTTGCTTCAGGGTCACAGAATTATACAAAATAGCTCCCAGTTTGGAGAAACACCGACAGACAACATCTAGTTAAATGTGAACCAGAGCAGCTGTAATTCATATTCACACACAACTCGGGCTCTTTTTGTTTTTTTCTCTCTCTGCTAAAATGATTAATTAGCTAATGGTAACCGTGCTTCGTTTGGCAGGGTAACGTTAAATTACCGCGCTTGTCCGTTTAGACCCTGACACTCACCGGGTTAAACATATGAGTTATCCATTAGTCTCAGCTGCCTCCGTTTGTTTGTTGGTTTCATTAATTAAAAGTGTAATAGTGAGGGAAACAACCATTTAAGTTGGATATTAAAGTTAACAACATTACGTCATAAGCTAACGTTAACTAGCTTAAGTTGTGTTAACGTTACTTCCCCGTTTTTAAGTGTAACAGCCAACTAACGGTAAACAAATTTAGCTTGCAGTTAAACGCAACGTTGACAAGGTTAATGTCGATAATTAGCTAATGCTAACTGTCAATCAGCATTGATGTTATATCATTTTATTAGCTGTAAATCACCCGACATCAACGATAGGCTTCACATATTTGTGCCTCGAATGACCTGTAACCAGTTTGAAATCTGTGATTACCGCAACCAACAGGTAATGACATCTTGCTGTAGACTAACTTACCCTTACAAAGCCAGGGTCCTCGTCTTCGTTACAAGGTCAATTAAATTGATCCAATTTAAACTGCTATGCAGAAATACGTCAACGCCACCAAAGTCGAAGTCGCTATTAAACTTCAGCAACGCATCCACGCTGAACCTTGGCTGAACCTTGAGGAAGGTGGTGGGCGGAGCAACAAGATGACGCTAAATTTTGACCAATCAAATCAACAGGGTTTGTTACGAGCACTTGTGCGTCTTGCCCGTGTTAACGATCCTATATTGCAATCCTATATCTTTGTGAGGACCACTGTCAGACAGATACAATACCCAACAACACCTGACCTTCGTATTTTATCATTTGGTCAACTCGATATGTGGCTGTGTAAGGATGAAAAATGAAGAACATACTGTCAGCTGTAGGATAACAGGACATGGTCACTTGACGTAGTCACTTGATTGGGTCACTTGATATGAATTATCTCGCATTTCGAGTGATTTCATATGTCTCTGCCTATACTCCTGCATCTTCACAGTGTCTTTGTTCTCTTCTCTCTGACATATACTGCATGCGCTGAGTTTGGAGAACCTAGATCTGTTATTAAATATTGTTACGTTGTATCCCGTGTCATCTCTTCTTTTGAGACCGATACTACAATCTTCATCATATCAGGCTGTTAATCCTCTTGGAGGCTCCTTGTCATAATTGTGTCTGCAGAGTCCCTTAATGCATCACACCCAGTGTAAGGATGAAAATCAGGAACATCTGGTTAGCTATAGGATAACATGAAATGTTTATGTAGGTTAGATGACTGACAGGTCAAGGTCTTGAACAGGCACCAGGAAGTCTGTGACACAGGACCTGGCAATTTGAGAAACTGTTTGTCCTTTTAGGTGATTCCATATGTATCTGCTTATATATAGTCCTGTTCACAGAGCTTTTGTTCTCTTCTCTGACTTATACCGCATGTGCAGAGTGTGGAGAATCCAGGCCTGTAATAAACGTTGTTAAGGTGCATCCCGTGTCATCTCTTCTTTTGGATAGATATCACAATCTTCATCATATCACCCAGAGTCTTCCTT
>JAPZDZ010000008.1:11210252-11222232 GCA_029783805.1 Acanthurus tennentii | reverse complement strand
TTGTTAATTAGTGAGATTATGCAAGACTGGCATTATTTGTCACCTTTGGACAGAGAAAACCTGGAGGTTTCCTGTTGTTTCTGATCTTTATGTTTAGCTAATACCAACTGCGTAGCTACAAATTTTGCCTATAGCCCTTTATTTAACAAACATTTAAGTGGTATCAATCTTCCCATCTTCTGCAACCCAAGACAAGAAAGCAAATAAGTACAATTGCCAGAATGTTAAGGTTCTGCTTTAATTGGTACAAATGCTGGCTTAAAAAGTCTCTAAGTAAGTAAGATATCACTATCATGTCTGCACAATTAATATTAAGCAATCACCAGCAAGCTTGTTAGTTAAACTTGGTAAAAAAAACTTGAAACAGTGAAAAGCAGCCCGTCTGGTTCTGTCTGAAGGTAACAAAATTCAACTAGCATGTCTAAAGCTTGCTTATTAACACACAAAAAGTATATTTATGAAAATGTTGAACTACTGCTCTAATTGTTTTAAATGTAAAACTCTGTCTACACTAAGTCTGAACAGTAAATATTTGGCTGGTACCAACAGCTTGTTAGCTTAGCTTAGCAGAGAACCAGAGGGAAATGCTAGCATCTCTTCTTCTGAATGTAACAAAATTTAAATTCTAGCACCTCCAAAGCTCATTAACTAACACCCATTATCTACTTTGTCGCATGAAAACAATGTCTGAAGAAGGAGAGGTTGTGGTCCCTTTTTTTGTTTGTTTGTTGTTTTTTTGAGGCATTTTTTTGCACAGAACCAGGTTAGCTGTTTCTCATGTTTCCAGTCTCTTTACTAAGTTAAGTTGACCAGCTGGTAGCCTTAAATGTAATGTACAAACAAAAGGGTATTATACATTGAATGTAACTCTAAACAATAATCAAATAAGCATATTTCTCCAGATAATGTTTTTTCAATTTTTTTTTGGACTAACTACATATGCAATCGATTTTGCACTTAAACTCTGCCTTCATTCCCTGTTTTGTATCATTATATTCTCTGTAACAAATATTATACCTGTTGTGTGCCTGTGCGTGTGCTACAGGAGGCGTTGCGGTACTACAATATGACCACCATGCAGCTACAGATGGTGGAGTTCTCCAAACAAAACCTAGTGAGCGATGATGAGGTGTGTACCTGTGTTTACATATTTTTGTGTGTTTGTGCATCACAGGAAGGCTCTTTTCTGAAGGTTATCTTTGGTCAAGTGAAGGGAACATCAGTTAAAGTACATCTTTAAAAATAGACCTGCATCATTCAGTAAGAGCTTGGATTAGGTTGTTTGCAGCACTCACTGGCTCTGTCCTTGTGTAACTTATGGAAAAACCCTGAATACTCCACTCTGGTCACATGATGCCCTGCAGTACAATGTGGTTTCTTTGTTCATCAGGCTGCAATATGACAGATGTCCATGGGGTGGCAGCAAAACACTGGTATTTAGTGGTATTTAAGTTGTTATGATGCAGCACAAGGTCTGTGGCCATCAGGGGAACCTAACATAAGCCAGGATTACATGCTGTATGTGGTAAATACCATTCAGTTCTTGACTGTAATCTGTTCAGTAATGTCAGGTATGAAAAATTACAGATAACACTGAGTGGAAGGATTTACACTAATTCACTTGATGCAGAGTGTAATTTGCAACAAAACAGACCCTCCTGAGTTTTTTTGTTGTTTTTATTTTTGATTTTTCATATGTGTGTCTGCAGGGGGAGGTGATGGAGTTTATAGATGAGTTCCTGGATGAGGATAAATACCCCATGTTGGAAAGTCCACCGAATTGAAAAACAAACAACAAAACATCACAAACATTTCCCCAGTTTGTATTTATTGGGTTTTGTATGAGGCTCTGATTTGTCACTGTGCTTTAACTGCAGATCCGCACCGAATATTTTTAAAGGTCCAGTTTTGTGCTCTAAATATTAATTTGAGTGGTATGGACATGCTGCCTAGTGGCTAAAGGATTTAGTCGGTGATGACACTAGAGAAAGAACTATTTTCACTTACTGTTCATAGATTCGTTCCTCCACTGTGAATACTGTACGTTGTCTTTTAAAGATGTTAATTTTTACAATGAAATGATAATAAAACTTGCCAAAAAACATGTCTTTTAAGTGATCATTATAGTAATTTTTTTGTTTGTTTATTTTGTGTTTTGTAAGGATATTATTTGGTTGTTTGGTATTGTTTGTTGTTTGGTCCCTGAAATGTCAGCTATTAGCAAAAAATGCTCTTTATTCCCTAAAGTCCATGTTTACATTTGTAAAAGCATTTTCTGTCCAACCAACCATCCACAAATCAATAGATCAATTTACTATCACATAAGACAAAAAAAAAAGCAAATCCTCACAACTGAGATAATTTTTTGTCATCCATCAACTGATTAAAAGATTAATTCTCAGTTTCACTCTGCTAATTTTTAACAGGAGTTCTCATAAAATAAAATCCCAGAGAGAAGAGAGCAAAAAGGGATAGTGGATGAGGAACTGAAGAAGCAAAGTGGGATATTTGCAAGGGTCCTTCAGACAAAATTCAGGGCTGTGCTGAGCAGAGACACATCCAGAGAAAACACCAAGTTGTTTAATAATGTTTGAACATTGAGTCTCTGTGCAGTTTGTCACACGGTGATGTTAAAAACCCACTGGGGAACATTCTCGCTGTATTACAGTGTCTCTCTTTGACTTCTCATTTCTCTCCTGCCTGCATTTACAGGTCTCTTTTATTATGTCCCCTTCTCCCTTGTCACGCCTTATCTGTAATCTCCCCTCATTGTTTTTTTTTAAAAACCTTCAACATATTACCAATGGGTGGGGAACAAAGCTGATAAAAGGGGGTTTGGCTTAAATTGAATACAAAAGGCTGATTATCAGTCAAGGTCACAGGTCAGAGTCCCATCTTAATATGTAATAAATCAGTGAATGTGTCTGTTTGAAACTGATGGACATAAAATAAATCCAAAAATTACAACCACATGTTCAGGAGTTTATTGTGACTTGGTTAACACATGCAAAGTTCACATTTCGTCCTGACATTACACACATCAGGCTGTTAGAGGTGAAAAAGAAATACACATGAAAGAGAGCCAGTCCTTCAAATTTGTTATTTTGCTCATGACTCCGGTGATCCTTGTACCTTTACATGTTTTTTTGATCAGTCCTATGCATTTTTTGGCAAATCTTGTGTGTTTGATAGTCTACATGTGGCCTGTTAATGCTATTCCCAGTACAGTACTTGTGTTTAAACAACCGTATCTTACAGGTAAACAAAAGGCAGAAAATGAAATTTGAAGCGAAGAGGAGATGAGCTGACCCTGTGTAAGACGTAATGTCCATTGTCAACTGTACTTGACTGTCTAGCAAAAAAAAAAAAAAACACAAGATGAATTTATTCCTCACACACCAGTAAGGCTACATGACTGTATGTACAGCAAGCACAGCAAGCAATGACAGTTCATATTTACAGAAAAACACAGACAAAAGGGACTGTATTTCCTTTGCCCTCTGACAAGCCAGGACAACTGTTTCAGATTCCAAAATATGGAATCAAAAAACATGATTTTTTTAAGCCATTTGAAATGAAGCGATAAAATCATTTTTTAGAAAGCAGCTGAAATCACTGTATGATAGTCGGAGACATGAGGAAAAACGACACCATAAAGTGCATCATCTACCAGCCACCACCGACTTTTGACATTTTTTTTTGACAAGTGAAGCACTTTCTATTTAAGATATTGCTAGATTCATTTTGTAGTACCTATACATCACCAGAATTACAAAAAACCCTAACAAATAAGTTTAAACCCACTTGTGATTATTTGAATATTTACATTTGTACCTTTTTGATGAGCTTATTTATTGAAACATTTGTCTTTGTTTTTGGCACAGTACAGAAACATCAAGTGTTAATATTACAATCATGTAGAGCCGTAGCCTAAGTCCAAGGACCAGATAATAAGCCAGACTTATAAAGTAAAAATATATTAAAAAATTCTAATGCACTAAATTCCCTCATATCTAATCAGTTTTTAATAAGCAGTTTGTATTTCTAAATATTAAAAATCAGAATGACAACAACAATGATCTATACGCAGACGTTAAATTAACCAATTCCCATGGTCCAGTCCAGATGTCTCTTTGACTTCTCAAACTGTGATTTATCAGAACAAACACAACAGAACATAAGTATTGAACAGTCTTACTAATCTAATTACATTTTTCACACTCTAAACCATTAGAATATGTCAGATTATTACAAATCCACTAAATTAAAACTTAAACATTGAAGGTTGTGATTTAAGTTTCACTCTGTTGCCATGGCAGCACCAAAATGTTTGATCTCTGGTTGGCCAGAATGCTGATGGCAAACACGACACACTGCCGACCGACGAATTGCACTGACCTGAGACGCACATTCACACACATTTAAACACATATACACACACAGTCTGCAGTCTGGACGGACACCCGCTCTACATCTCTCACTAGACGACTGTCAAAACTAACAGAGACAGGAAGATCTTCAAATATTTCTGCTGTCATCCTTCACCTTTCCATGGCAAGCCGCTCAGTTCACTGTCTCATCTGGTCAAACCATCATCATCATCATCCTTTTTTCCATTTATGTTAGTTAGGCAAAAGCCTAGCTGTTCCTTTGGGACTGTTGACCAAAATCTTCTGTCATGATCTGAAGTGCTCTAAACTGCAGCACTCTTGTCAAAAAGTAATGTGTGGAGTACATTTTTCTTGATCATCATAAGACTCAGACAAACAGAAAAGGATTGATAATCAACAAAAATAAATCAACAATAAACAAAGAGTCACTAAAGTCAACAAAAACAACAGCAAGTTAACAGAGAATGTTTTACCACATTGTTCAAGAGCTTTGGAGGTTGAAGTCTCAGTTCATGTATTCAGATATGGAGACATGCTTTCTTGTGGTTTTTCTGCACAGTCATCTCCTTTTCCAGTTCCTGGAGTTGAGCCTGGTCCAGACACAGCCCCAACATCTGTCCAGCTAGATACCAGAGCTTCGAAAATAATGGATAGGTATAACAAATATGGGTGAAACTCATACCATCTTTCTCACGTGGGTTTCACTCTGCTCAGCATCAGTTTTCTCAAGTTACTCTGTATCACTCAGGTGAGGGTTTACACTTCAAATCTGTTCACACCTACCCAAAATCTTCAATTTTGTAGTTTTTTCCTAGCAAGATAAGTGGCTGTGCTTTCCTCCCATCCCCTCCTCATCCAACTGTCTCTGTCCTCTGTCAGCATCCCATTTTCCTCATCTCTCCCTCTCTTACACTTTTTGCTGCATCTCTATCTGTTGGCCCTGTCTGATCTGACTTTGGCCTTTCCCATTCATCTCATACACTGAGCTCTTCTGCTGTTGCCGTCTGTAACACCACACCCCGACAATGACCGCCACGGCAACCAAACACACCAAAACAATAATGGCTGCTACCGTGGGACCTCGACTGGAGGAGCTCGGAGGAGGGCAGTTCTCTCCTGTACAGATCGTCTCCCCAAGCTCTCCCTCCATCTCACCCCTCTCACCCGTCTCGCCAGGCAGGTTGTGCACGGTGTGCTCCTCAATCAAGACATCGCCGCCATGCACTGGTGGAGCTGGATCGTGATTGAGGAAGGGGTGCTCAGTAATGTCACCAAGCCAGGAGTCGGTAGGAGCGACCTGTTGTGTGTCGTAGTCCAGGGTGTCAGAGTATGAGGGGGAGTCTGAGGGTTGTGAGCGGTCAGGAGAGGGAGCAGCAGTGTGGACGAAGCCAGGCCACATCTTCTCCACTCCCCCTTGCTCCATGGCAGGATCCACTGTGGGAGACTCGTACACCTCTGGTGAGCTGGTGTAAGGGGCAGGTCCACGGATTTCCACGTCATTGGGTCGGTCCACCCTGTCTGTTGTGGAGTCCCCATTTTCTGTTTCCCCTGGAACGACAGGGTAGCCGTCCAGCCAGGTCTCATCTGTAGTCGCCTTTTCTCCTTTTACCTTCTGAGTGATGTTCTGTTGTCCCTCTCTCGCTATTGAAAAGATGACATGCTGATGGCCATCATCGACATCTTCATGGCTGTCGTGATCATCGTACCTGTCATGGTCATCGTGTTCATGATGGTCGTGATCATCATGATCAGTGTAACTGTCATTATCATTCCCCTCCAGGTCATGATGTTCCTCACCAACATCATGGTCATCATGATCTGGATGTTCCTTGGAGCTATCAGGATGTTCTCCATCATCATCACCATGGTCATCAGTCACATCTTCATGATCTTCAAAGCTCTCATGTTCATCGTAGGCATCATCTTGATCGTCATAATCGTGGCTGCCGTAGCGAACACGATCATGGTCTTCTTCATGCTCACCCATGTCATAATGGTCATCATGATGGCGGTCTCTTCTGTCAAGGTCATCATGCTGATGTGGAAAGTAATGTTTCACATTAAGGTCACCTTCGTCCTGGTGACTGTCACGATCATCTAGATCATCATAGTGGCTGTCATTATGGGCATCTAGGTTGTCATGGTTGCTCTCATCAGGATCTTCTCGCTCATCTGTGTCATGATCATCATCAGTGTCTGGCTCATGGTCACGATCGTCAATATCAAGTGGATACTGGTGATGTTGCCTTTCTTGGCTCCCATGCTCTTTACTCTCCTCTGATTGGGCACCTGAGGCCCTCTGTGTAGTTGGATTTGTGGACACAGGATGTCCCTCATCCTGGAAAGCTTCAGAGGGGAACCAGAAGAGGTGTTTCTGGGAGAGAAGAGAGACGGGTGCCTCTGTGGCTGTAGCTGCATCAACCTTTTTCTCCTGCTCCCACTTTGGATGGCCTATAAAGTCCTCGACAGCCTGTTCCTTGTCTTTTTTCTCTTCTCCTACAGCTCCCTCAGGTTTTATACTAATCACTTCTCCCTCTATATCATGTTGGTCTTGATGTTCCTCCCCTGCTTCAACACTGAAGCTTGTCTCTTGCTGCTCCTGAATTCTTTTCTCCTCCAGGTTTGCACCTCCATGAACCTTCTCGTGCACCTCACCATGGGCCTCCTCTGGTCTCTCACTGTGGGACTCTGTCTCTCCATAGGAATCTGTGAATTTGTCCTCATAGTCTACATGACTCTCTGTCTCGTCTGCAGAAACACATGAGCGCATATTTATTTGATCAGGTAAAAAAACTACATCAGATACCAACATTAATTAGATAACAACTCAAAAAACTCAAAAAGGCTTTTGCACTGACACTTCACTTGATAGTTTTACATTTTGGGAAATACACTTATTTGCTTCCTTGTAAAGCTAGATGAGAAGACTGTTACCAATCTATTCTGTTTGTTTCCATACAGTAGTTAGCTTAGCTTGGTATATTAATGACTGAATATAGAAGAAAACAGTTAGCCTTGCTCCACCAAAGAATACTGGCCCACTGGCAACTGCAAGCTTGGTTGGGAGCAATGACTTTCTGTCTCTTCAGTTGTTGCCCTGAAGTCATCAAGCCATGAAATTGTCTGGCACCTTTCTTTCCATAACACTACAACATTACTATGTACTGATTAAAATCAGCATTTAAAACTGTGTGTTAACTACTTGTAAATGAGTTTTAGAGGTACTTGTAGACAGGGACAGAGCTGAGCCAGATGTTTCCTCCTATTTCCTTTCCTTACATTAAGCTATGCAAACCGGTAGCAGACTTAAATGAAAGAATCGTAAAGTGAGGTGTCAGTCTTTTAATTTAACTCTCAGCAAGATAGAAAAAATGCATTTGCCAAAATGCTGAAAGATGCCTATGAAGCAGAAAGTACAAAAATTTGAAGTCAATAAAATGTAAATATAATTTTGTGAAACATTAATTCTTTTTGGTTGCTTTTTATCATTTAAGTTTTTTTGTGAACACCAGATTTTACATTTCTTGTGTCATAGGACAATTCAGAAACCCCTTAGCACAAACATGACTACAAGTCTGTTATCCAACCATGGACACAGGACAGGCACTTGGCCTTTATATACAACTCTTGCCCCCTTCTCCCTGTTCTATCTGGGCCACACTATGGCATGTCGCACTGAGGTGTTGTGGCAGCCATTTCCATCCCAACTCACAACTGAGACTCTGTTTTCCAGAAACCAGGAAATAGGCACTGGTCACCTAAGAACAATGGGAGCTAACACGCAAGAAGTGAGGAAGTTTGACCCTGTCTGGGTCAAGGGTCAAAGCTCAAAGCTCTGGAGAGGTCAAGCAAAAAGAAAGAGTGTGTCTCTTTTCCCTTTCTGCCCCTTTACACCTCTGTCCCACCATCCAACATAAATAGTTTAAAGAAAGTTCTTACCTTTGACACAAATCTCCACCAGTCCATACCACTCTCCACAGCTGTCACACAGCAGGCTGAAGGCACTCTGCCCACTGGGCATTACATAACCTGGCACACATGTGTACAGCAGCTCATCTCCCATTTCATACCCAGAGTGCCCCTGTAGATGGGCATTAGGAAAGGATGGAGGGTCACCACATGGCACACCTGAAAACAACAACAAAAAATAAGATCCATGAATCCTTAAAATAAATAGATTTAATATACACAGCTGAATACAAATGCTTCAAATTGTCAGGCAAAGTATTAGATAAAAGGATGCAATCCCCATTCAAAATGACACAGTGTGGTTAATGAAACATGAGTCATTATTATTATCCAGCTTTACAGCATCATTATCCCATTTGTAAACAGAAAGAGATAAAAATGTCTCAAGGGACAGGAGGTAACGAGGTTTTTGTGGAAAATATGGATGTAATTTTGACAAACGCAACCACTAACAATGCCATTGGGATGAGATAAAGGCTACGTATTGTCTTGACTCTGGTCTAATTATTTATAGTAATTACAGGGCAACACAGTTTATTTTACATTACAAATGCTGATTGACTCAAAAAATCTAGTGTTTAGTTATCTTATTTCCTCTGCAAGACAGAAGTATTTTAAATAATACATCCAAATGTCATTTTATCGTAACATTAAGCAACAAAAATCTGTTTTTATAAATGTAAAACTACTCAGTTTAGAACATTATTGTTAATGATCTGTGTCCTTGCAGGTTTTAGTCCATTATTTTCAAATCACCATCTTTTAGTGAGCTGCCAAACATTTCCTAAAACAAATCTTTTAATTTATTTTCCTTCTTTCCTGGTAGAAAAAGGTATCAGGTCATTGGCTGATATAAATCTTGTCTGACTTTGCTGTCGACTCTGCAAGGCTGAATGTCAGAGTTTCCCACCAAAACATGACAGCATCAAAAGAATCTGAATATTTTGTATTGTAACTAAGCAATAAAGTGAAGTTTCTATGTTATAATAATAATCATGCACCATTTTTCATTTTAAGTGGTCAAATATATTAAATTTGACCATCTTCAAAATAATGCAAAGGGGTAAACTTGAAAAATAATGTTATATTGTTAAAAGCTCCAAATTGTACTAAATGGACATTGCAGTGTGCATGCTTTATCAACAACAAGATAATTTAATGAAGAAAGATCTCACTTTTACCAAACTTCGAATCGAAAAGTTGTTTTTTTAAATAATTTTGTCTTAAAATATTTGAAACTGTGAAGCTGTGTCTTTTGCTTTAAGTGGATCTGTTCATTTTCAACACCGCATGATGTTTGTTTTAGCCTCAGGGCTGTGTAGTATTTAAACATCCTCACTACATTGACTGTTTATTAAGAAGGACTAGATGTCTCTACTTGATGGCATCCGGTAATAGTCAAATCAAAAACCAACCATCGGTGTGTGAAATTCAGTCTTAGCTACGTCTGGACTTATATACATTCATGGATCAAGTTTTAATATTACATACACATCACATCACACGAGGACAGAATAATCAGTATATACCAACAGATATGAGTAAGAACTAAGCACAAACAAACACACACACGCTTGCAGGATTGAGGGTGTTGAGAGTAGAGGTCTAGAAGGAAGAACACCCTCTTTTCACATCCCAGTAAATATCAAAGTAAAGAAAGTTACTTCATACACATACACAAAAAAAAACACCTACTCATATCCTCATCAGGACTCTGATCTTTATGTACAGATTTTTAAATTATGAATGCAATTATCTGCGTTTGTCTTTCCGCTGACCTTTGTCTTTGATACAGAAGGCGTCCAGGTTTGTGGTGTCCTCTGTGGCATTTTCTATTTTCACATCCACTGCTTTCAGAGCACTGCCCACGACATTACACACAGTGGTCCTAAAAATCACAACAAAGATAAATAGATCAAAACACACTCATTAATTACAATGACATTGCGAGAGCTAATGGCCTACAGCAAAGCATTTAAGCACCCCTGAGGGACTCTCAGATTGAGGGTGGTCATAATTAAACCCAGCGTGTTTACTTTAAACACACTTTCACAGTCACACATTCCACGTACATGGACACATACTCCCATTTCTAAACATCTTGCACAATTTGCACTAAGTGGTGGAGAGTGAGCACATTTATTTAAGTAATGTACTTAGATACATTTTTTTTATTCCACTTCACAACATTTCAGAGGAAAGTTTCGACTTTTTTACTCCACTGTGTTCATCTTACAACCTACTACTACCTATGGTTTAGATCAAGATTTAGCATAAATTTAAGGTACAATATATTGTAAAAAATAAAACCAGTGCTTCCAAAACTTTTTTTATTGTTTGATTGTGATTACAGACTGCAGCATCCATCAAATGATGTCATGTATATAATGTGTAAGTCATAAGATTTTTTTCTGCTGAATGAAATACTCCTACATTAATACTTTATATATATTTTCCAATAATTAAATATTTACATGATTATGAATGCAAGGCTATGGTTACTTGGATTTTTTGCCACTTTTATGCAAGTTAAGGATCCGAATACTTTCTCCATTACATATTATATTGGTTACATCACTGATAAAAGTGAAAAGAGTGTGATATCTGCTGAATAGTATTACATGTAAAGCTGCAGCTCTGGTTTCTATGTATATAGGTACCGTGAGGCACACATGAACAGATATTTACACTGCTGGTCTCTCTGTCGTCACCTAATTGGTTGCTTATTCAAATATTATTACAGCATGACATCAGAGTCCAGAAACACACATCATGGCTCAGACATGCTGCAGTATCAGCAGTTGTAGTCTTTGGCACAATATTATCACACTAAGGCAATTTAGGAATAGACGTTCCCATGCAGCAGTCTGAAGTAAAGCCAACCTCATATAGAACAATCATAACATCAGGGACTCAATATAATACCAATTCCACAGGGACCAAATGAATAATGCAGTCAGTGCACAATGCCTACAAGCCTCAGTGGCAGAAAATGCTGAGCAAACAGTCTATTTTTGTTGGCACATTACGGTTTATAGCATCATGATCCTGTTTGTCATCCAACAGCAGCAGATAAATTCCCAGGCCAATCAAATCATGATCCCACAGCAGCTCCCAACGCCACTCAATGTTTGGCTAAGTTAGAGGAATCATTAAAAGTCAGACATATTTTCAATAATAACAGGTTTGACCGGTAATATTGTTAATCAAACATCGTTAAATGAAAAAGGTATTGGGTCCAGACACGAATAGAGGCAAGTGTGCGAGGCTCTATGTGTGCACTTGTGTAATCGTGTTAATCAAAGCATCAGTAATTGGAAAGAATTTGACTGGCAGTGCAGTGAGACCAGGAGTAGCCGTGTGCGTCATACTGAATGCTTGTGCCATGCTAACTTCAGCTTATAAGGACAAAAGACTGAAGGAGAGAGAGAGGGAGAAACAGGCAGCTAGACAGAAATCACCGAGAAAACACTCAAAGAGAGAAAAAAAACCACAGAGACTGTTTTCACTTTAAACTGTAGCTCCTGCAGGCTTCTGTGTGTGTCTGTGTGTGTGTGTCTCTGTGTGTGAGAAACAGAGAGAGATTGACCTGTATTTGAGGCAGGGAACACTCGACCTGG
>JAPZDZ010000008.1:11180395-11200862 GCA_029783805.1 Acanthurus tennentii | reverse complement strand
AAACTCATTTATTGTTGTTTTTTTAAATATTTTTTAATGATTTAATCTAAAATTAGATTATCATACTTATTTAGTGTGTGTCTTTAACATAGAACCTTTATTTGCCAGCGGTCACCCAAATGTAGTGGAGTAAAAAGTGCAGTAATTTCCTGTGAAATTTAAAGTAATATAAAATGTAGATACTTAAGTACAAGCATCTTAAAATACAGTACCCAAAATAAATGTACTTGACCACTTTTCAGAACTGCATGGATTATTACATGAGTATACATTTTGTACATACAAATATGGTACCCTGAAGCAACAGGATGAACACAGATTAAGCTGGTTGCATTAGATCGCCCTCTAGCGTTGGTTTTGAGAACGACAAACAAGATTTTTTTATTCTGGATATGTAACTCACACTCTAGTCTGTCTGCAGCCCTGTCTGCTAAACCTGTCAAAACACTGAGTAAAGAAATCTCCAAATCCTTTCCTCAAATCAAAGTAGTAGACTTCTTTACATGTTATATTACTACAGCATTGAAAACCTTACCATTGTAAAACACACAGATGAATTTGCACTTAGGCTTTCAGAGTCTAAGTACTTATTCAAATTGGATCCTTTTAAGTTTAATTTATATTACAAAATTATTATTTGCTATGCATTGTCATTGTGTCGGTTGTTACAGAGGTAACTTTAACCACTATATTTTTAATGTGCAAACCCTTCATACCTCACAAAGCCATTTAGTGTATGTTTTTTCTTAAAACAAGTGAATCGTAACAGTCAGTATATATTTCAGTCTGTTGTCAATATATATTAATGTGTTTGAGAAATCTGTGTCTATATCAATATTGTGTGTTAAAAACATTAGGTGTGAGGGCTACATTAGTCTTTTTTAAAAATAAGCTTATTATTTAGAAATACTTGAACATTTTGATATGCATTAGAGTATGTAAGATAAGTGCACCACGATTAAATATTCCTGCAAAGACTCAAATTACTTGAAAAAAAGAGATTTTTACTGAACAAGAATGTTAAGAAACTAATTATATCTTTTGTATGAGAAATAACTTGCATTGTAGCTATAGTTTTCAAATAGACTCTCAAGTAGGGCAAAAGTACATAGAGATATAGTTAACCGATTATTTACATCAATAATAAAATAGCCCATACCATACCTGTATAGAGGTCAAATGTCAACCTCATATTTCAATTTAATGAAACTAAGTAGGTTACATTTACTCAAGCACTGTAGTAAAGCGCAATTTGAGGTTGTATTTAATTAAATATGTACATATTGTGCTATATTAATTTATCTGACAACGCATCTAAAGAAAATGTACTTTTTACCTAACATGTATTTGACAGTTATATTGGCCATATATCTTGCAATTTATTGTTCATATACAACATGCTATATTTCCTCAGACATGCATCATTTGGTCCAATAAAAGCTGAGTCATTTATAGCTATTTGAAATAGTGAAAGAAATTTGGCTCATTTCTGTTCTAATACAAATAAAAATGGTTCAAAGAAATTTCAAAAATATAGGTATTTCATGATTCTGATGCCCTGATATGCCTTACACTTTAAGATGTAGACACTCATGAATGGATATGTTTTTATAAATGTCACTCATAAATATAAATGCAAACTCTTTGCAGTACAGTTATGAACACCATACAGTGAGGCCAATCATGTAATCCATCAAAGATATTAATCCTTTAGGATTGTACCACCAATGAAAGGGGAAATGTCTCATAATGAGAACTTTGTTATTTTTGGTAATTTTTGTGTTACATAAAGGCCGGATGAGCATTTTTTTCAATTAAGTATTGATATTTTTATGTAAATACACGAGTATTTTTTTCTAGCACTGCTGTTTGGGTGTGTGTCTGCAGGTTGAAGCCTTCATCTGACTGTGTTACACATCTCTACTGCAGACAAAGTCTTGGATCCTTGATCTGGCGTTCACTCATACGAGTGTTTCCTCCTTCCTTAAATCAGACCCACGGGTTCGTGTCAGGTCACGTCCCGATGCCGGTACAACCGTGACCGTTACGGTGAATGCGGTCAAACGGGGATATCTGGTCATTGTTTCTCCGAAAATCTGCGAGACCCCCACAATCAAAACAAATCGACCACGCGTGCTTTTCCCGCAGCAATGACGTCACGTAAACCCTCCCCTTTCCCGCAAGTCAACAGAAAACATTGAGGAAAACGTCCATGTCAGTCGCCATACGTGTGTTCGATGCGGGGGAATCGCCACGAGAGATGAAAGCGCACGTTGGAGTGGCATTTCTCGTGTGTTTCCATCAAACCTGGGGGATTTAAGGGCAAGCTGACACGCGCTAGCTGGAGCGATGAAGGGAGAGGCGGAAGTGAAGTCACTTGACAGACCGTCCATGTTATTATTGTTATTTTGGTAGCCCTGTGATGAGACGGGCTGGGGAGCCGTTGGTCTCCGAGACAACGACCGTTACCGTTACCGCAGGCCGCCCCGGACCGACACCACCCTCACCACCACCACCTCACTGACCCGGAGACAGGAGCCTCGCTGACGGCTGGGTCAGGAGGGGGGGAGGAGGGTGTGAGGACCCAGCTCCAGCTCGGCTCCTACACTCCGGCCGACCAAAAATAAAACGGCGACAAAAACAATAACGCCAGTCGTCAAACGGCTCTGACTGGTGTCTGTGCGGTTTGTAGCAGGGACGTGCCGACGCAGACATGAACGGTATCACCAAGGGCCGGTTCGAGGTATGAGGGAGGGAGTGGACCACCAACGGTTAAACTGTTTGTTTCTAGTAGACGTGGGAGTCGTGGGCTTGTATAAGCAAAGTGCCGTGTGTATGTGTATTTTTGTGCTTGTGTGTATGTGTGTGTGTGTACGTGTGTGGTCGACCGTGCTCCTAATTTTACATGCAGTCGGGAGCAGAGGCGTTTTGTTGGTCAAGGGTAATCCGAAATCCTGTTATTGTCACTGGCGCACCAGTAGACAGCGACAACATGGAGCTCAAGACTGCGGGACAGGAGGGCTGTGGCTGAGGATACTCAATATATCAGGGCCGAGTCTGGCTGGCACTGTCGCCTGAGGTTACAGGCTCTCATGATGGGGTGGGGGGGTTGGGAAGGGGGGGGCAGTGAGGCTGCAAATGGAGTGTAATATTGTAAATACAAGTAGTGCTGAAGAGTTCAATTAGTCATCGTTTTGGCAGGTAACACTGCGAAACCTGTGAGACCTTCATACCTGTGAGTGACAGGTGGCTGCTACTGGGTGGCTTTTAAGGCCAATGGCACTCTACTTTTACCTCTGTGTTCAAGAAATCAGTAGTAGTAAGGAGTGTAATATGAGTACTATAGATTATCGTTTTTCCTCCCATGACCTCTCTGCATTTCAATGTGATAATTTTTGCAGGAAAGGTGTCAAACACATATGGTTTCATATGTGTCTGAGCTCAGTGCATGGGTGCTATGGTGATAGAAGTATTCAGTTCTTTTACTCAGGTTAAAAGAAAACAGTCTCAGGCTTAGATTCACTACAGGTAAAAATAGCAGCAAAATGTTCTGAAATGATCTGAAGTAAACATTCTAGGCTGGCAGAATGTATAACAATATGATGTTATTACTGATGCATTGCTGTGTGTGAGGTATTTTATAATGTTGCAGATTCAGTTAAAGCAGGTTTTGCAACCACATATGCATCGTATTTTAAAATTTTATTATCTGCTTTGCATTTCAGGCATTTTTTTCATAGTAAATAGTTATATCTAAAGCTGTCCAATACCTGTACTGGAGTAAAAGATACAGTATGTGCCTTTAATATATGGTGCAGTTGAAGTATAAAGTCACAAAAATGCAAATACTAATGCCAAGTACATGTACCTACACAACTGCAGGCCCACTCTAGTACTTTGAGTGAACATAACTGGTGATTTGCACCACTGCTCGCGGTTTTACAGATTAACTTTGAAGTGCAACTTAATTCACAAACCTTCATTCATTCTTAGTACCCGTGGATATTATAATTTCCGAGTTATGCTGTGTCAACACTCATTAAATCAGTTCCCATCTAACTGGTCTCCTTAGTTGTGAGCGTTGTTTATCTGAAATATCACTGGCACATTGTTAAGATTCTTTAAGGGTTGACTTGATTGTACTTGACTTTCTCCGTCAGGTGTTCAGCCACTGTAAGCTCGTCAGTAGTAGGAGAGTGTGTGTGTGTCTGCCTGTGAGTGAATGGGAACAGAAGGTGGTAGCGGGGCTGTTGTGTGCTGCCATATCCGTGGATTTCTTAACAGAGCTGTAAGCTTCTTAGAAACAGATGAAAACCAATGTATGGTGGGAAACAAACTGCTGTGTGAGAGACTGAAGAGTAGTGGGTAAATAGAGTAGGACTTGAGAAGGTGGATAAATAACCTGAAGATGCTTCATGAAGAACACCTGGCACAAGCTCGCTGTAATTGTTGCATTATAGGCCAGAAACGTAACCAAGTATTTGATCCTGATCTAATTTCCTTACAGTTGCCTTTGTGTAGCAAATAACTCTTAAACCCGAGCCTTTCAGGTTCAAAAGCCAGATTTGCTGATCCACCCTGTTGTACACTGTCTAGGAATAGGAGTGTGACTGCAGAGAGGAACTCCCTGCTTGGGAATGCTGCTCTGCTGGCACAGGGAAAGAGGGCATCAGATCGCTGTGCTGATGACTTTCATAAAGCATGCGTACCAGAGATGGCTTTGGGCCTTGCTGTCATAATGCCATACATGGCAATAATGACTGTGATTACACACCTAATGCTGTGCTCATGTCATTCCACCTGGCTACTTTGACTAGGGGGGTTTAGTTAGTGCAGCAGGGGGAGAGGACAATAAATTGTATGGAGGCTTCTTTTTCCTTAGTTTTGAGTTCGTCTATAATTAATTGGCAAAATTGTGTATTACAAATTATGTATTTATAATTTTTCATTTTAAAGTTTTGTACACAATCAATTAATCAAGAAAATGATCTGCAGATTAATTGATACTTGAAATAATAAGCTTAAGCAGTAGCTCTAAATGATATTAAACAGCAAGAGCAGCAAGCTTGAATCAGCAAATATTCATCTTTTTGCCTCGATAAATGACTTAAATGATCGCATGATTATTAAACTAACTGATTATATGTTTCAGCGGTAATTTAAGTCTAAATTTTTATCTAGCTATGTTCACCAAGTCTAGACTAGATGTCAGACAGTAAATGTTACTAACAAGTCCAACGTTTTAACCCTACAATAGAGGTTTTTTTTTTTTTCTAATTTACATTCTTTACCAAAATCCATGAGGTTTTGTTTAAATTGTGTGTAACCGCATGTGAAGGAGAAGTCAAAGGTGAGTGGTTTGTTACAGAGGTGGTTTGGAATTAAGTCTAAATTTAGTCCTAAATCCTAAGCCACCTCTGGATTTAGAGGGACACTGAGTTAATATACTGAAGGCCTCATCTGTTGACAGGTTAAGTTCTCTTCCTCCTCTCAAGTTCTCCTGAGGTCAGTTTACTTTTTGTTTACTTATTGGACACAGTTCTAAAAATATGCCTGAAACTGAAAGTCATATGTTGATGATAGATGTCTTATTCAGACATCTTGCAGAACCCTTTTTAAGCTTCCCGTAGTGATAGTTGGCCCCTTCATTGGTAGATTGTGAAAATGTGTTCAGTGCTGAGGTATGTGGGAGCCAGTGATGGAAAAGGTTGCTAACTGTTTCCTGGAGCTATTGGATAGCTGAGGCTCAGGTCTGTGTTTCGACCACTGTGTCTGCTGTTGTTACCTGAGGATAGACGTTAAAATTCAAACCAGCTTAGTTAATCTTTTGCTGGACTCCAACTGGACCAACTCCCTCTGTTTTGTGTTTTTGATCCCACTTCCTGTCAAATAACCTTTCCTTCCTCACCCCCCTGTCACCCCTCTCTACTCCCTCCCTGATTTTAATGACATTTCTAGTTTTTTTTTCCTGTGGTCCTTGACTGCAGCACCATTTCTTTGTTTGCTTTTGTCTCTTACTTCCTCCTGCTCCCCCTTTCCTCCTTGTTCCTCCCAGCTTCCCTCTCCTTTATTGCTTTTTCCTTCGAGGAGGTTGCATCTGTCATTGAGCCTGATCGAGCCGAGACGTTTCCAGCCTCAACCTTTACTCCTCCTCCTGTTTGTTTCCTTGCTCCCCTTTGTGTTTTCTCATTTCTGTGTTTGAGTTTGCGTGTGACACAGCGGGGAGTCCCCCTCATTAGATACAGCTTCTGTGTCTTTAAGGACACAAGTGTATCACTAGCAGGATGCGCGTCTGCAGAAGCACTGCAAATGTGGGTGTTTGCCGTAATTTAAATTCATGGCTGAATACAGCCCACCTGATCTAGAATGTTCTGCCTCTATCCTTCACACAGAAAGGTCTGATTTGAATCACCTGCGAACGTGTAAGTGTGTGAGATTGTGTGTGTGTCCCACTCAGCAGATGGCCAGACATCCAGCGAGTAGACTAATTGAGATAAGCATGCCAACAAGCTGACCAGGCTAACAGAATTATAAGCTTGTAAGGAGGGGACGTGGAAAGCCAAATGCAGCTCTGGCTTGTTTATTAGCATCACTTAAGGAAATAATAGCTTTTTTCCTCTCTAGCAACTGGAGAGATGTGCAAGGTTCTGTTGTTATTAAAGTGTAGGTTTGCCTTTTTGTCAAGTCAACCAACATTTAAATGCTTGCATGTACATAATAGGTGTTATTAGTCAAAGTGGTTGTCCCTCTTGTCCATAATGGCAACAAAACATTCTGTCTATAAAGTAAGTGAAGGAAATCAAAATTCTCTTATGCCTTATTTCTGTAAAAAAAAAAAAAGAAAACAAAAATTCTAATTGCTTTTTAGAAAAATCGAAAGAGTATCTTTCGGAGACACAGCCTTTTTAGTACTGAATTTTCTCTTTGTGTTTTTATGGGCGTTAAATCCCTTTTCTCATAGAAAAGAGGAAATTTGACTACTGAAGCCTCTTTTTACTGTAGCTGATGACCAGGAAACTGTATGGAGTGAAATGAAGTTGAATAAATGTGATTTATGTTGAAAAATAAACAGTCAAGAGTTTGCTGGTGCTATTATACAGGCATTAATTTAACTAAAACTTAACTTAAATTTAAAGAATTTAACCTTTTTCATTATTTTTCCCTCTGTCAATGTTATTGATTGATAAAAAAATTGTGGGGTGAAAGGGTTTGAACTTACTTTTAGCTTCTGAAGGGGGTCATGCCAGGAGACGTTTCAGATCCTCTGAGTTAACCAAACAAAACATTATTGTCCCTGAGCCTGATTTAGAGCTCTATTTTCAGTAGTGCTCTTGTTATTCACTAATGTGCTTTCTGTGTTTTGATCTCTGTTGCCATTGTAACAGCTTGTATCGTCTTTCTGTCTCATTGCTCTTGACCACCCCAAATACACACAACACGCACGGACACAAACACAAACACAACCACAACCACACTTATTTGTTGTTGTTGTTTATCTTGTGTCTTGGCAGGTGTTCTCAAACAGCGATGAAGCCCCCATTAACAAGAAGCTCCCCAAAGAGCTGCTTCTTAGGTAAGACTAATAATATAGAAGCCCTTCCATCCACACACACACACACACACACACATACATATACACATACACACAAGCAAACACACACTAATACAACACAACATACCCTGGGACAAGAGCTAAGGTCAGGGTTACTTATTAGCTGAAGCAGCCTTGAACCATGTGTTGGAGTGTTTATGTGTGTGTTTTGTCAGTGTGTTTGTGTTGCTAGTTGTGTGTGCACTGTGTAGGTGTCTTTGTGTACTCTTTTTGCGTGATGTATGTTGGTCCCTGAACTAAGATGAGGCTCTGTTAACTGTGACCTACAGATCAATATTTTGTCCCGCTCTCACATGACTCATAAATCTGACATCACACACACACTCATGTGTTCATCCTCCACTCTATATGTGGATTTTTGAGTGTGTGTGTATGTGCATGCATGTTTTAACTGGACACACCTGAATGTAGCTCTGCAGATACATGATGTGGACCGGTAATTACTGCAATTGAATACCATATGTTTGTGTGTGTGTGTGTTTGTGTGTGTGCGTGAAGCGCTCTTGGGCCTATGCAAACTGTATGTCTGTGTATGCGTGCTATAAATAGCCTGTCTTAGCTGGTGGGGAATTCCGCAGTGCTGTGCTTTCCTGCTGCTCCAGCTGTGCTCCACAGAGACTACCAGTACACCCATTACCACCAGCACTACGTTCACTGGTGGACAGAAAAACATGAACTCACTTGCAATCGGTTGCTAGAGCACATGACCTACTGTCACATGTGTCATGAGGAGACACTTACACAACATCAGCTGTGAGGAAGACTCATTGTTATGGCTGTGAATCTGGTTTTTAAACCATGGAAAGTGGGTTGACTGGAGCCTTTTGTGAATATTATTTTATTATGCTATTTCTTATGGTACAAAGAAAGGGATGTCATGTTGTTCTGTATAATGCAGCTGTGTGTGGACATTTTGAACACTGTAACTCAGAATTCACATACAGTAAATTATTTCTAACCACTTTTGAAGTTAGAAATTATAAGGGAGTACAATAAATCAGGTTCTAAATCAAAGGAATGTGACCCCTGCAAGGGGTTGCACAATTAAACTAAGGGGTTGTTGATATAATTAATAGGTAAGCAAAGAGGATAAATAATGTTCTACTGCTCAAATTTTGTGGGTTTTCCCTAATTTTTCAAATTTTCTTTATATAGTCTTGATACTTCAGGTATTTACTCTTGTTCAAAAGAAAAAGTGTTACAACTAACAGTTACCTGCCTGCTACTTATAGACTGCATACCATACCATAATTTAATGCTTATTGTCTCATGTAATGCTTGTTGGTAGGGTATATTTTGGCGAAAAGACAGAAAAAAGTGATAATTGTAAATTCATTTTGCATATTTTATTCAGCCAACAGTACTACAGCTCAAGACATTCAGACACAAGAAAAGCATCACATCCCCCATTTGAGGATCTGAAACCAGACAGTATTTGGCACTTTTGCCTGAAACGTGATTTTAATGATTTTCACATGTCTTATGATACATTTTTTGTTCATTAACTTAATCATTCATCAGCTGATTGTTGCAGCTGTAAAATGAAACGATTTGAGATACTTAGAGGAGAAAAGTCACCCTTTTGATTGCTGCTTGTCTGCTTAAAACTTATAGAAATATGACTTCTAGATACTGATTTACTTTAAGGGATTGACAAACCAAAAAAGGTTTGGAAGCAGTGGAGCAGATATGACATGTTGCCATAAGAATATTTGTTAATTAATCTGTTACTTTGCTTAATTTGGGTTGTCATTAGCATTAGTTCATGCATAATGAATCTCTCTCAGAGAGCCCAAGTACCTGACTTGTTTTGCATTCGTCTGCCTTTCAGGTGGTGCATTGTAAACAGCTGTTATCTAGGCCAGTGCAGCACGACTATAAACTGTGAAAAATGTGGCGTGATAAAGAAGAGCCTTGCATGACAGACGAGGAGAGTTTCGGAGTGGCTCAGGGTCTTCTTACCCAGAAACACTGACTTAGCACCCTCCCTACCACCATCCAAATGCATGTCTAACCGGAGTTACCATGGCAACCAGTCCTAGACTCATGTTGAAGGCTTGACTGTCTCTTATCTAGCCATGCTTGAAGGGCCAGGTGTACATTTTGTCAACAAACAGGACGATGCTTCATTAGAATCCCATTATGTACAATGTCAGAAAAACCCAGACGTTCCCAGGATGGATTTGACGGCACAATCAAAAGCTGCTAACTTACTATTGCTCTGTCTGTGCTCACTGACATCATTGACACTTTTTTTGTGTGTGTGTGAAATAAAGTGAAAAACATACTCACGATGTTGTGCATCTGAATTTGGCTCTATTATATCACCCCACTGTTATGAAAAAGTCCACGTCAGTGATACAGCTATAGTCCATCTGTATTAAACAATCTGGGGGCTGTTCTCATCATGCTTTTATTGTCAAGTGCAAATGTCAAAGAGGACTGAGAACAGGACTCACCAAATCAGACTGACTGGTTGCTTTACTGCGAGTATGATTAACGAGAGTTCTTCTGAGGCTGGTAAAAGGCCTCTCTCTCTCTCGCACGTAATGAAACGTCACGTTGTGCTTGATTAGAACTGACAGTCAGTCAATGATCAGCTTCACAGCCATTAACCAGTTATTAGAAAGGGAGATCGATGAGCACCTGCTTGATTAGTCAACTACTCTGGTGGCCCGCAAGCACTCAGAGGTGTATGTGTGTGTGGGTCCATATGTGCATATGTGTGTGGGTGTCCTTGCGTCGCTTTGTCAATTGTATGCATGTACTTCCTGACACAAGGCTCTGATATAGGTTTTACAGACATGTCCCAACATGCCCTGGCCCAGCACATCAAAACACACAGCCTTTGTCTGCGTCTATATGAAGGAAACAATGGGCAGCTCCTGTTTCCTAGGGTTAAAAGGACATTCAGACCCCAGCTGCACTCAAAGCTTTGGCACCATGACAATTCTCTGAATGCCTCAAACTTTCTATAGATTGACCTTTTAAGGCACCTCCATGAGCAGTTACAGGCCTTTAAAACAGACTGGGTGTATATATTTGGTTTCCTGTACGTCTCTCTGTATATATGTGTGCAGTGTGTTTGTCTGTCTGTCCCATGCTGCCTGTGGCCTTGCCTGTCTGAGTGCCAGAGATTACTCATTGGCAGATTAATGGATTGAGCTGACCCAGTAGCCTGCTGCATGCAGCCCTTTGTGGCTGAGCGGCCCACAACTCAAACACTGCCTGTCTGTGGGGCTACCAACCAAGCACAGGGGATTGTTCTGTTTTCAACACACACACACACAAAACACATATTAAATCACACAGAAGGAAAGAAGGACTCGAACATAAAGTTGGTCACAAACCGAGCTTTTTACCTGAGAGTGATAAGCAATCCAACATTCTGTCTTTTTTTGTCTCTCTTTCTAGAATATTCTCCTATCTAGATGTGGTCACGCTTTGTAGGTGTGCCCAAGTATCCAAGGTAAGCGTTTGCCTCTTTACACCTCCAAGCCGCCCACTGTGGACTGACACACTCATTGTTTTTGAGAGAATGGATTGATGTAATTCTAAACTTTGGTACGGTGAAATTCCAGCCAGTGAACCGTTATTGAATTCTCTGGAAATGTCTATAAAGTAGTGCCATCTGCTGGTTATGCTAAAGTGGACCACTGCTTAGTCAAAGTGCACTGCAGCTAGAGGCCGTTTATGAATGAGCTATCTGTGAGTAATAAGGGCTTTACACTGTAAATACAGAGCCTTGGTGGCTGATTCTCTTACAACAGCTCCAACCTACTTCTATGAGAAAATGTATTTCTTTGTAACAAAATACAGAGAATAGGAAAAATCTTTGTAAATGACATGTGGTTATTTTTAATTTTGAGTAATTTAAATGTTTAATTCATGTGTTCTATGAATCTAAATTTCCAAAGATTATGATTCTCTTGATTAATCAATCTTTTCTTTATAACTAGAAGGTATCAGACAACAGAGAAAAAGCACAAGCTGTTAATTTGTGGCATATTTTGAAGTCCAAGCAAATGTCTAAAATGAATATTGTCAATAAATATTGACTTAAAAGAGCAAAAAGAAGCAAATGCTCATATTTGAGAGTCTGCAAGAAGCGAAAAACAGCAGCTGGTGTATCTGCTATACAGGCACAGTGTATGCACACACTGAGCAAACCCACAGTTTGCTGTACATTAGTGGTTGACCCTTGATATTCGCTCATTTCTCTCGCCATATTATGAAAACAAAGTCGCATTCACCTTCCCCCGCCACCTCAGTCTGACCCACATGTCCACAACCTGTCTGTCACTCTCTCAGGCGTGGAACGTCCTGGCCCTAGATGGCAGCAACTGGCAGAAGATTGACTTGTTCAACTTCCAGACAGACATAGAGGTGAGGGGTTGCATTTATTAGCAAGAGAAAAAGAGAGGAGTTGAGGGATAGAATGGACAGTATTTATGTGTATGTGTGTGTTTGTGTGTGTGTGTGTGTGTGTGTGTGTGTGTGTGTGTGTGTGTGTAAGTGTGTGTACGTGTGTACGTGCCTATATGTGCTGCACGTGTGTGCTTGTTGAGTAGCATTATCCAGCCCAAGGCTTAGTGCTGGGTCAGTAGGCTTTGGTGCCAAATGTGACGTCACAGCTGATCCTCCATCCTGTGGCTCTGTCCATCTCTCTCTCTCTCTGTCTTCCACTTTTTCTATCTCTCTCTCTGACTCTCTGTCTTCCTCTCTGTCCCCGTGTCTCTCAGGGCCGGGTGGTGGAGAACATTTCAAAGCGATGTGGAGGCTTCCTGAGGCAGCTGAGCCTCAGGGGCTGCCTGAGCGTGGGAGATGCCTCCATGAAGTGAGATTCCCATTGTGTCTGTGGCAAACACTGTTACAATAAATGTGGCTCCGTTTTGACTTTTACCTTAAGTCTTGTCGGTTTATTTACTTTTTAAAGTTTTAATTTCATGTGTGATTATTTTTTAAGTCAAAGCAGCTTGTGCCTCTTCACTCCCAGGGGAGTCTGTGCTACTTTGTTTTGATTTCATTTAATCTCCCTTGTGTGTACACAGACATAAACAATAGCAAAAAAAGAATAGTGGTGATGTAATTTTGTTTTTGCATTAAACTATTGTACCTCTTGATCTATTTATTTACAAGGTTACAATTGAAGACTGTTATCACCTCTATTAGCAACTGATACAAAGAAGCGCAAGCTGCTCTTTGAAGGGTAAAAAGAAAATAGAAACATACAGTACTCGTACAGCACTCTCCCAGGAGTCTGTAGATGACTCTGTTAATTGGATCCTGAGCAGCTCCCAGCATCTGACTTCTTATTTATTCAATGAAGCGACTCTTGAGTAATTCCCTTTCTCCCTCTCTGCTGTCCGACTGTTTCCCAGGACATTTGCTCAGAACTGCAGAAACATCGAAGTGCTGAACCTGAATGGCTGCACCAAGATCACAGACAGCACCTGTCTCAGCCTCAGCAAGTTTTGCTCCAAACTCAAACAGCTAGATCTCACCTCCTGTGTTTCTATCAGCAACCACTCCCTCAAAGCTCTCAGGTAGCACGTACACACTTTTATATTGTCCTGGGAACATAAACTCAAACCCATATAACAAAACCACTCTGATATCTTTCAGGAAGATAGTTCTCAGTTTTCCTTCACACACTCAGCATTGTGCACAATGGTTTCTTCTTAACTTTTAAGGAAATGATAAATATACACATGTAAAACATAGTAAGATGTCTTTCAATTTGATTCACATGTCCTGTGTGTTTTGTGTTGTGTGTGCTTGCTCAGCGATGGCTGCAGAATGCTGGAGTTGTTGAACCTGTCATGGTGTGACCAGATCACACGTGACGGCATCGAGGCTCTGGCTAGAGGCTGCAATGGTTTACGAGCACTGTTCCTTAGAGGCTGCACACAGGTACAGTAATGGCTGTGTGCACGGACACAGATACACATACACACTTGTATAATTGGGTTGGTGCTTGTATTCCATGTTGAAATAAGGCTCTAATAACATGCCTGTGCGGCTCCAAAATCATAAAAGATACAAAACAAATCAGAAAAGAACAAAATAAAGGTTAGCCTTTTCACACATTTCCACTTGAAAATATTAAAAATTCTTAAAAGGTGTCAATTGGTTGAGACCTATCTACCTGATCCAGTTTATATGTTTCCATGCATCGTGATGTTGTTGACTTCGCTGCTACCAGAGGACACTGTTCACTACATTTTTTGAAAACATGGACCTCTGGTGGTCAAGACAGCAAAAACTTATTATTTTCCAGATTATTAAAAACACAAAACCATAATACACCCCACAAGCCACACTTCTGTCTCATAGCTGAAAAATGACTTACTAATCAGAATTGCGCCCTTTTCCCTACTTGCTGGTCTCAACACAGTACATTTCCTATCCCATGATTTTTTTATTTTTTTTTTACATATATTTTGATCTCATTGGTTGTTTCTTTGTTTATGTAGTGGTTTATGTCAGACTGGCATTTTCTACTCCTGCTGCCTCTGCAGAGCCCATATTTTCCTCAGCCTGTGTGCTCAGTTGTTGTTTATTTTTTAACCAAACTCTAGTCTATTTATCTTGCCTGGAAAAACACCATTAAACCCCCATAAATAATCTTTAGAGGCTCACAGGGTCCAGTAGTCACATTTGAATTAGTTTAACTAATTTGAAAAACAGGGCAAAACTCAGCAAAGAGTCATTTAGTCACATGCCAATGTTTATATACAGAAACACACATATTTGCAGTCATATACTTAAATAGTTGTTCTAGGTGTTTAATTAATAATATGTTGCTTTTTTCTTATTTTTACCCAGTTGGACGACGGAGCATTGAAACACCTTCAAAAACACTGCCCCGAACTCACCACCATCAACATGCAGTCTTGCACAGTAAGACAAACATTTGGTTGTGGGATGTGGGAAGGGAGATAATAATACATGAGGGTCATGTCTCATATGCCTCTGTGCTTTTGTAATTTGTCTTGTGTGTCTGTCTCCTCCAGCAAATAACAGATGAAGGCCTGGTCAGTCTGTGCCGAGGATGCCACAAGCTGCAGATCCTTTGTGTGTCTGGCTGCAGTAATATCACTGATGCTTCCCTCACTGCAATGGGACTTAACTGTCCTCGCCTCAAGTGAGGAAAACACAAATATATGGGGACACAACCACACAAACCTCTTACTTTAGTGTCTACAAAATTTAACTACTACCATGTCCAGAAATGGACTAGAATCCCGATGGGTATTTGTAGTTTTACATCTAACCTTAGCTACCTGAAAACCTGCAAAAAGTCTCTTTTCATCAGTGTTATCCATCCATATACTTAAAACCAAAAGAAAGAAAAGCATAAATCTTGAAAATAAATGAATAGACGTAGTTTTGATCTAACAAAAGAAGGTAGGTCTGACGCATGAACCCAAACATTGATTAGAATCTGTGACACCATAGTTCAGCCCAAAAGATCCCTCTTGTATTCATTGACTAATAAATACTAATGATTTTATCAACCTTATTAACACATTACGCTTAACCACACCCTCCAACTAGCCTTTACAAGCTGCATGTGTGTTTTCTTAGGATCCTTGAAGCTGCACGATGCTCCCATGTCACAGACGCTGGGTTCACAGTGTTGGCCAGGGTGAGTTTCCTTCTCTGCTCTTATTGTCCTGTTGTCTCTTCTGTGAACTTTTGTCAGGCCAACCATCTGTTTCATCTCAGTGGCTTGGATTTTAATTGAATGGTTTCTATTTTCTTCACAGAATTGTCATGAGCTTGAAAAAATGGACCTAGAAGAATGTATTTTGGTAAGACACTTTGTGGCTTCCATGTTTATCCCAACATTGGAGTCATGGTGTTTATTTATGTTGAATCTGGAATAATTCTTGGCTTTGATCTGTTTGTCTTGGTAGAGATGGGATTGTAGGGAAAAGACAGAAGTGATTGTGTGCATGGCAGGATATGTCTCCTGCCAAGAGGGAGGGAAAGCAGTCCTTTGACCTCAGTATTCAAACTGATTTTGACAGAAATCAGAGATGGAGACAGATAAGAAGTGACACAGGAAAAAGAAGTTTTAACAGTGTACAAAACCAGACATGAACATACAACATCTGCTTCAAAAATCCGTAATTTAAGACTCTCAGTTGACTTTAGACATAAGAGAACAGTGTACTAATCAAGCTTGTCCTCTCAACAGGTGACAGATAACACCCTGGTTCAGCTCTCTATCCACTGCCCCCGCCTGCAAGCACTGGTAAACCTTAACACCTGTAGTTCTTTTGTGCCAAGTTCTGCATGTGAGTGCAGCTTTAATCCATCTATCTGTGTGTCTTATACCTTATCTGCTGTGTACCCGGACAGTCCCTGTCCCACTGCGAGCTTATCACAGACGACGGCATCAGAGCTCTGAGCAGCAGTACCTGTGGACAAGAGCGCCTCACTGTGGTAGAGTTGGACAACTGTCCCCTCATCACCGATGTGACCCTGGAGCACCTGAAGAGCTGCCATCGGCTAGAGCGCATTGAGCTGTACGACTGTCAGCAGGTCACCAGGGCTGGCATCAAACGCATCCGGGTCAGTGGAAATAAAGAGAAAATAAAGGGAAATAAAAAGAGCAAATAGAATCTGCTCTTGTTAGGGACTATCAAAATCATTTCTCTGCTCAGGCATTCTCTTCCTTACTTTTATTGAAAATTGCTGTAGTTCACACTTAAACTAAATAAATATTAACGCATTTTGGGAATTAAACATATTCTCTTACTTGTGGAAAGTCAAATGAGAAGATCGATACCGCTCTTGTACTTGCCTGTTAAATCTAAGACACTGGCCAGCGGCTGGCTAGTTCAGCTTAGCATTAAGACATGACACAGTTGAAAGAGACAGCCTGGATCTGCCACAAGGTTAAAAAAAAAAAAACTCCTACCAGACTTAAATCTTACTTATTGAGCTCTCTAAAGCTCACTAATAAAAAACAATTTGGGGGTTTTGCTGGGGGTTATGTACAGTGACGAACAAGCTGTGACTGCAGGAAATTACTATCACTGTTTACAGGCTCTGTGCTAAGCTAAGCTGCCTGTAGCCTTTTATTTTGGGGACACGTGAGAATTGATCCTCTTATCTAACTTTTGACAAAGACAGGAATAAGTCAATTTCCCATGACGTCAAACAATTCCAATGTGGACAGGTGGACACATGCACAGAAGAGAATCATGACCACATTCCTTTCTACTGTGTTTATTTCTCTGTTATATATTAACACACCTCTTCCCTACGCAGGCACACCTTCCAGAGATCAAGGTCCATGCCTACTTTGCCCCAGTGACACCCCCTCCTTCTGTACATGGAGGTGGCCAGCGTCTGTGCCGCTGCTGCATCATCCTCTGACAGTGGAGGGCCAGGGGGGGCCACCTCTGTCTACAGGTCCTGCTGCTCTGATCTGGGCTCAAACGGGGTGGGAGAGGGCGGGGGGCTGGGGTAGGTGTAGGGGAGAGGAGGGGCTGGACCCACTCGCTGCTCCTGATCACTGATCAATACACAGACTGATTGCCCACTGATCCCTGATCAGTTGAACCCACCCCTCCTCTCCTCTCTTGCTCACCAAACAGCGTTGCGGCAGCCCCGGGTTTGGGCGTGGAGGGGTGGGTGGAAAGAACACGGATGGATCGACTTTTCCTCCCTCTGTCTCCTTCTCTCTTTCACACTGTAATGACAAAAAAAACAGGTTCTCCATTCTGCTCCTCACACCCCTGACTCCCCACCTGTGGGCACATCTGGACAGCTGGAAATGGGTGTCTGAACAATGGAACTACAACACATCATGTTCAACTAAAAAAAAAAAAAAAAAGGCGATACTGTCATCTCTGACAACAGTTCGCTCTCTGTGGAGTATCATCTCAACCAATTACATGACACCTCTGTGTGACCATCCTGTGATTCATTCTGCTTTGACCAATAAGCACGCAGCATGGAAGGAGAGCAGAGCTGGATTTTGGGAAACACAAATGTCCTGGATATTAACAGTTAAGCTGTGGCTCAGCCAGCTCGATTCCCTAGTGTGGAAGAGACAAGAAAAAAAAAACAGGAAATACAGAATGGGACATGTGACATAATTGTGCATCTGACAAACTTTTGTTGAGATTTTGATTCTGTTCGTTCAGAGAATGTTTTGCAATGGAAAAAAGAATTACACTTATGGCAACTCACTAAAAAGTTGGGGTAGGCCAACAAAAAATTCTTTTCTTTTCTTTTCTTTTCTTTACTTTTCTTTTCAGTGCTTATTGTAATTGTCCATGCCTGTCTATCCAGAGAGAGGGATGCTTGCCATTCTTTTTGAAATGGAAAAAAAAAAGAAACTGTTGCTGTTTTGACAAAAAAGGACCTATGATTCAGACCCTCAGCATCTAAAAGCTTATGTTGACTCTGTATGCTATTGGGATGAGTGGCCTCTCCTGTGCACTGCGTGGTTATGTTGGCTCCTTGGACCTTATCCAATCCTGTCAGTAGCCCTGTGCACCAGCTCCTATTTGACCATTTAAGCATTTGTTTACATTCTCGGTTAGGTTAACACCACAGAGAAACTTGTTTACATCAGTAGGTTTCCAATCTCCCTATTATTCAAAGTGAGTTTAGTAACACTGACAAAACTGTGGTACACCTACTGTTTTTAACTGGACTGTGGGGTCCAATATTTAAATTTAATGCTGTGTGTATTTGGATATCAATCAGGGCTAATGTTGGTGCAACTTTGCTTCAAAAATGAAATGGAAATTTGCTTAATGCTGCGATAATAAGCATGAGAATGTGAGCAAAGGCACCTCAACGTTTTGACAATCACATGAATTTATGTATATGAAAATTAATTTAGTGTAGTTTTGTGTAATTGGAATTTACTGATGATGTAGGATATAATGAATTGTCTGTATTCAATGTACTCCACTTAATGCCCCAGGCATTATATGAGGAATTATTACAACTAGACACAGGTCTGATTAGACCTGATAATCTAATGTATTTAATTGATCAGCAACAAATTCCCAAAATCCAATCCTACAATACAAATGTGACAACAGGAACGGGAAGTGCAGTGACTGGAAAGCCCCAGAACCAACAGATCGTTTCACTTGACACTCCTTCAGACCAACCAGAACTTTCCATGCCAAGTAACACATGTACTTGGCATGAAACCACACTACTAAATGCACTGAAAAGAATATCATAAAACAGAAGCAGCTGGAAATATTGCGCTAAAAAAGTGACTGGCAACTGCTGTGTAGTGCAAAGTGCTTAAAGAATGGGGAGATTGGCAGGACGATGGATGGGACTAAAACAAGGAGAGTAGACGGAAAAGATGAAGAAAGCTTCGGACTCGACTGGCTGTGATACTAATGCCCTCTCTTTGACAGCTGTTTTAACAGTTTTATGTTTAAGAAAATAAAGAAATAAATGAAAAAATAAACAAATGAATAAATAAAAGTGACTAATAGTAAATGTGCTTTGTCTCTTCGGTGTGAGAATTTGTTTCCCAGCATCTGTAGAATACCTTCTAGGTAAACTGCGGCAAAATGAGTACATGTCACTTCTGCAGCCAAACCGCTAGATGTCACCCAAGAGCCGTGTAGACGGAAGACACACCCACATCAAACGTGTGGTCTGTTTGATTCATTAAACAGAAAATAACGCATATTATTAAGACACGAGTTATGAAAAAAATATAATTTTGTTAATTTCTGTGAATCTATGTCAATACCCATGCATAGTACAGCCTACTATTTCTATTTTTCATCAGGCAATTTTTCTGGCTACCTGTGCGGTGAACGAAGACCCATCGGCCTGATCGTTGATACGCATCGTTAAACGGTTGCGCCTCCTGGTAGACTGAACTGCAGTCCCCGACAGCGCGCAAGCTTTCAGACCCTCTGAAAAGGTTTAGCTGTAGCGGTGATTATTCCTGGATTAAAGAGAAAGCAGTTGCCGCGTTGCTGGAGCTGAGCCCTTATTGTGGAAGTTTGGTGCAACTTTAGCGCTGAAGGAGTCGACAGCTGAAAAATCAGCAGACTTTCAGCCTGTGGTCATGGAATAGAAAAGCGGAGAGGAGTCAGGCGTTAGGCCTGAGGATAACTAACGTTAGCTAGCCGGGCTAACGTTAGCTGATGTGAAGCAGTCTATCCTTGTTTGGGTCGCTGTGCTAACGAGCTAGGAGCTATTTTTGTTAGCATAACACATACCCAACCAGGGTTGCTAGCTTGTTTTGATGCGGAAAAATTAAAGGAACCGGCTGGGCCACCACTTTTTAACGTTTCCTAAACTTAATTTAAGTTTTAAGCTAAACGTTTTGTAGTAAGGGAGCTAGCGACTTAGTGTTACGTTTTTGTCATAGAAAATTCAGCTTTTGATTTGTGCAGAGGAATGATTTGTCTGTTTTATCAGTCTGTATTAATATTTTTTTAACAAAGCAGTGCATGTTGATGATCAAACAGCAGTTAGAAGCAGCCCAGACCATTCAGTCTCTCTGGCCCTCCACAGGACTGCACTTTAAATCTTTTTTGGACAGCGTCGCACCGAGCCCTGTGTCCTGTCATCGGCCGGCTTCAGTGGCTGGCCACAAGGCACAGAGTGCCCAATGGAGGAACATGACAACATGGACTATTTTTACCAGCAGGTATTACAGAAAGATGTTACCCGCAGGTTGCAGGTCGGCCAGGACCTCATTGACTATCTGAATGATCCTCATCGCTCCCCGGACGTGGAGCAGGACAAACCCCGCCTGGATAAGACTGTGGATGAGCTAACGGGATGGGTGAACTCCAGCAATTTCAAGGTGAGAGGTCCTGGACAGTCATCGTATAA
>JAPZDZ010000008.1:11153753-11180295 GCA_029783805.1 Acanthurus tennentii | reverse complement strand
AGTGATTTGTAGGGGATTTTATCTAGTGTCCCTTTAAACAGAGCTAATCTAACTGACAGTCAGTTGTTCATTAGACCCCCTCCAAGTTAGGAGATTGCAAAATTTCATTTGTATTTTCATTTGTATCTTCCTATCACATCTAACAAAAGCTAAAGGGTGTCTTTTTCTCTTTGTCAAGCTATTAGTCCCTTGCTGGATTTCAGGAGACAGACATTTTTAATTTTCATCTCAGCCAGAGACTACGACCTTTTCAGGGCATTCCTGTGGTTTGGGGGAGTTTGTATCGTTTTGGCTGAGACTGTGTGTCTGGGTTTAGGGGAATCACTGTCAGCACTGTATATTTCTGAAGCACTGGATGGGATGGAGATGGGGAAAGGGAGGGGTTAGAAGTCTCATTGTTATGACATATAGCATACTTTCTCACAATCCATCCTTCTCCCTGGTTCTCTCCCTCTTTCACACACCTACAGACTCACATACTCTCTTGTCCCTCCAAATGTCTTTTCACAGTTTATTTCTTTGTTCTCTCTTCTGCTTCGTGCTGCCAGTGTTAGTTAGTTTGTGTGTGGCCTTGTCTGCACCCTCTGCCATCTCTTAGACAGGCTGGTGTTTTTTGCAAGGTATCAAACAGATCCAGGCAGCAACTGAAAACAGTCTGAAATCTTTCCTTAGACATGCTGAAATTTATCTATTTTTTGAAGTCTTTTTCAACTGATCATCATTGTGTGCAATGATATGCAGAGCTCAGCAACACTTTGAGAGTGTGATTAATTAAAAAAAATATATCAGAGTTGTTGATAAAGTGTGTAATACCGCTATTGTCTATGTTATCAAGCACAAGTTCAACTTATAATAAACTTTTGTTTGCTTTTATCATTAAGTGAAGACCATGACCATTAGAGACTAAATCCATCAAGTGCAGATACTGGCCAAAACAACTGTTTAGGTTTTATAAGTTTACCTCATAGCATCCTCCAGCTTCTGAATAATTACAGTTTTTGTTCAGTCCCATGACGTAACAACTAACCACCAAGGTGCCAATAACCCATTTAAGATGATTATAGATGTGGGAACCATAGTTCCAGTCTAAAAGATCTCTCAATTCACTGAAACAATTTTAGGTATTCCATAAAAGTATGCAGTTTAGACTGGAGATGATTTGAAAAAGTGGTCACATGTTTAAAATAGGACAATTCTAATATTTTGCCACAACTTAAATCAGCATGAAGTTGATAGATGCAAATATTTCTTTTATTCCAGAGACTCAATATGTCTGTTGTGAGATAGTGAACCATTGCCACCCCTAAGTCTGCCCATGAATTTCAGCCCATGTGTTACCAGCTAACATGTCCCTCCCCTCGGATTTCTTCTTCTCTTTGAATGACACACACGATAACTTGAGCTGGGATCAGTGTCCAACAGTGATGAGCAAGTCAGTTGTAACACCCAGAGGCCCTAACGTTAGAAGTTTTTAGTGATGCTGATGGACTTCCCGTCTGGTAAAAGGACGGAGGAATTAGCTGTAAGCAAGATGCTGAGTCAGCAAAAAAGAGAAGGAAGACGAGAGGCATGATGGTAGAGGGGGAGAATGAAGGAGCAAAAAGGGAGAACTGGAGTGATAAATGGGGAATGGGTAGGTGGGTGGAAAGCATAAGTCACAACTCATAAATACCTTACTTGTTCAGATAAGGCTGTCGCACCCAACTTCCTTTTTCAGGAGTGGAATGGGTGCTGCATTTCTTCTGTCCCTTGACACTTAATTTTTCTACTTCACTTGTGTCCATGTCTGGGTCTTGACAGCAAGTCAGTTTCGCCCTCTTTTTTCTTTTTCTTTTCGACAGGTAGAACAGCAGAAATACATCATTTGTCTTGCTCTTAACAACACAGAAGCCTCAGCGCCCGTGTGAGAGAAACAAACAGGGCATTAGCATTGCATGCTGCATTTGTAGGCAGCAAAGTGAAAGACTAGATTCCAACTGGACCGGCCACCAGACTGTTTAAATAAAATCAGACATTTTTGGACATTTTTGGGTGGTTTAGTCCAGGGACTAAGTGCATTTTTGGTCAAATCTCAGAGCTCAAATAGAGAAAATGTTTGTACTCTGTATCTGTCCAGTTCTGCTGCAATTTTGCCCTCAGTAAAATCCTGTTGCAATTTAAAAGTAACTTGGCAATAAAATTAGGCTGTAATCTGGCATTTCATGAAACAAAGGCACATTTGCAATTGCTTTATACCCTGAAATTCAGTGTAACGGCAATTTGCCTCATGCCTACCAATTGCACAGTGACCACCAAGATCAAAGTGAATATATATTTAGCAACGCAGCTTGAGCAGGGATTTGAACTTACAAAGGCCTCCATTCCCTGTCAAGTTAACCATAAGAAAGCCCATGAAAACATTTTTATGGAAAACTAATGGGTATATTAGAGCTTTAGCAAATTATTTTTATTATCAGTTCATCTGTTGATCATTTATTCATGATTTTAGTATGTAAAATGTCAAAAAGTAATAGGAAATGACCATTTCAGTGCTTAAGGTGGCATCTGCAAACATGCTTTGTTTAACAGCTGTCTGAAACCCAAAATACAAGGTTTATAGTGGAGAAAAAAGAAACAAACCTCGAAATATTCATGAATTACCAAAATCATAGTTGAGGAACTAGTGTACTAATGAATGAGTCATCTAATTGTCTCAACCCTCGTCCCCATCTTTGCACAGTTTGTCCACTCTTAAATGTTGCTGTATGAGCTTTGTGTTCTGTTTTTCTGTCCAGAGCTCAGTTTAAGCCTGTCTAGAATCCAGAGTAAACCCTGTCCATGGTATGCGAATTAAAAGGCTAAGCTACCATACGCTCCGACCTGAGTCCTCACAAAGAACCATTCATACCTGGCTAAATATTTACTGTTTTTTTTTCCCTTCCCTCTCTTGCATACCTCAGTCATGCTGATGCTGTGACGTGTTGTGTAGTTGAACAACATATGTGTCTGTTTCAGAATTATCCCTTTAGATGATGCTTGTCCTCATGTTAATTAGATTTCTTTAAATTCCCAAATGCTCATTTGGTCTTCGTTATTTCCTCCTTCATTTTGTTTTCACCTCTGGTCAGACTTTAAGGTCCTTTTAAAGCAGTAGAAATCCACTCTTCTTCTTCTTCACTTTTCTCCTGTCTAAGCAAGAGAAGAAGCCCAGTCCCTCTCATCACTTGTGCCCGATCTCCTTGCTTCTGTCTTGTGTTTACAAATGAAGATGCCATATGGTTGTGGGTGCCGAGTTAGTTGGGGTGCTGGTTGGAGGAGGGGAGGCCTCGAGGCTGTATCCTTCCTGTACTGTTTCTTTTTTCTCCTTCAGTTTTTCTTTTCTTCCTCCCCCTAAATTAGGTCAATATGAGAGAGACATCATAGTAACCCAGAGCTTGTGTTTCTTTTCCAGGTGATTTTTGTTTTCTCATGCATTTCTTGGCCTCCGTCCTTGTATTTTACTTCATCACCCCCATTCTCCCCCTTTTTTATTTCTGCGGTTACCTGGCTCTGCTCTTCTTTTGACTAAAATAGGAGAAAAAAACTGCAGTCAACAGGACAGAGGAGTCTGGAGAATAATGTTTTAATGGATTTTCTTTTTGGACTGTTCAGTGTTACAGCGGCACTGCCAAAACAAGCATTCCAGGAGCACAGCGCAGTGTGGGATGTGATCCTAATCAGAAACACAGTGGAAAACTCAACTTTACCACCAGACAAAAATCCAAGCTCCCATCCCCCTATACGAGTCATATCACAAGCCAATTTTCTTTTTATGACTGAGCTAAAAAACAGTGTAGCAAGATGAGCAGGCAGACTGCCAAAGGTCACTTCGGCAAACTTATTAATTGTAAAAGCATTGCGTGTATTTTTAAGTGTTGTCAACTCTCAATGTATAGCCACTAAGTCACTAAGTTGTTATCTGAATGTCAATTGATTCTGTCCTCAACTCTCAAAAAATAATGTGCAACTCCAATAGCTGCTGTTAGTAGAGAGTGTAAAGACAGCTCAACAAGATTACATAATCAAGAGTTTTACAGCTGATAACAAACACTGTCCCCTGACACATTGTGGGGTTAACCATTAAATATGACACTTGTCTTGTATTATGTTATATTATATGAAGCATTTGTTCTGACTAACATGATTGTACTCTTTTTATTTATACAAACACATTTTTTACCTCACATTTTCACCAGCAAACTGAGCTGGCTTGAGAACCATCACTCATTGATTACACCATAACAAATGTAATTATATTTCAGTGGCCTGTGGGTTCAGGAATGGTCTTTGCTAGTTTAAATGTTTGTATCGAATTTCTGCCATTACATACAGGTTTGTAATTTTTCAATTCAAATTTAAGAAAAAATTATTAACAGGGGAACGGAAAAACGCAGTAGCCCATAAGTAACACTGGGCATTGCTGCACATTCAGTCTGCAGCCTCTTGCTACTTAATTATCACCAGGTATTAGAAACACAATCAATGAACAACCTCTTAAATCTACAGAGGAGGTCATATGGTGGGATAAAAACATGGGACAATGATGGAAATTCAGTCGTGAACGGAGTTTTTCCTATTTTACCTTCTCCTCATTTGACTCCAAGGTAGTTCAGTGAAATTCAGTTTCTGTTTGTACTGAGTTGCCTTTGTGAAATCCGCTGTAATATTTAGGTACAACATTGATGTCAATGTCCTACACTACAAAGCTCATCCTGATACCAAAGTTTGGGGAGCTCAAAGTGGTTTAAAAAGCTGTTGGCAGACTGACTGGCCTGCATCTTGAAAGGAAAGACTTTCATTCCTTGAACATGACAGAATTACCTCTCACAGTCTCGGCTGTTTGCAGAGTCAGCAAGTCTCAGGAGACAGCTTGATTCAGCATTTTAAAATTCAGTTGGGATGCCAAAATCATACTTAAATTTGCTTAACAGCAATAAGAACCTAATTTATTTCTCAGCCAGTGTGTCAGTGCTGACACTGGGATGATGTGTCAGCAGATAGGAGCTGGTTCAGATGTACTTGATTTGCTTACATGAAATGAACAGAACAGTGCTGTTAAATGACATAGACCTAAAATCATGAATGTTTTGTAATACTTGTGTGTGATTATCTTATGACCTTCTATAACCTTTGCCTCTGTCTCACTCTTGGTTTTGAAGGTGGCATTATTGGGAATAGACATCTGTGGTGCTTTTGTGGATCGCATGGGAGAGCGGTTCAAAGGATACCTGGGCACAGGTGAGATATCTAACCTTTCGACTCCCTGAAGTCCTTTAGGTTAAGCTCTACTTTCAATGAAACTCAATCATGAAATGTTTGTATTTGTTCTTCAACTGAGCTTGCACATTCCAAAGTCATTTTTGGAGTAATATTCTAAGTATTTAAACCCAAAACTATATTTTTTTTTTCTTTTTAGTGTTTTATGGCAGTCTGTTTGTCCATTATATAAATAAATAACTACCCTTTACCTGTACAAACCTGTTGTCAGTCACTATACAAACACAGCCAACACACACAGTTCGTCTGTCACTCTTTGCAGAAGGGATTAAATGAATGTCATTCTTTGTTCACTTCATCAGGCTCATTTTCTTCCTTCCTTCCTGTATCTTAAGCACTGACTACCAGTCAAGTATGGGTTGACCCTTGTTGCTTGAGTCAAAATACTTTCTGAAGTGAAGTGTGAATAAATGACAGAAAACGGTACTATTTTCCAAAAAGTACCCAGCAACACTTCTGTGAACTTTAACATGATGCATCAAAGTTTGTTTGTTGTTAAATGGACTCTGAAAGCACTTTGAAAATGCCCTTCCATTTCATCTCTCACTTCCACTTTGTTGTTCCTCTGAGACAGACCAGCAGCACAGCTGTAGATCATGGCAATCCCCCCCCCCCCTTCCCTCCTGCCATTATGCATCTTTTAGTCTCTATATTTAGGCTCTGAATTGTCTGCCATATATTAGCTCTGTCTATTACACCCCAAAACCACACCTCACATTCATATGACCTCACACACGTAGTCTTGTATCAGATTTCCTGTTCTGTGTGTGAGTATGTGTGTGTTATGTCAGTGCCAGCCCTTGTGAGTGCCCGCTTAAGGTGTCACCAGCTGTCTTTGTCAGCCAGACTGGCTCCTGTCCCCAACAAACACATTCACTCCTGCAGTGCAGCTCTGAGATGGCTGGACCTGTCACACTGTGCAAAGTCTGCCACCAGACACACTTTTTAATCCTCCTCCCAGTCTAGGACTGTGCCTTACCCTGGGCTCTGTGTATGAGTGTGTGTAATGGAAGTGTGTGTTTCAGATTGATGTCAAAAACATCTCCCTGAGCCACAGCTGGCTCTGGACTCTCCCTCTCTTCATTTGACTTCCATCTCTCCTTTCCTGTGCTCGTTCTCTCTCTCTCTTCCTCCCTGCACCCACCCTCCTCCCACACACACTGAGTTGGGAGGATGGTGAGATCATTGACTGAGTGATTGTATTGATCTACAGCACTGACTCATTGCACAGAGCTGCTGCCATCAAACTGTATGTGCATGTGCGTTTGTGCATGCACCATGACACTGTGCTGTCGGCCATTGTGCAAAGTAAGATGAGAAGTGGAACTGGAAGTGAAACATACGTATCATTCTAAAGCTTCACTTGATTTTCTTCACTCAGTCTCAGTTTGACAGATAAAATAAAGTGATACAATTAGCCAATGTGGTGTTTCAGGTTGGTTGTAAAAATGATGAAACAATATGAGTCAACCAGCCACATGATAAGAGTGTGTGTGTGTGTGCGCGTGTGCGTGTTTTCATCCTAACTACAGCAGATGACGTTTTGTACAACAATGCCCCCTCCTGTCATTTTCTAATGTTTAAGGGTATTGTCCTTGTCGCCAAGACAACCAGCTGTTGTGGTAACATAATGTACGCACGCATGCACGCACGTGTTCACACACATTGGAACACAGCACAGGAAAAGGACAGATGACATCACTCTCCATGCTGAAGTTTCAGAATAGGAATGTGAGGAGGTGTGTGTGTGTGTGCACCATTCTGTGTGTAGTTGTGTTTATCTCATTGTGTGAATGTTACATGGAGATTTTGAGTTGTTTGTAACTCAGAAAGTTTAATATTTTCCATTTGATGGCTACACAAAGAACGATTCGCCAGATTTGGCATTTTGTCTGAATGACAAGCATTTGAACCATTGTAGGCTGAGGAGTTTTGACTGTGAGAGTTAAAGTATAAGGCTGCCAATGTTTTTGTAACTTTCAATAAATCTCAGCCATGTGTTAGTCAGACCTGACCTCCCCTCTGTGTCCGTGAGTCTCATCCTGGAGTCCTGAGCTGCCCTGAAGATCTTCAGAAAATAGCTCACAAACATCAACTTTCTTTTAAAAAGGAAAACTCACCAGGACAGAGTTTTCAGCCAACATGAATCAAACACAATAAAACATTATACTTCATTTTTTGATCAGTATTTTCACTATTGTGGCTAATAAGAAAAAAAAAATCATCAGACTCAACATTTTTAAAATTAAGGTTAGTATTCATACTGGAACCCCCAAATGGCAGCAGTTTTTTGAATAAAAAGCCGTCAAGTACGATACCCGTTCATGTGATTTTACAGCTAAAAAACAATTATAGCCAGAGCTGACTCTCTTCCTCATTTTTTTAGGGTAGAAGAGCATCTGACACATTAGTGCAGTTGCCAAAACCCTAAGCGTTCACTTAGCTGCCAGCATTTAAAAATTCATAATCTATTTCCTATAGTACTTTACAGCATTACATAGGCCAGGCTAGTCAAGCAGTTGTGTGTAAGTGCAGCTGACATGAAAGCATTTGATGATCGTGACATTATTTTATTCACGGTCCATTTCTCATTTCCTGTCCTCCTTGTCAGAGCCCTGGTGGTCTTATTACAGCCCCGTTGTCGATGTCGGGATTTCTTTAGCATTTCGTTTTTAATGAGTTTGTGTCTTCCCCTCACTTACCGGCCCACAGACTGTAACTAATGATAAACTTGTGTCTTTGTATATTTATGTGTTTCAAAAGGGTTCCACTTGGGGGCAGTCTTTATTTTCTTTGGCATTTAAATCTGGCAGAGACTCAGTTATGTGGTTCTTCATTTGTCCTGTACTTGATGCAAATACCACACATTAAACTGCCTTCTTCAGACATGAACTCTCATCATTACCCCTCTCTCTCTGTCTCTCTCTCCCCTCTTTAATCTGTCTCTCCCTCTGACTGTAGTTTTGCCAGCTTTGGTGGACAGACTGGGGGATGGAAAAGACCAGGTCAGGGAGAACAGCCAAGCTCTCATCCTTCGCTGTATGGAGCAGACTGCCTCGCCCATGGTGAGACACAAACATGTTCATAAAAAAATCCAAATCTCAGAGCCCTAACCAGACTAATATAAAATAATGATTGGGATGATTACGATGTGGATAGAGATGAAACATTAAAAAAGTAAAACTTAAAATAGTTTCAGGAAGTTCAGGCACTGACAGTAGATTATATGAAAGATTGCAACTGTAAAATACTGTTGTACTGCGTGTTCTGTTTGTTGTAAGAAGAGTCAATAAGCAGCAGCAGTCTATTCAGTTTAAGCTTTATTCAGTTATTTGATGAAATGCAGGATCCAAATGCAAAACAGAGACATAAGTGAAATCACAGCCACTTCCACTTCTGTAGGACACTCACTACAGTTAAAAAGTGCTCCATGTTTTTTGCCCCCTCCTCTGGATACAAAAAGCATTACACAGGCTGCATCTCTTCTATGCCATGTCTTAGCTACACACAACACACATGCACATCTTCACAGATTGTAACCTCTTCTGTACTCCATAATCTCCTCAAACCCCTGATGAGCTGCAGACGGAACTGTCTTCCTCTCGATCCTACTGACATTCTCCTTCTCTCCCTCTTCCTCATCCCCCTCTTCTCTCCCTTATCTCTCTTCTCCTCCCTTGTCCAGTACGTTTGGGAAAGGCTACTTCCTGGTTTTAAACACAAAAACTTCCGCAGTCGAGAAGGAATCTGCCTCTGTCTCAGTGCCACGCTCAGCACGTGAGTAACTTCCTTTTTTCATCTGTATCACATCCAGGGTAAAATGACGAGGGAATTCCCCGCAAGCTTTAGGGCAGAGAGTCATACATTTGTCCTTACAGTAAATTTATAATGTAAACATATAGTGTATCTAGTTGTGTTTATTGTAAAACAACTCATTAATTTAAAATTACGTACAGAATGTTTTTATCCTGACAGAGATTCTACTATTTCAGTCCTAAACTGACATCATACATCTTCTCTGAGTTACTGATGCTTTTCTCCCATTTGTTTTTACTTCACTACATTCCATGCACACGACCTATTTTGTCAGAAACACACACAGTCTCTGTCTCCAGGGTTAATCTTCTTAACTGTTTGTGTGACTGTAAAGGTGGCACACGTGCTGCAAACGGCACCACCATTTTTGTCATGTGACATTAACAGTCTTGAAGTATTCATGTCGGTAGCTGTTGCTGTCAGGAGTTTTTGAAAATCTGTTCTCAGTTTCCCCTTGCCTAAAGCTGTAAAGCCTGATGGGGGGACTTGCTTTTTTGAATCATCATGAAAGATTAACTGGAACAGGATTGTCTATTACTACTACGTTCCAATGAAATGGTGTAAGTCCCTGTAGAGACATATATCCAGAAGCCAAAGGAGATCTAAACGTTCACATCTGGGAAAAGTATAAGGAAAGAGTTTCAATGCACTAGAAAAAAAAGTAAAATAGTTTAGGTTAAGTCAAAGGCATGTTCAATTGCATGTGGTCAGTATTAAGTCGCATGTTTTCTGGTATGAGTGTACAGATGCATCATTGTAATTATATACTATGTACATTTTCTTAGTTCTTCCAATTAGTTGTGAGTGGATTTTTGCACTGGTAGAAAACCACACAAAAACTGGAGAAAAATGGAGTGGTTGACCAGAATATCAGCAGATCAAAGTGTCATTAAACAAAATTCTTATAGACATAAAACCAAACACATGCTTGCTTATTTTACCTCATTTTACAGCAGCAAGAGAGCAAATCATATCTTTGCAGGGTTGCCATTTGCTGTATTTTGGCACCTTAAGGCTGATGGAATGGCAGTGCTAATTTTAGCATCTTTTTGCTAATGATAAGTGACACTGTTGTGCTAAATACTAAGCTGCTACCTGATAGTAAAGGTAAAGATGTTTACTAGGCCAATGTAGATCCATTAGGTCTGAGTAGATTGAGTAAAATATGGCCCAGAAAAATTCTTTTGGGTTAATGTGTTTTTATGGTTATCCTAATGTGATGATTAAATAGTTCTACATAAAACAGGGGCTGTGAAAAGCACACAGTTATCAAAGTACAAAGAGATGAAAGAACCATCTTAATCACTTTGTTAATACTTTAATTATGTTGATTTTAGGTATGAAAATACTGCAAGTAAAACTAATAGTAAGGTTAGAAAATTAAATGCACATGGGCTGTAAAAATATACAGTGTAAATACAGAAACGCTGCAGGTTTCTTTTGTTAAGAAAGATTTTGTAAAGTAAGGTTACAGGGTTTATCTTAGTTTTAGCATACTGATTGGGTAATTCCATGTTATTTCTCAGATTATACTTGTGGTGTTTATGTGCTGACTGATGTTTCTAGGTTTGATGTATATATTGTCAAGTTGTGAAGGTATGTTTTTCATTTGTTTGTGTTTTTGTTGGGGGTTAGCTCTCTCGGCTACTTTGAACCATTTTTAAAATTTAGACAGTCTTGCAAACCAAATAAGTTCAATATATTCAGGAGTTCTGTTTGAATTATATGCACAATTTAGACCAGGCATTCAGAAGAGGCCTTGTTCCTGAAAATGCGATATGACTTTATTATCAAATATTTTATAATAGCTCTACATTGCCATAAATAAATTTTATCGCCTCATGTCCTTGTCTTCCTACTCTCTTTCAGATACGGAGCCCAGCAACTAAGCCTGAGTAAACTAGTTCCTCATCTCTGCTCTCTGACTGGGGACCAGAACCCACAGGTAAGAGACACAACACTTATGCAACAGGATACGCCATCAGCATGTTTGCCTCTCTATTTATAATGCCATTTCCTTTCAGGAGTGTGTGTATGTGTGTCTGTGTGTGAGAAAGCGAGCAAAGTGTCTTTCTTGTATCAGTCTGTAGCCTAGCCTGTGGTTTAGCTCTCAGCATCCAGAGTGTGTTGGCAGGCATCTTAAGGCAGCTCTCTGATTATTACTGTTATTAGTGAGGAGATGGGCTCTGCAGAGTCCCCCACCCAGCTTTACTGCTGAATCATGAGCACTAGCACCTAACCATTAACCCACACATCAGTACCAGCTGTGTGTGTGCGTGTGCGTGTGCGTGTGCGTGTGTGTGTGTGAGAGAGAGAGAGAGAGAGAGTAAGAAGGACAGAGAGAGGTTGGTGTAACCTCCTGTGGAGTTGCACCCCAAAGCTGAAATCTGCTCCCATCGTCTACCCAATGATTATCTGCCCACATACTGTCCCGACCAATCAACATCTTCAACAGGCCCGCCCACCTTCAGTCGTAGAGAATCCATTTAACAGCATTCCCTTACCCAATCACATAAGTGCTCACAACAGGACGAGCAAATCAGATGTCTCCCACTAGGGGGATGAGTATGGGTCTTTTTTAATGTGAATGCATTTGCAGCAGTCATTCTGTAAAATTCTAGACAGTGGAGAGAGTTTGTAATGAATTTTAATTAGGAAAAGTTAACCATAACTCTTTATGTGTGTTTAAGGTTTTTGTATTTGTTCAGTGTGTGCGTGCGTGCGTTCATATGTATGTATATTAGTAAAATCCTGTAAATGTTGATAAAAAAATTGTGCTTTCCTCACATCCAGACTCTTTTTTGAGGGTCAAGGTTTGGGTTTGACTTAGAATTGTGATGATTAGTGGAGAAGGCAGGGGAGTGCATTTGGTGAATGGAGTGTCCCCGTAGCTGCAAGAGTGTGTGTGTTTGTGTGTAAGATTCTCATATTGGCTAATATCTCATGTCTTCAGGTACGTGAGGCCTCCATAACAACATTGGTGGATGTTTATCGTTACGTTGGAGAGAGAGTAAGGGCAGACCTAGCAAAGAGAGGACTGCCTGCTGCAAGGTGAGTTGTTTTCCGTGTGTCATTTGTTGATCAGCTCTCTCTTTGTGATGACAGGTTATGTTTTTATTTTTGTGTGTTTGTGTGTTTGTGCATGCACGTTGCATGCAGCAGAGATGAGTTGTGTGGGGGGTCTGTGGGTCCCGTGGCCTTGGCACTCAGTCTGTCCCAGGCCACACCATGCACCACTCTGCCCTTCACACACACAGAGGCACTTTCATCCAGAGCACAATGCTGACTACTGGGGAGGAGGGTGGGAGGGGGCAGATGGGGTACAAAGGCGTTTGGGTGAAATGACAGAGTTGGGGAAAAACTGGAAAAAGTGTGTGGCTGTTCATGTCATCTGAAGAGGTCCATTGAGTGGCTTTGTCCTTCTTTGGTCGTCCTGGTTACATGTGCAGGGTTCAGGGTTATTCTAAGCACACAGTGACCCCCCTCCCCCCCCATTGCCCCCCTCTTTCCCCTTTCTCCCATGTGAGGGAGCTGAGCAGCAGTCAGTGTTGTGTGCTGACTGTTCAGTATGAGTCTTGCGTCTGTGAATGCTGGCTGTGGCCATGTGTCATGTGTTGTGCATATTAAGCCTGTTTTGAAAACACACTGTCTATATGGAATTTATGCAGACTGGTGGGTGACTGTCTGTTTTATGATATATGGAGAGGTTTGACACATGATTGATTAAGGTCTGAAAGCAGTGCTTGTTAATATTCTGTAGATATTATACAATTAGTAAACAATTCTTTAAAAAAAGATGCATAAGGTTTTGTATGAATTGTGACTAGCAAAAGTATGTCATGGCTGTGTTGTTGCTTTATTTACTGATAATATTGGAGCACTTATATGAAGACTAGATGGAAGGTTTGTGTGTTTGTGCTAGTATATGGTTGCTTAGTGGAATGTAGGGCTGCAGCCAGGGTCCTGCTGACCAGATCACATATCAACTTTGCAGAGATAGCATCAGATTAGGGTGAGGGGGGAGTGTAGAGGGCTGAGAATAAAAAGTGGAAAGATGAAGAGAGCTTTAGAGAAAAAAGAAGAGTGAAGTCAGTTCTTAACCAAAAGATTGCCCTTTTTATATCCTTTAAATCAGATACTATGTTCAAGCTGTATTTCCTTACACAGGGTCATCCAGCATGAAATCTTTGACATGTCTGGGTTACAGCAGCTTGTGACACCTGCACTCTCTCACCCTGAAATTGTATCCAAGCCCATAATAATAAATCATACACAAAGTGTGTTAATTTTTTTTAATAGGAGATGTTGTTTACATCACTATCTCAAACAATTTGGAGGCTGTGACTGATAGCTATAATTTATTTTTTTATGCAGGTCAAGACAATCTAAAGGCCGATTTATATATTTAGCGTTTTTTGAAACATTTTTGACATACGCCTTTCTTTTGACTATTCAAGAGCTGCTAGTGACTGCTGCTGAAAGGTTTCATTAGTGCTTACACGCTGCTCACCTCTAGTTTTAAATCTGAATTCCTAGAAAGAGCTGTTACTTAAAATAAAACTTATGTACAAAAAAATGTGGTGCATTAAATGGAATAATGCAGAATTACTGTAATTGAGCCTTTTTAAGGTACAGGAGATGTGCAACATTCTCATGAATATTCACCTCTTTCAGTACTACAGTATGTGTGGGCTATGTGGAGGCTACTGAACTGGTTAGAGACTGGCAATAAAACAATAAAAGTATGTAGTTTATGGAGCACATCAGTTCAATGATAAGATGAGAAATTTTATCACCCAAAATGAGGTTCAACCCTGGTGTCCCAGAAAGTTTTTTTAAGTCAGAACTGGAAACTTTTCATTTTCAGATCAGTTTATCAGGTCAGTTATTTTAGCCAGTGTCAGATGGAATCATCCATTCGACAGTAAACCTGATCACCCCTTTGCGACCAATAGTGGCATGGGTTAAACCCTCTCCATCATGAACCACCTGAGCTGGCTCTTTGTCCCTACTCATCCTGTCTTGTATTTGAAATAGCACATCCCTGGATTTCTTTGTGTATGTGTTTGTGTTACAGCTTATAGATCAGTTTTGTTAGTTCCAATTTTAAACATAGTCATGTGTATTTCTAAGGTCTAGCAGTCATGTGAGTGGAAGAACTGTTATAGACTTGACTCTCTGTTTCCAGTAACAACAAGGGATTAACCCATGACAGTCTCTCATCAGTAGGTCAAATACTGGTTGAATGAACACTCAGTAGACCTGCTTCATACTGAATTTTGTGTTCAAAGTGGAGATGAACTGAAGGGTGTGAGTCATCTCCACTGGGCCTGAGCTGACAGTTCTTCATTGACAGTTGATCTCTTGCTGCCACAGATGAATAGCTGAGTGGAGGAGGTGCAGCAGTGAAAAGATGGGATCCTGGAATAAAAAAATATGTAGAGGGAGACAGCAGTGAGGAATAGAATGGTGGGAGGGAGCTTTTGAATACAGGCAAGTGGGGTGACAAGGAGAGACGTAGAGGGGGGAGGAGCAGCCGTGCTTTCTGTCTGCCGCGAGCTGTGCAGCCCCTCCCCCTCTAACGTGTGTATGTGTGTGTCTGGATATGAGAGGGAGGTTATATAAAGGGTAACTGAATATCTTTGCTGCCTGTCACACAAACTGGCCCACTTGCCTCTGTCTCAAACGCACACAAAGACTTTGGCTGAGATTTGACTCTTTGTTTCAAAGTGAAGATTTCTCATCTGGGGTGTGTGAGCGCCTAGCATACAGTGCGTATGTGCGACAGTAGGTGGTGCTTTATCGTATGCCCGTAGCATGCTTTGGTCTCTCGCCGTTTGGCTCCTTCTCTCTCAAACCCTCCCTCGTCCCCTTCCTCCCTCCTCCCGTCTTCCTCCCTCCCTTCCTCTTGGAGCCACTGCACCATGTTGGATACAAAGAGCTGAGGGAAGCCGAGGACCGGAGTGTGTCACTAGCATGGGAGCTAATGCAATGTTGCGCAGCAACGCAGTAACCCATTAATCAATCCAGTGGGAAATACTGAGGCAAACCAACATTGGAGGCTAAAGACTGGGCTAGTTCTTATCCGAACAGGCAAATTAAAATGCTAATGAGGGGAAAGGAAGCACGTGAAAATGCTGCACAGCTGAAGTGCCAGTTGCAACGCTAATTGTCACTTATTAGGAGCTCCAAAAGAGACAGAGAGAGACAGACAGACAGAGGAAGGTGTGTATGATTCTTATTTTTCTATGCTCACATGGATGGCTAACCTTTTCACAGGAGACGTTAAGGCATGTTACTGGACGTGGGTCATTGTGTCTGTGTTGTGTTTTCTTCATACCAGTCATGTGTAAGCAATATCTATTGACAGTCCTCAGTCTGCAGGAGGTGTTTGAGGTGATTATTTGTGCAAAGATTTAATTTTGAGCTTGACTTGTCTGTGATTGGGATAGATATTTGCATTATTAACAAGCCAATAGTCCTACCTGCACATCACATGACTGAGCAGATCTGGTTTGAGATTGTGTGTGTATTTGTATGTATGCTGCTTAGCAGGATGTCAGAAGGACTCTTGTCATGTTGCTGTAGCTTCATAAGTGTTACTGGCATAATAGACACACCCACCCACCAACAGACAGGCGGACAGGCTGTCCACATGTTGCTGCTGCTGATGCTGTCACTTGGGATTCACAGAAGCACCTTCCGCCTGTCTCTGGCTCAAAACTGTGGACTCTGTGTGTGCAGGATTGTCATGATCCTGTCAATTAAAATGATTCTCTTTCTTTTTTAAAATTCTGTCTAATATTTATGTATCTAATTCTGGAATCATATAGATTTCACTGCCTTTATTGTGTATATCTGTGTTTTGCTCTAACCTTTCTTATCTTTCTTTTTCAGATTACAGACGTTATTCGCTCGTTTTGATGAAGCCTTGAATTCAGGCAACATGGCTCTCAGCCCGAGTCACGGTCAGTGCCAGTACTCAGTTATTTTGCCACAGATTTAAGGGCTTCTGAGAGCCAGCCGAGTTTAGTCATGTTGTCAGAATGAATTTGCTGTTGTCAGGTATTGGGTGTGTATTTGAGATGGAAGTGTGGCTGCTTGTGCGTGTCTTTATCTGCATGCTCTCTTGTGGTTGTGTTAGTTTGTTGCCATGAGCTCCTGTAAGAGGACCTAACAGGATTAATGGTTTAATCTTTTTGTGTGTGTGTGTGCGCGTGTTTATGTCTGTGCCTCTTGCTGTGCCTGTGTTTGTATATGTGTGTGTGGTAGTGTGTGTGATGCTGTGGGGTTTCCAGCTAAATCAGACATAAACTAAACTGAAGGCTGCAGTGTTTTAATGTTTAATATCAGGTTGGGATGGGGATCTCTGGAAGCCTCAGTTCAATTTTTTAAAATGTGGTCCAAACTAGATTCCAGTGTTGACTAATCATTATCCTGAACAGGCCTGCATGTGCAAGAGTGCAAGAACAACAACAATATGTGACACTAAGCCTGCTGTCATACAAAATAAACTAGTTAATATATGAACAGATAATAAAGAAAAAGAAGATGATAAAAAGAGAACCCCATCTTTATTAATGGTTTATTGTGGAGCAATGGCTGCTACTTTTCTGTGTGAGGGTGCATTTGAATGTGTTGTCGGGGTTTGGAGTGCTGATGGGATCGTTTCACAATTTCAGGATGAGAAGGGTCAGTTTTACCTTCATCAAAAGTCTTACAGCAGAAAACTCAGTTTATGTGAGTGAATGACATAAAAATCGAATTAATTCTGATAAGACTGCCCAGAATGAGGCAACATTGATGAAAATCAGATCTTTATCTTATTTAAGACAATATGACAGTGGCCCAAATCTGATTTGAAAAGATCAGGTTCCATGTGAGTTGTGCTGTTGGCACTGTCATAAAAAAAAAAGGTCAGAGCCAAATATGAGCAAAATTGTTAGATTTGGGCTGCTTGTGCCTGCAGTGAAGAACATCGTCTTCAACTTAATTGTTAAATGTTTTGGGAAAAGTGCTCAGTGAATATTGATCCACAAAGTGATCTCTTGATAGTTTGCAAGAGAAGCTGTTAGCTTTTACTGGGAGGTGGATTGGACAGCTAATATGATGTGACTGATCCAGGTTCTTTCACTGCCATGAAATTTTATGTTTATGTAATTGGTTACATTCATTTGCAGCTGGCTGCTGAGTCAGTTCATAGAACTGCAAAAATCCCTGTCCAAATCTGATCCACAATAAATCCATGAATCCACAATAGAAATATTCCTAATTACAGATGTTTAACAGATTATAAATTTGGAAAATAAAAGCTCCAATATCAGATTCTTGGTATTAGCAGGTCCTTATAGTGGAGGTTTTGGAGTGGGTATCGGGAAAGGAAAAGTAGAATTAGTGCCTGTGTGTTTTTTTTTACTCAGTGTCTCATCATTGACTCTTGCTGTCAGTGTATTTATTCAGTTGCATAAAAAAGGAATTATGTAACATGAGTTTTATGTCTAAAAGTGAGGTTCAAGATAATGACTTTTTTTTCAAGTTGTTGTATTCTTTTTTGACATTTAACTGCGTTTGTTGTGATGTTATTGTGAAGGACGAAGTAAGTAGGAAGCACAGAAACAGTCTAAAGTGAGAATACCAGTGCATAACATACTGTCAAATGCAGCTAATATTGCAGGGCAAGTGAGGAAATGCTAAAAGCATGGATATGTGCTCACGCAAATTAACTGTACAGCTTATGAACTGAGGTTTTGCAATCAGTTTGGTCTGTTGTCAGTGACTAGCAGAACCTGTCAGTGGCTGTTAGTACCTTTAGGCTGCCTTGTCACTGAATCTATGTGTTGAACAGCGACAGCAGCGGTTGGTGCCTGGTCGGCTGTTGCAGTCTGTTTACTTGGAGAGAGAGACATGTAGAAGAGCCCAGGGGGTGCTGTGGGTTGTGGGTGTAGTTGCCATGATCCTGTCTCTGGTGGCAGCAGAGGGATGAAGGGAGTGTTATTTTCAACAGCCACCCCTCTAGGGTGTTAGAGCAAAGTTGTGGATTATTGGTTCATGATTGAGTAGATGTTGTGATCAAATGACAGTGCGATTTCTTTTTTTTTTTTTTTTTTACTCTCCAATTTTGTCTTAGGTCATGTGCTTAGCCAGACATGAAAGCATTGTTTGTTATTGTCTAATAGGACTAAATGTTCAGGCTACTGGCATATCAATTTGCATTTGAAATGGCAGGAGAAAGAAGATGGCAGTAACCTTTTGCAACAGTCCAGTGAGATATTTGCAAAGAATACAAACTTGGATCAGTGCACTTGCTGTAATTGTTATGATTGGTTGATTGGCTTAACTGTTGCAAACTATCACAGCAGCAGTCGTTACTGCTCCGATACCAATCACATTATTTGTATCATTTCTTCAGTTTCCGTTAAGTGTCAACTGCTGCTTCCTTTAACAGCTCTTTTAAAAAATTCCTTGTTACCTGCCATATTTGATGACCAGACATATCCATCTACCTGTGTAAACACGAAGTGAATGTGACTGAAAATACTCAACAGGGTGATTGTTGGCTGTGTTCCTCATTGTTTGGCCTTGGCTGCTTCCTCAAGTGTACTTAAGCTTCTTTTTTTCTTTCAAATTTCTTAGCCACTGCGTCTTTTCATGCCACTGTTGGCTGCTCAGTCACACGTTAAATTGCTGCCGCATTCCCATTTTCTGCCCAGAAGGGCTAAAACTAAAATATTTTCCATCAATAATCACACTTCAGATTTGCTTGATTAGTAATTTAATCTATAACATGTCAAAATTTCTGAAAAAATACCCATCACAAATGTCTGAGGCCCAAAGTGTCCACTTGACTTAGATGCTTTTGTACCCTGTTTTGATAGCAGATTCCTTGCCATTATCTCTTTATTTTCATAAAGTAATCAGTAAAATCTGACTGCTTACTTCTAAACAAACTTTACAAATCATGATGGAGTTTCACTAATTTGTTTCTCACCTTTTGAATCCATATTTGGAGACTCAAGAAGTGACACTGGTTAGTGAGGGATATGAGCTCAAATTTTTTTCTCAACACTCCCAAGAATCAATCAAGAATTCAGCATCTACAGGACACAAACTCGCACCACAGATTTAAACTTATGCAAACACCAACACAAATTTGTTCTCACTTGCCCTTGCCCCACATCTCTTTTAGGCCAACTCCTGGCGTTTGTGCTAATGGGTTCAAGGCAGCTGTTGCTGAGAGAGAAAAAGAGGAGAGAGCAGGGAGGCAGGGAGGCAGGGAGGGCAAAGGACTGAGGGGAGGAGGCTGACAGAGATCTCTGGCAGTAGGCGAGTCACAGCGCGGTGCCTATCACTGCTTCTCCCTGATTCATCATGACAGAGAGAGATTGAACAAATGAGAGGGGGAAAGAGATAGAGGAGAAAACAAAGGAGAGAACAGAGGGTGAGGAGCGTATAGAGACAACGACAGCAGGAAGTTCCTTTCCGTAAGACACTGTAACCATGACAGTTGGGGATGATGGCAATGGTAAGTGTGTGTGTTTTTGTGTGTGGTGTGTGTGTGTGTATGTGTGTAGTTAATCTCATCTGGCTGTGGATGCTGGCACTCAGACAAAGGCTTGTGAGCATATGGTTTTAGACTGAAATCAGCTTAAACTCCGAGCACTTTCACCCGAAGTGCTCTGGCTCAGATATATAGGCTACATCTACGTGCGTGTGTGTGTGTATTAGAGAAAGAGCAAAACTGGGGTGTCCTAAAATGTCCCAATCACATTACAGTGCGTCAGAGTTTGTGTCTAGTTATTCAGTATATATAAGCGTGTACTCCTAAAGTTTAATTTTTTTCATATTATAGACAGAAATTAAAGAAAATCTAAGAAAAATGGTTGCCGTTAGTAATTGCATCCTGAGGCTGAATGAAACCTGGGTATCAGTCATGGCTACATGGTGCGGTATACACCTCAGCCACACAAGCCAGCAAAGTGCTCAGAGAAAATATTCTGTTGGGATTCATGTGCAATTTCTCTGAGTTTGGTTTTGAAAACAATGTAGCCTCTCATTCTCTTCCACTCAAACTCCTTCTATTGCCATAATATTGGGTCAAAGGCTTTCTGTGTTGGCAGCCCTCCTAATGCATATGTGCTTTCATTTTAAAGTAATTTCCATAGATTGATGGTTGTTAATAATGAACAATTATTCATTGTTGAGATAAATTCCATTCAGCCTTTTAAAGACTAATTCCTGTGTGGGATTAAACCAGGATATAACATGACTGAGTATATTCCAGTTCTCTTCTTCATTCTGGCTGTTTGGAAACAATCCCTTTGCAGTTTCAGTTGTAATGTCATTGAGTGTGACAGTAAAGTATGTGCAGACCAAATGATGTAATTCTTGCTTGCCATGTAATAATAGTTGATATTTAATTTTTTATTTACTTAAAATACTACATTTCAAATTAATTGTGTATCGAATGGCAGAACAGCCAACAACCTAAAATTTGTTTTATGAAGACCTATTTTTTCATCTTTTATCAAAGTAAAAAATCAAATTACGAAAATCTTAACATATCTTAAACAATATGTTTTGTCTGACATCAATCACAGATATTGTGCAATATCACAGCTTCAAAATAGTAACTTAAAACTCTTTCAAAGAGAAAATAACTGACCTGAGACACAGACAGAGCATAGTAAAACAGAACCAGAAAAAACATTGATCAATAATTGTGTTTGAATGGACAATTAATTGATTGTTAAATATTTGTTTACACCCTTTCAGTGTGTATTTAGAGTTAGAGTTCTGTGGTTTATGTTTAAGAAAGCAAAGCATGTCAGTGCTGCTGGCACCTTGCTGGCCACCAACTCAATGGTTTTGGTACAGTCTAAAAATGCTGGTGGGAATACAAACACACACGGTAATAGGTGCTTTGCAAACTGACCATCAGCAGTAGCTTTCATTGCTTCTATAGTACTTCAGTGTTGACGGTGACTGACACACACAAACACACATTCTCTCGCAGACATGCTCATTCTGCGTCAGTGCATCTGTAGCTCTGCAAAGGAAACCATGACCCCGTTTCCAGGCTAGGCTGGTTGCCATGGCGAAGATTTTCTCTGAATATTATGGTTTATCCTCTCCCTGACTTGGAATTGGGACTCAAATTACCTGTGTGTGCGTGTGCATGTGCGCATGTGTATTTTGTGTGAACGTGTGTATGTATGTATATGTATTTGTGTGTGTGTATGTGTGTTTTCATTTTGGGAGCTCCTGTTCCCTGAACTGGACTTGAAATGGAGCAGTCTGTCTCCTATTAGAGAATCCAGGCCTGAACCTCAAGTGTGTGTGTGTGTGTGTGTGTGTGTGTGTGTGTGTGTGTGTGAGAGAGAGAGTGAGTATGTGTGTGCGAGTATTTCTCTCTTCCCTCTTTTTTTCTGTCATTCTTTGTCCCAGAAACAACTGGGTGGCTGAAAGTGAAACATCTCATCATCTGCCATTTGTATATTTCATTTCAAAATGAGAACCTTCAGTGCCACCATTGGAAATATAAAACACATTTTTCCTATACTATTAAAGCCTTTATAGGAATATCACATTTAGTTGTAGCCCTTGCTGCACACAATTTTCCTAATAATATTAACAAAATTTAAGACAAAATATACTTATTTGCAAGCCTATAAACTTTATTAGAACATAGCAGTTTTTGCAGGAATAGCTGGAGGTCTCAGTTTTGTATTGACACACATACCTCTACTAGTTTACCTTGGCGTGGGTGCAGACATGAGCTTTTTCAACAGCCTTTGTCCAAGTTCTCAGCTACTACTCATGCTCCTTTCCACCAGTACTCATTCTCAGCTGAGGGCTTTGCAGTGTCAAAATACTTTCTATGTGTCATCTTATGCATTGGACTCTGCACAGTGTCACATGCTCCCGAGTGGGAATACATGACATTGCCTGTTCCCCTGCAGCTTACAGCAGATCAGCACAAACACAGGCTCTCTGTGTAGTAAGTCTAATTCCTCAGGAGATATCTGGTTATGCTCTAAGTTGCATGTTGAGATTTTCAGCTGCAGTGCATGTGTTGATGTCTGCTGCAAGGCTACGGCTGATGAGATGTCCTAATGCTTACATCTTACTGCCTGGATTCCTCTGCTTTCTGTAATTGAGTTTAAGCACGGTTTGCACAGAATTATGTGAACTTTTAACTGTACTATACAGAGAAAAATAAGTTTGTATTTCAAGAGTTATAAAGTTGCCTTATTATAAGACTTCTCACCATGGTTCAAGAGCTTTCACATCTTTTTGTGTGTCCCAGGTCAACAGAACCTGCCTCTATATCATAGTTTTTCTTCCTTAGCCATGTCTGTTGCTCTCTTAAAATGTTTCCTTCTCTGTCTTTTAAAACTTTTTTGGGGGGTTAAATGCTCTTTCAACAAATAAGAGGGGAGGCAAACAAAAAAAATACAAACTGAGTGAAATACTCTTTGCTTTCACTTCAGTATAGTTAATCAGTTTCTAAAAACTGTTTAAATCCCAGCACTTATCCACTGAGGGCTACAAATACTAGCCCTCTAAAACTTGTTCTCATTGAATTGTTACTGTCGAGTTGGAAAAGGTTGATGTGACCTTTATTTTGTGGGAGCCTCGAGACAAAAATACAGACACAAACATATTCATTCTCTTTCTTTGTCCAAAATGCTGAGGGATGCTGTGTCCCTCTGTGTTTTGAGGTTTTTCTGGCAAGTTTGAACCTTAGAAATAATGTGGGTAGAGCCAGTGCTGCCACCATGTGGTGATAACTGAATGTTTGAGTGTGTTCACACTGATCTGTGATAAAATCATTATATGACTTGAGTTAGACTGTGATGAGATCTTTTTTTCAGATAGTCTTTGTCTTTTCTTCTGTTCTTTGCTCTTTAGACAGGAACAGAGAAACAGGATCAAGTAGGCATGTGTTTAACTTCCTTCATGCAAAATTGTGCTTGTGTTTTTGTCTTGGAGCAACTCTGGGTTTGTTGCCATATGGATTAAGGATTGACTCATGGGGACATTGCTGCATGTTTTTCAAAAGTGTTTTAAAATATCTTTAATGTGACCACTGGTTGCTTATTTTTGTAGAAATATCAGATCTACATATTTTAGCCTGTCGTTTTTTCTCTCCTCTCCTCTTCTCCTCTTTTTGACTCTTCCTCTGAAATGGAGAGAAGAGGGTATCTCGGCCTGGAGTTTCCATGGCAACGCTGCCTGGTACATGCTGGAGCCGATATCTCACACTGTGTTTGTGTGTGGGTGTGTGCATGTGTCTGTTTCTGCATGTGTATTTGTGCATAGACTTGTTATTTGCATTATATGCCATATTATTAGGCATGTGATGTATCCTTACACTCACTGATGCATCTAAATGAGCCTTTCCTTCATCAAACCAGAGTCCGTCCTAATTCAATAAACTAACATGAAGTCAGTGAATAAAGAGTAAATCCAACTGTTGATCAAACCAAATTAGATATGTGGATGTGTGCACGTCGGCTTACTGAGCATCTTTTTTTTCTTGTTTGCTGCCCTATTCATTTGAGAAGCTGGTCTGCACAGGTCGCCATGGCAACAGCATGTGTGCAGTCTACTCTCTACAAGGGATTCTCTCTTTCTCTCTCTCTCTCTCTCTCTCTCTCTCTCTCTCTCTCTCTCTCTCTCTCTCTCTCTCTCTCTCTCTCTCTCTCTCTTTCTCTCTCTCTCTCTCTCTCTCTCGTGTCTTTGCTTTGCCCTTCACCTAGAGACATTAACTCCCGTGGGGTCTGACTGGACAAAAGCAGGAGATGCAAATCATGATAACAGTGATGCTAATTAATGCTAAGACCCCTGATGCATGACCGATTATTGTTAACAGTCCCATGGGTTTTGTTAGAAAGCAAATAAATTCACAAAACTCTCTGACAAGTTATTTAGAACAAGGGTTTGCAAGATGATTGCTAGTACCTGCCCATTGCAAATAGAAGTATCACTCATGATCTGATGGTGCATGAACATCATTTAAGTTTCACTTTAAATTAAAGGATACTGGCAATTTTTAAAAGTGTTTGTGCTTGTGCTAGTTTGTGTGTGTATCTATAGAAAAGATAGACATGACTTCTTAATCAGTGTTAAATCACCTTAGAATTGAGGTTGAATTGGAATAAGGTTGAAAAATCTTTTGTTTTTTTTATATCAATACTAGATGAACAGTTTGACAGACACTGTAGCCCTTTTTATTTATAGTGCCCAAATTTAAGGACACTGTAGCTAACTTAAATTAAACCCACATTATACTAGGGATATATTTAAGGCCAGGAAAATGTTTGTTTTTTGCCTTCTTTTTCTGTATAAAAAGTACAAAAGTATAAGGTAGGGGATCATTTCTGTTGTGTCCTTGACCTTGCAGTGGAAGTAGCAACACAGCCATATCAACATATGTGTAAAAAGCCAGGCTCACAGAGCAGGACAAAGGTGTGACACTTTAACAACACGTTATGTGTACAAGCAGCCAGTGGTAGATTTAGAGAGAAACTAGCAGAAGTTAGCGGCCAGCTCGAAGAAGAACAGAAACCAAAAATGTTAAAATGCAAATTGAGGAGAAAGCCAGATCTAGGAGCTCCACCCTCATATTATGCAATAATAACCATGCAGCAATGCTAGTGCGTTATTTAAAATCACACTAGAGTGACTAAATTCAGTGTAAATAAACAAAGGTGGCAAACTTCCTTGCAGCTGTATTGCACAATCTCTGTGCAAAGGCCTGAAGTGTCTGCTGAAGTCTGTCATAACAACCAAAAACATGCCACATATACTCACAGAGTGCACTCTCATTATGCATGTTGGTGTGCCTGTGGGAGAGTGGGAGGGTCAAGGCCTCAGATGGAGGGGTGTGGTCTTTCCCCATCTTCCCCCTCCCAACACCCCCCTACTTTGATCATTGCCTCATCATCCTTTGTTCTTTTGTGTATGTGGTGACTGAATAAATTAATGTGTGTCTTGTGTCTCAGGTGAATGTAGCAACATAGAAAGTGTGTCAAGAGGTTGTTGACAATTTTTGTATAATAGAGAGACACAGAGAGAGAGAGAAGGAGAGAGATGTCGAAGAGGCTGGAGAGTGTGTGTTGTCAATGGTAATGAGTTTAGGTTAGCTGGTCTGGCAGGGACACAGAGAAGCCCTGTTAATATTCCTGGAGTGTCCGTGTGTGTCTCTCCTTTTCTCTCCCATCACACACACACATTCATAGTCCTGCCTCCGCACTGGTTGCAACACTATGATGTCACCTCTCAGCTGATTGGCTGTGAGGCTGCTGAGGGAAGGAGGAGAGATGCTGGCAAAGAGACGGGGAGAGATAGATGATGGAGAGAGAGAGTGAAAGAAAATGCCGGCACTTGTATGGGTGGAGGGGTTTTCGGATGGCGATGTGAGTGTGTGCAGCCTTAGCCCCACTATGGAGTGTGTGTGAGGTGTGTGTGTGTGTGTGCCTTGGGGTACTGTTTGGAGAAGAGGGGGGACCCCAATACCACGCCCTCCCAGAAGCATGAGGCGTCTTATCTGCCAGCGGATCTGTGACTGTGAGTGCAGGGATGGACCTGGGTGTGTTGGTGTGTGTGTGTCAACGGCTGTGTGTGTAGTGAGTGTGGTTTCATTGTAAAGGATCTATATGTCATTGTTTCGGTACATTTCTACTTATCTTAACATACTAGGCAATGCAATCACGGTAAACATATGGCTGATATGCACAAGCACACACAAGCCTGCCAAGCAATTTTGCATGTTGGCGGTGTGTGTGTAGGTAAGTTAATGTATGAGTCAAGGTGTTGGGTGGTGGCTTTAGCGCATTTCTTCACGGCTGGTTGTCAGAGCGACAGGAGCGCAACTGCATTCCTACGCCAACATCTCCACAGTCGATTCACTTGTGTGTGTATGTGTGTCTCTCCTCACATGCTGTTGTTCAAAATGCTGCACCATTCTTGCGAGTATGTATTAAGTTTCGATGCTAGCCCTCTAGCTAGCCTAATTTCTGATATCACTACAGATTGAGAGTTTGGATTTGAGAGAGTTGTGCCAGTCACTGGTTGCACATGTTGACATTGTGATGATTGGCTGTGTTTTTTTGGGCTCTTAGAAGCGATTGTTTATATCTGTGTGTGGGTTTGCCTTTTTCTTCTGTCCAGTGATGTGTTTGTAATTGGTATTGATTTAGCAATTTCTGACCAAGCTCCCTCTAGACTACAGCCTCCTCCGCTCTCGCCATCTTTTCTCTACTCCTCTTTTTAGTGTTCATTATCTTAAACTGACCTTAGGATTTTTACTAACCTTGAAGGGGCAAATAAAATCTAAGGTTCTGCCTCAGAGAGACCCAAGGGGTTTGAAAAGTTTACTTGTTCTTTTTTAAATCAGATTTTTTCACAGCTATCACTTTTAAAATAG
>JAPZDZ010000008.1:11117909-11139111 GCA_029783805.1 Acanthurus tennentii | reverse complement strand
ACAGCTCCAGGAACGGAGGAGCCATCCCCACCTACATGAGGCAGACAGAGGACGTAGCGGAGGTCAGCAGCAAAGATACAAATAAGAAATACTAAGATAAAAATAGAGAAGAGTTTAACTGATGCTATCATGCTGATCTTTATTCACTTGAATTTTACTTGAATCCCTTTGTACTTGTTTTTCTTCCACAATCATTGTTTATCAGATTAATACTGATTGCTGGGTGGGCTTTGTGAACTTTGAGCATGAGAGAGACGGACGAAGAATCAGTACTTTGCATGTTTGATTCCATACTTTATCATAAACCTGGCCTTTGTGTGTGTGCATGTGTGTGTTTGTGGTTCTTGCAGGTGCTGAACCGTTGTGCTAGTGCCAACTGGTCAGAGAGGAAGGAAGGGTTGTTGGGCCTGCAGGCGCTGCTCAAGAATCAACGCACCCTCAGGTCAGCCATGAAAAAACAGATGTGTCTACAAAAGATTAATCAAGTTCTGATTCTCATCTGACCGTGTTTGTTGTTGACCTGCAGTCGTGTAGAGTTGAAGAGGCTGTGTGAAATCTTCACCAGGATGTTTGCAGACCCTCACAGTAAGGTATGACTGCATGCAGCGCAAGAACTTGATACATAGCACTCATTTACAATATCACTCCAAACAGATCCATCATTCACCCACTTTGATTTTATTTTAGTTCCAATTATTTGTTTATCCCACCCTTCCTTCACTGTACCGGATTCTGCCAAAACAAAGTCAAGGATCTGTGTGTTATTCCACACAGACACACTTCAACAGTCACAGATGTTCTTTTAAGTATGTTAGGAAGTAAAGAAGTAAACATGTTGTCAGATTTACACACACACACAAAAACACACACGGATATACACACTGAAACATAAACACGGGCATGCAGAGTGTGCAACAGACTGTTATCTAACGGCATGCCACGCCTGAGTGTGCCTGTGACCTCACACTCTCCGCCGTCCTGTGGGATTGCTCTGTCACTGCAGCCAGCAGCCAATCAGCTGGCTCTGTTCACTGCATATACTGCCACTCGCTCTCTTCTCCCTCCCTCCCTCCCTGCAATCTGAGGCGACAACACTGACCGCACACACACTCAAATACACCTGAACACACACACACGAGTATGTGGGCTGCCAGCTCTTCTCTCTGACTAACCAGCTGCGGTTCCCCCTCTTTAACACTGCCACTTTTTCTTTGACGTTTTATTGAGTGCCCGTGGCCTCGCACATGTCGTAAGGTGTGCGAGTGCCCTCGCCTCTTTCCCTCCATTTGACATTTGACGATTTGATGAATTTCAGCGAGACTCCGGCAGAGTGTACGGCACAGCAGAATCCGGTATAAGCTCAGCCTCCTTCAAGGTACTGCATCTCACCATGGACCCTGCCTTCATCTTATCTATTCCACACCATTCCCACTTTTCATCTCCCAAGTTTTTCATCTTTCTTTTTCAGTTCTGAGGTCTTTCCTAGTGTGCACAAAACATCACTTCACATTTTTAAAGATGTCACTCCTGTTTATTTGGCTCTTGTTTCCAATTTAAAGATGTTGGATTGAAAATTGAGGTCCTGAGCAAACACTCACGCTAAGTACAGTCAGGTTTTTTCTGTCAGGATGCTAACAGATGTGTCTCTCTTTTCCCTCATGCCTCCCCAACCCTGGAACTCTCTATAGAGAGTAAGTTTGGCCGATCAGTGTTACTGTGTTTTTATTTTTTGGATGGATATCTGCTTCACTAATCTGATGGATAACCAGTTATCAGGGCAACAACATAACAATCACTCACTAACCTGTAACTGCACTGTCCTGCTGAAATCAACCACTGGCATGTGGAGGTGGTCACCACAGTCTCAACTGTTGTTTTTTAATTCTTATCACATAATAAACTGTCTCATTGTGGTTGTCTCCTAATATTAATATTATTAATTTGGGTGATTGTAAGTTAAATTGGTGATTGGGAATAAGGGTGTGCTGCTGCACTGATGAATAAATAACCACTAACTCCACCTGATACTTCTTCAGCATAACCTTAACTTGTAAATAAACATTTAATGCAAGATTACTTGTATGCATGGATGCTGCATGAAACACGGTTTGTTTAATTACTGAGTTGCTGTGTGACTGAAACTGTGTTTGTGTGCTTTTAGGTGTTCAGTATGTTCCTGGAGACGCTGGTAGATTTCATCCAGGTCCATAAGGAGGATCTGCAGGACTGGTTGTTCGTCCTGCTCACACAGCTGCTGAAGAAGATGGGAGCTGACCTGCTGGGCTCCGTACAGGCCAAAGTTCAGAGAGCCCTGGATGTCACACGGTGGGTGTCACACTCACATGCAGTGTATAACATGAATATGTTACTCTAGACCTATACATGTTACCCATGGGTCAACAACTTCTGTGCCCTAGTGTCAGTCTGCTCTAGACCTTTGGGAATAGTATCTGTCAGAATAACTTTGGCTCAAGCATCCACTTACTCGCTGATGGAATGTGTTTCAAATCTATATGGATAATCTATATCGTTGATATATATATATAAATAGAAAGATCTTTAAAGATCACTGCTCCCTTTTCTCTCATTTTTGAAACATACATAATTATTGTACAACATAAACTTTTTTACCTCCAGATATTTTAATTATGTAATCATTTATCTCAACCTGTCAAGATCCTTTTACACTTGATGTGCTCTGTGTACACTGGAGTTTTATTGAAGACTTCTTGGTCTTTTTCTCTCCCAGAGAGTCTTTTCCCAATGATCTCCAGTTCACTATTCTCATGAGGTTCACTGTGGACCAGACACAGACACCCAACCTCAAGGTAAAAGACTTGTTCATTCAGAGTGTGCGTGTTCGTGTATGCGTGTGTGTTTGTGTGTGCTTATTCAAGAAAGAGAGCTTGAGTGTGTGAAGGTCTGAGTAAGGGTGGGGTGGATGGGCATACAGCTGGAGACTCATGGACTGTGTTACCATGGAAATTGCTGTGTTAAAATGACCTCATGCCTGTCCGTGTTGGAGCTGCCTCCCGAAACCCCACAAAAACCCTGAATCCTGGGCTGTGATTGAAGAGCGACTGATGTAGCCACTCTCCTGGTTTTTTGCTCTGCCACAGTGTGGACACGCCCTTCAAGCTTTCCTCCGCTGACTCCTTATCCATCCTCTCATACTTTCCTCCTCCCTGTCTCTCACTAACCTTTTTTTTTAAGAGAAACGTCTTGCCTCACCAGTAACACCCACAACCTCCTTACCTACCCCTCAATTTCTGCTACTTCACCCCTCACTTCCTGCTCTCCCTACCCTTTAATCTGTCTGTCGCACTGCCCCCTCCCACACCTTGTCTTGCCCGATATTTCACCCCATTCTCCAGGTTTTGTTTTTTTTTATTCCTTATCAGTCTGCTTTCCTACTAGGCCTGGGCAATGAAAGATTTTATCAACACCACAATTTCACCTTTCTGTCCCAATTACATTTTTCCTCAAGACTGTTCTCATTCTTCATTTGAATAATGTTACCATTTATCATTATTGCTGTCAGCGGTTGTACTTGTAGTCACATAATTAGCAAAGGGCAATACAATGATATACTGTAAACAAGAGGCAGAAGCAACATGTTTGTGCATAATGTTGTAAATCAGTGAGAACAATTTCTTCATGGCGATTTTTGATGCACAGGATTTTTTGTCATACCTGAATTTCTTAGTAAACTTGAAAAAAAACCCAGAAAATAAAGAGTTCAGTTATAAAAAAAGTAAAAGCAAATGGTTGCTTTAAGATGCTACTTGAGATACATTCAAGTTCAACTTGCGCACGTTCACTGCAACCATGATAAAAGTAACTGTAGACATCATCAAGATGTCCGATTCACCTCAAAAAATGTCCCTGTGACTGCTGCATGAAGCCTAAAACCAAACCACTGATTGTTTTGGTTAAATAGGCATCAGCTCTCTGCCGCCATCATGTGGCCTAATGCATTACTTTGTGGTTTGTTCAATTTTTGGCAAAACAACACAAATTATCAATATCGCCCAAGCCTACATTCCTATTTTTACCTTCTCACCGCTTAAACTCTGTCCACCCTCCCTCCCTCCCTCCCCCTTCCTTTTCCTCTGCTTTTTCCTCTCTTGCCCCCCCACCCCCCACCCTCCCCTGTCTCTGTTTCTCTTTCCTTCTCCGTTGATTGATGCGGTGCTTCTCCTCTCTCTTTCTGAAGCCTGTTCGGAGCTCATGTTGCGGGCGAGGGCGAGGCAGGGGAGGGTCCGGGGTAAAATTGTTCCCCCCCAGAGCGCGGCGCCACGCCTGCTCACTAGACGAGCAGGCCGCAGCCTGGAGCCAGTCCTCCCAGGTCAGTGCGCTCCGGGGGGAGCAATTATATGGCGCGCACGATGCTACTAAGTGATTTGGAGGAAGTTCTGGTCCTTGAGGTGCATATGTAGAAATATGGAGAGGAAGGAAGTGATGGAGGAAAATCAGGACAGGAGTCAGTTGTTGTATGGCGTTTCGGAGCCTGCGGTGAATGTTTGCATTTCTTGGTTCCTTTGTTTCTTCATTCTCATCTCTTTTGTTTTTGACTGATTTGTTTATTTGTTTGGTGAAGCATGATCAGAAATGCACTTTCTTCTCTCACTGATTCATCATTTGATTTTCAGACCTGCAAGAGATGCACAATCTGCTGTGGTTTTACATGCTGACTGTGTACATTGTTGGTCATTTTTTCCATGTATGTGTGTGTTACAGTTGTGCTATTACTGTATTTGTGTTTTTGCAGGTGAATTTTGGCCATGCAGTTTCTTCTGTCATCAATAAACTTACTAACGACTTTTTAATTATGTGTGTTTTCTAATGGCAGGTTAAGGTAGCCATTCTGAAGTACATTGAGACACTAACGTTGCAGATGGAAGCACCTGACTTTGTGAACTCCAGTGAGACTCGGCTGGCCGTCTCCCGCATCATCACCTGGACGACTGAACCTAAGAGCTCTGATGTCAGAAAGGTGCTGATCCAAACCTTGCCTCCTGAAAACAGTCAATTCCAAAGTTATTTTTCCAAAGTTACCACCCTCCCTTTGATTAACTGATACACACAAACACAGTGACAACAGTGAAGATTCTTTTATAAGTCTTTCTAACAGAGAGGATGTAATCTGCGTGTTACAGGCAGCCCAGTCGGTGCTGATCTCATTGTTCCAGCTCAACACTCCAGAGTTCACCATGCTGCTGGCAGCTCTGCCCAAAACCTTCCAAGACGGAGCCACCAAGCTGCTTCAAAACCACCTAAAGAACACTGGCAATGTTGCACAGGTAATCACACACACACACACACACACACACCACTGATGTAAAAGTAGAGAGAATTTCAGACACACACGGAAAATTATGGTTTTAAATCATAAATCATTGTATCATAGCTGCCACACTTCTTTATAACTCATGTTTCTTTTGTCACTCTCTCAGGCACCAATGGGCAGCCCTCTGACCCGCCACACCCCCCGATCTCCAGCCAGCTGGTCCAGCCCGGTCACTTCCCCCACCAACACCTCCCAAAACACCCCCTCACCAAGGTAACATCCTCTTAATAAACACAGACAGGCCTTCAGCTTCCACTGTCATCAAAATGGAAAATCCGTCTGAGAATCATTAACATGTCAGCATGAGCACAGGTCAAGATGCACAGAAAAGAAGAGGATAAAGTCTACAGAAGTTCATATAACTTCATATCACACCACACTGATAAGAGACTGTGACTCTACTGCTTGTAGATTGTAGATTTTATGTCATTGACAGTTTAGCAGGCCATTAAAATGGTTTTGTTTCCACTCGTCAGTAGAAAAATATTTACTCCTTATGTAATACATACACTACATATACTTATACATATATATATATATATATATATATATATTTAGGGTGATTTTCTGTAGTTTGATAGCTCACTACAGCAGTAATTCTGCAGCCCTTGCTAATCGTCCACCCTTTTGGTCTCATTTTTGTGCAGTGCATTTGACTACGACACAGAGAACATGAACTCAGAGGACATCTACAGCTCACTGAAAGGTGTCACTGAGGCCATCCAGAACTTCAGCGTCCGCAGCCAAGAGGACATGAACGAACCAGTCCAGCGGCGAGAGGGAGAGGAGGTCAGTAAAGCAGACGGATGGATGCTAAATGTGTTGATGCAAGCGGACATTAGTATATTTAAGGATCATAGAAAACTAATAGAGGCTTACGGTTGTTTTTATAAAAAAAAAAACAAAAAAAAATCCTGTGTAGGGAAGAAGTTTTATTTTTTTAGCAACATGTTTTGTTTTAAGATTAGACATCTTGTGACATTTTCTCACTCAGGCATGGCGGCATAACTTTGGATTAGAACAAAAGTGAAACATTTACAGGTGTTTGTGTGGAGGAGGTGTCAGAGAATATGCTTAAAAAATTACCAAAGTGCCATCATTTGAGATTCCTTCAAAAAAAAAAATCACAAAATTAGCCTAAGTCAGTTGCTGCAGTCAGACAGTATGATTTGACAGAACTCTGAGGCATATAAAAAGATTAAGGATGGTGCAATGAAGAACAGAGAAAAGAGAAATCTGCTTGATTGCATTTGACATTTAGTCAGTCTTCAGTGTGTAACCGGGCTGTAAGGACAAAGCCTACATTCTTGAGAAATACAACTTCAACTGTATTTTATACAGCGTGGCACAACATGAATGCATTGTGTGTCGACTGTAACTAATAAATAGAAGCTGATAGATGTGTGATGTGTTTTTGCCTCTCTGAGCTGCAGACATTTTTCTTGGTACTCAAAAAAAATTAGTCATCTTCTTGTTGAGCCTTACACAATGTTTTCCAAGATTGCAAAGGCCACACACATACATACACACACACACACACACACACACACACGCAGACTTGTTTTGATCACTTCGGGGAATTTGCATGGACTTAACATCCATTTCCTGGAGACTTGCTCAAACCTTAGCCATAACCAATCAACTGTTTCCCAACAGGGGATGTAAATCTTGTCCTCAATTGAACCATACATTCCCAAATAGATAGTCTTTAGTCTGAAATGTATCATACCCTACACACACATATATATATATATATATATATATATATCACACACACACACACACAAACACACAAACACACACACACACACACATTCACACAAACACACAGAGCTACCTACATGTACTGTTTCTGACCCTGACATCTGATCTGTTCCATCTCTCCCTCTTCGTAGCATGAGAACTGAGGGACATACGTTAAGTGTTCATGTGCCAGTTGACTGTCAGCTTAGTCTTCTTATGCCGCTTATAAAATCATGTTTATTGTTTGTTACGATCCCAGCAACAGAAAATCACACAGAAGGGACTTTTTCCACAAAAAATATCACTTTATATTTGTACTAGTGCTTATGTGGTTACTCCGCTTATTCAGTCCAGATTTATGACTTCAGACGTCATGTAAGGTCTCATTGCAGTCCCTCCCAACATCCCTGGCCCCCTTTTAAGGTCGCGGTGTACTCTAGTACAGAGGCGTGACCCCCTGACATTTTCTTCTTGAGGAGCATCTGAAATTTAACCAGCCCACATGTCATCATCCTGCCAATCATAGCACACCTGACTTATCAAACCATCAGATGGATGGTGGTATTTAGTGGTTTGAGTGTAAACAGGCACAGAAATAAGAGAGAGGTGGTTCACCATATGAGTCTAAACACCATTTTGTTTTTATCACATCTAAAAAAAAAAATAATCTGCTGACAACAAAGGGAAGTGTTACTGATCTTGTGCCTTGAGGTGATGAATGAATGCATCTGGTGACTGAAACTACTGGTTTTGATCAGTATCTGCAAAAGTATTTTCAGATGCTTTTATTGCTAGCCTGTTTCGTGCTGTTGTCGAAGCTGTCTTTAAAACTCGCATGCTGACTCAACAACTGGACCAGGACTGCCTGAAAAAATTTTGCTCTGGTTCCAAGTGGAGTCCGGTTCAGTTTGTTTGTGGTGTGAAAGCAAAGCGGATTAACTTTCATTTAATATGAATTCCAAAGATTAACTGCTATTCAGTCCATCCACTGATCGTCAACAGTTCATCGGTGGAAAAAACAAATTTGCCTTTCAGTTTTTTTGTAAATAGTCTATGTAAATATGCAAAAATGCATGTGGTATGTTTGCACGTCAGCCTGTGAGTGCAGGGATTTTGATGATATAGCAGGAAGTAAAAAGAAAATGAAAAATGATAAGATGTGATGTTTTCCTATTTGAAGTATTTTAGATCCACAAGAAAGAATAATGAAAACATGAAAACTCTCTGTTATAATGCTAATATTATGTTTGTTTGTCTCAAAGGGATCCAGCATATTGGCCTTGTCCTTTGACACTCAGTTTTGAAAAGAAAAAACACAGATTTTATGAACTTTTTGTTCTGTTTAATGTTTTTGACAGATGAGGTGAAGTTGCTGTCTTGACTAAGCGTTCATAATCAAATCAGTCTTTGCGAGCGTTCTATGACTTTCTGTCAATCAAATAGAATAAACTTGTTCCTTTCTCCATGGGTGTAGTGCTGATTAGCGGACAGCCCATGTGACTTGTCCATGTTTGCTCCTCTTTGTTTGGTTATGATAACAGTTGGTGAGAACATGTAACAGACTGGAAATAAAAGGCAGGAGTGTACGCCTTTTCACACAGGGGACCCTGTAATACTGTCGCACCAACCATCCCTCTTCATGTCAGCTTTACACTAAACCAAATAACACTAGATAATGATGCCCCAGTGTGTGAATTTAGATAACATGCCGGCGTTAGGACGCGATAGAGGCATTACAAGCGTGTCATGTAACACAACAGCTCTGGTTTCCAGTGTGATGATTTACATAAGCATCGAACAGTGCTTTCTTAACAATAACAATGGCATAACGTGGCATCAACAATCATTCACCATGTTTTTTATATGGTGGGTGATCTCTTCCTCTGCTTTAAGGGTACAGAACCTTGTTTTCTCACAGACATTCACAGGCATTTTCAGTTGTTGTTCTTTTTCTATGCGGTAGCTTCTAACAGCTGCTAGCTGCTTTTTTTAGTGAGTTGCTCGCACGACATGTCGTCAAAATATCACTTCTCCGTCTTGTCCTGCTGCCTCATCAGCTTACTATTCCTACACAGATGTTGATTCAGCGCCCCTTCTCCCATTCCATCTTTGTATTTTTTACACTTTTTACACGGATATAAGCCCAACATTCATGCTCTCAACATGCTTTTCAAAAGGAGTTAATGTTTTTTTTTTTATTTGATCCACACCAAATGAAGCAGATTTCAGCTGTGAAACCTCTGCGCCTCTTTAACAGTTTAATTGCATGTCTGCAGGGGGACAGTGGGACAGATGGAAGAGTGTCAGACTTGATGGACGGAGGCCGCATGGCCCTGGACAACAAGACATCCCTCCTCAACACCCCCCTGCTCTCCTCCAGCCCTCGAGGAGCCCGCGAGCACTTCCTCGACTCTCCCTTCAAACACAGCCGCAAAGACACCAGCATGGACGACTCCGAGCATCTCACTGATGGTACACAAACACATCCTGACAGGATAACACACACTGTACCAAACAAAACATATCATATCATGATTGTTTTATTTTGTTTTTGTTTTTTTTCTAACAGATAGCAGCCTGGACCAATCAGAGCTGGTAGCCGAGCTGCTAAAGGAGTTGTCCAATCACAATGAGCGCATTGAGGAGAGGAAGGCAGCGCTGTGCGAACTGCTGAAGCTGATTCGCGAAAACACCCTGCAGGTCTGGGATGAACACTTCAAGACCATCCTGCTGCTGCTGCTGGAAACGATGGGTGACAGAGAGGTAAACACACTTACCCTTCACACTGCAGTGATAACACTGAGCATAAAGGCGGCTCTAAAGTCCTTTCCTTTGTAACAGCATGTGATCCGAACTCTGGCTCTGCGGGTGCTGAGGGAGATTCTCAGCAAGCAGCCCTGGAGGTTCAAAAACTACGCAGAGCTCACCATCATGAAGGCCCTGGAGGCTCACAAAGACCCCCACAAAGAGGTAAATGTAGCTGTTTTTATCATTAGAACTTTGGTGATGACATGAAAATCAAATCGTTTAGTAGAATAAAAACATGCGTATCTGCTGCATGATTATGAAATGGTCATATGTTATGATGATTATGTACAACTAATTATGATCAAATCATGACCACTTTGACTATTTTTCGTGTTTTATAACATCGATACTCTTTGTGCTTGTGTGTTCCCGCAGGTGGTACGAGCAGCAGAGGAGACGGCAGCCATGTTGGCGTTGTCGATCAGTCCAGACCAGTGTATCAAAGTGTTGTGTCCCATCATTCAGTCAGCAGACTACCCCATCAACCTGGCTGCCATCAAGATGCAGACCAAAGTGGTGGAGAGGGTTCCCCGCGACGGCCTGATCAACCTGCTGCCTGAGATAGTGCCAGGACTCATACAGGTAACACACACACACACAGACATCATATATTTAACATAAAATTGATTCGATTCTGTGCTATTCTCACACACCACCCACACATTCTTACATAAATACTTCCTCTGGCACCTTCACTGTGAATATAGTCTCTTGCAGGATTGTAATCTACTTTATCTGGTTGAACAGGGTTATGACAACTCTGAGAGCAGTGTGAGGAAAGCCTGTGTGTTCTGCTTGGTGGCCATTTACGCAGTGATCGGAGAGGACCTCAAACCGCACCTCAGCCAACTCTCCAGCAGCAAGGTAACCTGAAACACTCGAGACATGGGCTTCATCACAGGCCAGTTGGCTAAAAATGTGTTGTTTCTCATCTGTGTTACCATGCAGGATCTTACACGGCAAATTATGGCACATTGACAAGTAAAAATCTGGCATCTTAACATACTTACAAAAAAAACAGAGAAAAATTACATTACTTTTGTTAATTGGCTTCAGATTCATCCCCCAGCAATGTTGATCCCTATGTGGACCATCCACAGCAGGATGTCTAAGTTAGGCAATAATCACATGACAAGAAACCTGATGAGATGCAATAGCCTTTTATGCTAACCATCACATATGAGAACAATGCGTTGGGATCAGTTCTAGCAGTGCCTGGCAATGGCACTGAAGCAACATTCAGCATTAGTAATTTCTTTGTTATCTTAACATTCTAACATTCATAAATGTGAACATTTTAAACTAAATGCTGCAGAAACAACCAGATTTTTTCCTCCTTTATGACTTTCTTGAAACCTCTAAAGACCCACTTACATGTCTGTCTTCTGTCTGTTTCTCTGTTCATAGCTGAAGCTTTTGAATCTGTACATCAAGCGCGCCCAGTCCGGCTCCAGCGGCAGCGAACCCCCATCTGAAGGCCTATAGGAGACACAGCGCCCTCCCACAGGGCAACCACAGAACTGCAACTCTGCCCACCAAACATAAACATCTGTTCATGAGCTCACATCCACACAGACTTAAGACAAAACACACATCCTAACACTCTCTCGCAGGAGCAAACTGCTTACATTCACATGTATGCTTGCACTTACACACAGGTACATACGGTCCTCATACATTTCCTGTCCCACTGCAAAATGGGAGTTGTGGTGCAGAAGAGAGGAGTGTTGCGGTTCTCCCAACTATCGCTGAGGATCCACTCTGATCTCAGACTGAACTGAACTTTTAAATTTGGATTAAACATAAACATTCACATCCTCAACCCAGTCACTAATCACTTAAGGATGAAGATATGAAGTGTCCGTCCTCTCCAGCTTCTCTATGTCCCAAACACAACAATATCCCCTCTGAGTAACATTTTGATGTCAACAGGAAGTGCTGCATGCATGGTTGTTATTTTCTGGGGGGGTAAAGTTCATGGATCAGGGCTGAGACAAATGAATAGTGCCGCCTTTTGTCTTTCTTGAGCAGCAAGTAACAGGGGCCAGATAGACAGGAATGTAAATTTACATTGTGTCATAGTTTGGATTTATTTTCTGCAATGAGGTTTTACTGCAGCGGTTTTTAATGTCTGGAGTTTTTTTTTTCTTTTACACACATAAATACACACTTCCTTTCTTTCAAAAAGGTGCTGATAGCCTAAAAGGTACGACCAACCTACCCTGCGCAGTACTAACTCGAGTCACAGTGGGTCATGCCTGCTCATAGCAGTACAAAGGCAGATTCCAAAGTATAGGAGGCGTTGTGTGCTTGGCTATGCATGAGACTAAATTTTAAAAAGAACTTTTTATTGGGGTCCTATTGACAGTCAGATTAGTGTCACTGGGGTTTTGGATTAAAATGAACAAGGCCTGCCCCTTTCAGAAAAATCCATGTTGTCCTCTAGTTCTCCCAGCTCATCTTGGATCAGTCCACCTCTGGGCCACAAGGGGAATAAGATGGGTGCCTGCTGCTTACTACATGAAGTATGACAGGACATGGCTTATTATCACATAGTGGATATGTATCTATATATGATATTAAAATTGAATATCCAATAACATTGTCATTTAGGAGATCCCCGGGAGGGTGCAAGAGCGCACCTGTGCCCATCCTTGTTTTTATTTTCTCTCTGTTGCGCGTGCCGTAGTCTATCTCTTTCTCTCTCACACACTTCTGTTTTCTCAGCTGAGAAATTTGTAGAAATGTATTATTTACAGCTCTGAAAAAAAAACTGTTATGTCACCCTTTTCTCCTCTCCTCTTCATTGTGTCTTTCTTTCCTTCCTATTCTTGTAACATTCTAGTTTTCACTGTTGTTTCCTCCGTGCATTTACAAAGCTGTGCTTACAATAAAATCAAGAACTTGTACAGATCATGATAAGTCCTGCCTCTCTTGATTTTTGCATGAAATAAGACAGAAATGTTAATGACTGATAAACATGTTAGGGTTTACTAATTACCTAAACAATTCAACACTTATTACTTGGCTGTAAACCGAGTGTTTAACCTACCCAGGAGTGGTAAAGCTTTTCAATATATCTTCTCATCATCTGTTATTTTTGCAAGGAGAGCCACCAAAGTGTAAAACATGTAAGATTATAGTTACTCCAGAAATGTTTGAATCTGCAACAAGTCTTCTGTCTTTTTGAGTAACTCCACTCTTATGTAACAGCTGTGCCAAGGGTTTAAAATTTTGCTTACCTGTTTTCCAACCTTGGGTCATGGAGGAAATTTCAGAATAATTGATCAGATTAACTAAGATAAGACTGAAACTGTTTTACTTGTCCACAACCCAAACATTCAATTTACCTTCTTATACGACAAGAGCAGAAAGTGTTGAATACTAAAAACAGTAAATTTTCTGGCCATCAACTAATCAAATATTAAACTAATTGTCTTAGCTCAAGAACCTCTGCGTTATTTTGTTTGTCGCCAGTACTGATAATTAATCAGTAGAGCAGAAAGCTATGAGAGGAAAATGTGTGTGTTCTGGGCCTTTAGTGTAAACTATAAAACATTGCAACATCTATGTAAAAAAAAAAAAAAAAACAGGATTTGAATTTTATGTATGCATATGTTTTTTAGTCTGTAAATTAGATGCAGCTAAAGAGGGTTGCAGATACAGTACCAGCCTGACTAGTAAATCGCTGGTCCCCCAGCAGTTGCCTCCAAACTGCAAGTCCCCGCAAGTTCTATACCCTGTCTGAAATCAAAATAGTTACTAAAAGAGCGAAGCCATCAACTACATTAAATGCAGCAATGTAACCAAGGAAATTTTAGATATTCATACTTTACTTGAGTTTGTGCTTTTTATGTTACTTTGAACTTCTACTACACTAGAGTACAATTCATAACACATATTTTTTATTAGTAATAACACTTAAACTTGGCTTTCCATGCAAAACATTAGTTTATATTGACTATAACATGTTGTTTTAAAGTACCAATCAGTGTATGGAGTAGTTAAAATTAACTTAACCTTGACCGGCTGCAATAGAGAGAGCTGTTTTTACAATAAAACATCTCTAATTGTAATCCAATAAAGTTTCAAATGTATTATGGTGTTTATACATTCTTAATATTCTTATATTTTGTACATATAAATTAAACTTAAAATGAAGCCTTTTCAGCAAAGTTTAAGTTTTGCACATGGATTATTTTTTTCTCATTGTATTTATTATTTGTTGCACTTAAGTCTGGCTGCTGTATGTTGACAACTATACCCTGACATGTCTGACGAGTCAGACAGACGGACGGTAATTAAATCAGGCGGTTGCACGGGTCATTCCCACCCCCCCACCCCACCCCCCCAAGCCCCCACCCCCCCAAGCCCCCACCCCAGGGCCAAAATAGCGCGTGTGCCCTGCTTGGAAAAAACTTTGCAACCCAGAGACTTGGCCGCCACGTCCAGGGTCCGACCGGTGGATAAATATTAACCAGACAACAAGTCTTCAACCATCCTCTGTGGGGCAAACTCCCCTTCGGCACTTACATGACACAAACATGAGCTCCTGGTTGGACCTCTTGGTACCGGGCTGAGTAGTTTTATTTGTTTATTTTTTGGAGTAACGCACCGTAGCGACAGGTATTGCGGGGACACGATGTTGTTCTGGCAGCCCTGCACTGAAAACTTCAGGGCACCCGTACAGAGACCTGGTGGCAGCAGTTACACACGGTATGAACCGTATGAATATGAAAATGAAATGTTAATTTTGTAAAGTCAATAGTGATTTTAAATTCTCTATGATACACAATATACATAATAAATTATAATTTCTGTTATTTCTTCTCGTCACTCTTGGACTATTTAGACCTTTCACTGTGTGAGTTGGTGGCGTGTATACACTGTAAAATTCTGCTGTACAAGTGTTCATCTTTGTTGACGGTAATGACTTTGTAGATGCATTTTAGTTTCTGGGAGGCAGAGCACTACAGTAAGACACAATGACGGAAGCTCAAAGGTCTCCGATTGGCTAATCCCTCTGCGCTTGGCACAGAGGGCGGACTCTGATTGGCTGACCGCCGTACTGGCATCCTTCCTGAGGCTGGCGGTGGCAGCCTTGCAGGCTTTACAGACCGACAGTCTGTATGCTGAGGAAGCCATGTTGATGCCTGATTTTATGAAAACCGATGCACTTTGGATGGTTAAAGGACTGCGTCTGAAGCACTGGGGGCTTTAGCGGCGATTCTAGCACCACGATGAGAAGAGGAGAGCGGTTTGGGATGGTAAAGGGAGCGCCAGGAGACAGCTGTTCTTAGGTTTCCGGACATCACACAGTTGATTCAAAGCAAGTGAAGTTGATGCTAGTTAGCCTAAGCTAGATAGCAACAGCTGTGCGGACGCTGCGTGGGATGCGGCGTGTGGACTAAAAAAAATCATCTTCTGTGTTTGTTGCATTTTGCGGGGCTAACGTTGACGTTAGCAACACTGCTTGAAGACGCTGTGCCCGAGGTTAACAACGGCGCTAATGGATTCATGCTAGCCTGCTGAAGTTGTCTTTGTAAAGCTAGCTCGCTGTTAGCTGACGTTAGCATGCTGACATTCAGCCCGCATCTTCAGTCACGACTAACATTTTTTAGCTGAGCGGGCTCTAACTTATTGTTACTTTCAGACAGTCTACCAGTCGTGGAGCAACGTGTTTTGTGACTTAAGCCCCCGAAAAACCAAGTGGAAATATGGCGATGCATCCAGTCTCTGTGGAAAGCTACCAGTTCGCCTGCTCAGCTTGCCAAGGAGCGGCTAGCGGGCTAGCAGCATAACTTTCCTCTCACGGTATCTCTCTGAAGCTGCGTAGCCCACTTCCTCGCTAGCCGACCTCTCGTACCTGCAGCAAGCTGGCGGCCCTCCGAGTAGAAGCCGAGGACAAGGAGCTGGGGCCGATGGCCTGGGTGCTGAAGATGGACGACGCCACCATAGAGTCGGGGCTGGTGCACGACTTCGATGCCAGCCTGTCCGGCATCGGGCAGGAGCTGGGGGCCGGAGCCTACAGCATGAGGTTAGAGAAGGAGTCAGCAAGCAAATCCTACCTTCCTACACTTCCTTACACTGTTGTGGTTCGTAAAAGTGAACAACACATACCCTGTCTGGAAGAGTTATCATTACACCCCCCTGTCTGTGTATGTCTGTGTGTGTGTGTGTTATTTCCTTTGTACTGAGTGTGATAGCTTCTCTTTGTTTTGGGATTTGAAGTAGGGCAGTCATTGCAGGGTGCCACGATCAGGGACAAAGATTAATTTCTCTAAACCCACACAGAAACATAGGAAGGACACGTGTTACACTGCAAAGGACGAACACTTTGCATTGGTTCGCCCTGTTGCTCAGATTATGTGTCTCTTGCCAAATCGAGTCCTAAACTATGTGTACATTATAAGATAACAGACAGAGGAAGTATGCAGTTAAGACCCTGCCTTGGCCCCTTAGAGCTTGTGTCTGTGGCGTAGTTTCTGAAGAAGTAGTTGTGGTTGGAAACAGGAAGCTGAATATTATATCCAAGGTGATTGGTCTGATTTAATATTTTAACAAACTCCCAATAGAGTTAAATAAGTTGGAGCACTGCTGGCTTTGATTAACTTTTACAAATCTGAGTGATGCATCACTGCTAGAGAAGCAGTTCTCTGAAAATATTGTCTAAAGTGAGAAAAGTGGCCTGAGTTTATTTAAGAAAATTTGTGATGTACAAAAAAAAAGCTAACAGACCTAAGAATCTAGCCAAGTGCTCAGTGACAGCTTTTGGCACTTGACTCTTTTAACTGTCAACTATAATGTCTCTAATGTCAAAAGCTGGTATTGATTGCTTGGTCAGATTCCTGAATATTTAACAAAAGAGCCTCTCCACAGATGCTATGATTAAGTTGTTGTTTTCGAGCTTTTGTTCAAATCACACTGTTTTCCTCAGCACCAGTCTGTCATGTAATTTCAGATGTTTGAATTATTTTTATTTTCAAACATTTCTTACCTGTTTATATTCCCTGTGTATATATTAAACTGTATTAGAGAAAAGGCCATTTAGGTATCATAATCAACAGTACAGATATCTGGTAGTACTGAGATCTAAAACTTTCACACCACCTAGCTCTTGAAGCTACACATACAGTATTTATCATTATGCTTAAACTGCATAAAATACATGCAGCCATGTGACTCATTCTTCCATGTTAACTTTTAATTTAATGACTGGAAATGCCACCAGATCCTAAATGTGTCATATTATGAATCAGGGTCACAATGTTTAGTCCGTGCTACTTGTTCATAATGTGTCTGTGGTATTGTTGTAAACCACCTGTTCACAATTAGTAGCTCTTGGTATGCAGTGCAGTGTTATGTAATAGGTAATGTGAGGTGATGATATTTGTATGACGAAGGAGAGAAGCTACCAGGACATGCATGTGTCTTATCAGAAGTATCCTCAGCCATCTGCATGTGTTTATCTGAGTGTGACGTAGGTGTGTGTCAGTCTCTTGAAAGAGCAGGTAAGTTTACCAGTGCTCAAGTGATGGCTTGTATTTAGGTGAATTAGTGAAAACAGTATTTGTTTGAGGTTTGTAGAGCTGCAACTAACATTTTTTCCTCCATCAGTTAATCTGTGAATTTTTTCATAAATTAATTATTTGTTTGTTCTAAAAAAAAAAGGCAAAAACATTGTATAAACAGTTTTTTTTCACAATGTCCCAGAGCCCAAAGTGATGTTTTTGAATTGCTTGTTTTGTCCAACCAACAGTCCAAAACCCAATAAATAACAAAGAAATTAACAAATCCTATCATTTTTAGAATCTAGAATGATAAAACGTTTGACATTTTTGTTTGAAAAATCACTTCAATGGCTAATTGATCACCTAAATACATGGCAGCTACATTTTTATTTTTTTTTCAATTCAAACTGATGAATCGTCAAGCATTGCAGCTTTAGTGGTGTCAATGGCTCCAGGAGTAGTGTGCTATCTGTGGGTCTGGGGTGGGTTTGAGGGGCATGTTTGGAGTCAGCAGCTGGTAGGAACAGAATGTCTCTGTATGTCAGTGGAACCAGCTCCTCAGATTTCAGGAAGCAGATGTAGTTTTCCTAGGCAGCAGGGTTTAACGGGGCTGTGGCACTCAGGTCGGCACTGTCTGGGCATCCAAACTGAGAAGAAAACACAAACAAATGATCAAGAGAGAAGTAATTTGAAACTGAATAAATCTTGCAGGCTGCTGTTTGCAGGGCTTAGTTTGTAGAAAAAGGCTGCAAGATGATCTTAAAATTGTCACCCTTTCCTTTTTTTAGTTTGGCATCACTTTGGTTTCGAGCATCATGACTTGGCAAAAAGTTTTCCAATTAGATGCCATGATCAGCATGTCTTTGCACGGCCAGGGATTTTTTTTGCCTGCACATGCACATGCGCTGAGATTTGCACACACATAAGCCTCCGTTTCACTGTGCACCCGTTGACACTCCCGCAGCATTTGTCAGGGTGGGCTGAAGACGGGTTGGTTGTCTAGAGTGGCTGCCAAGTGTGAGAGATAGTGTGTGTCAGCAGCTCAGGCTATCTCTGGGTGTTTTTGTTCATTTATCCTGCCGCGGCCTCATGCATGCATAATAAGTGAGCCATTTGATCGATGGAGAGCCTTCGTCACTTCTTCTAAAATAAGCCAATCCATTTAATAATTCCACACTATAAGGAGGTAGAATATTGTCTTACCAAAGGTGGAACATGCAACAGTTTAAATGGCACAAACCAATTTGATGCCTTTTTAAGAGATAATTGCATAGTTGGTGAACAAGAACATCCAGTCTTACCAATTAAAGGCACGCTTTCTCTTTGCTTTCCGGGAGGTGATTATGTTGCCATCAGGATGGATACCACATGGTGTTGGAGATTCAACAAAAGCTTAGATTTTTTTAATAATTAATAAGCCAAAACATTGAAAGCCTGAGTGGCCAGAGGCAAGAAAAATGCATCAGTTGAGCCGTTCACAGAAATCTTTTAAGCTGCAACAACTGTTCTTTTATGGTGGGTTTTCTGTTTTCTCGCTATTCTTTTCTGCATCACGTCCATGCTCATTTTGTGTTTTTGTTTTTCTTGTCTTTCCTCTCTCTGTCTCCCTTGCAGTGATGTGCTGGCTCTGCCAATCTTTAAGCAGGAGGACTCCAGCCTTCCTCCTGAAAATGAGACCAAAAATCCCCCATTCCAGTATGTGCTGTGCGCCGCCACGTCGCCTGCTGTCAAGCTGCATGACGAGACGCTCACATACCTAAACCAAGGTGAGACACACAGTCCTTGCACTCAGAGAAAGTTTTTCTCGTTCTTCACTCCATTTTGTTATTAAATAGTAGTCCAAGTTTTTCAATTTGAGCCACCAAATCTACACATTAAGACTTGAGTATTTGATGGTTTGTACATACTGTACATCACTTATCTTCATGCTCCAGGGCAGCACACCCATCATTTAACATCACGGAGTAATTATCACTTTTAATTATAATTACTGTAAAATGAAACCATCGCTGACGTGAATGGCAGCTTCGCCTGGCTTCTGCTCAGCACTTTGTTGTTATGCACCACCTGTTTGGCGTCAACTCAACCACATTTCCTTATGAAAAAATGGAGATTTACTTGGAAGGATTAACATAAAGGGCAAACCAACAATATGCTCTTAAATAAGAAGCAGCAACATATATAACCTCATGTTGCTATATGCTTTACAGACAGAAGTTAGAAGTCGACAATTACGCCAATTCTTCATGGTAGTTTTTGTAGTCTTGAAGAACTATTTCTATTGTATCTCTGTATATTTAGTACTACCATCCTACAGGTTTATTGCTTGTCATACAGTGCAAGACGGATCTAATAAAGTCTTGGTTGCCATCTTTGTCAGACAGTATAATGCCATGCATGTCAGATAGTGTGATGAAATCTTGGAACCCTGCAACATATATCAAAGAAAAAAGAGCTGCATTAAGATATATGTCATCAACTTGCATCATCCATCTGCACCACCCTCATGTTTTGAAAAAGTAGTGACACAAAAAACTAGTGCTGGCCGTAATGCGAGTAACAAATCTCTAAAGAAAAGAAGAAAGTTGGGAGAAGGCAGCATGGAGACTGATTTTGTGCAGTCTGCTGTTGGTGAACTTAGAGAGTACAGTTCAAGCCCACCATGCCTGATTGATAACCAGAGATTTCAAAGCCACATTTATAGGCACTTGTCAACTTTTGTCTGTTGCGCTAATTTAAATATCACACTGGAAACCGAGAGCTTTGTCTCCAACGTGTGCTGCTTTCCTAATTATAAAGGACTATTCAAGGCTTAAATAATCATCTGAGCAAAGATTTATGCATAAAAAATACAGCTCTTCAACCATACACTGAGCAAAAATAAGCAAAACTGTTGTTTTCAGTCTCACCTAAATTACATAGCAACAAAAAACTATCCTCTTTGAGGAGGTCAGGAAAGGACAGAATGGTTGTACTCACTCAACTTTTTTATTTTGTTTTAACTAGCTCTCCTTTTTTGCCACCTCACTCATGTGTTTATCCTTCTTTTAATCTTGTGATCTCTCTTTCTCTCAGGCCAGTCTTACGAGGTGCGTATGTTGGATAACAGGAAGCCAGGGGAGTTACCAGAGCTCAACAACAAGATGGTGAAGGTGAGAGGATCCTCACAGCTTGAGGATGTTTGGACGGAGAAAAACTTTTACTGCTTCTTCTGCTTCCACGTCAAGTACACCTCATACCTAACATGCCCTGTGTGTGTGTCTGTGTCTGTCTGTGTGTGTGTGTGTGTGTGTGTGTGTGTGTCTGTCTGTCTGTCTGTCTGTGTGTAGAGCATAGTGCGAGTGGTGTTTCATGACCGCCGGCTGCAGTACACAGAGCACCAGCAGCTGGAGGGCTGGAAGTGGAATCGTCCTGGCGACCGTCTCCTTGACATTGGTAATGGTGCCTAGCAAGAAATGTTTACTTTAACTGTCCCATGTGTATGACTTGGAGTTCTAATATCTGTGTGTGTATGTGTGTGTGTGTGTGATAGATATCCCAATGTCAGTGGGCATTGTGGACCCGAAGACTCACCCCTCCCAGCTTAACGCAGCAGAGTTCCTGTGGGACATGAACAAAAGAACGTCTGTTTTTGTGCAGGTAACACTCGTACACACTTAGACACACACACACGCACGCACACACACACACACACACACACACACACACACACACATATCTACACTTCCCAAACCACACAAACACACACACACACAAGCTCTCTTTTGTACCATCTGTTGGGTGTGCCACT
>JAPZDZ010000008.1:11037818-11117809 GCA_029783805.1 Acanthurus tennentii | reverse complement strand
ACACACACACACTCTCTCTCTCACACACACACACACACACACACACACACACACACACACACACACACACACACACATATCTTCACTTCCCAAACCACACAAACACACACACACACAAGCTCTCTTTTGTACCATCTGTTGGGTGTGCCACTGAATTCCACATCAAGCGCATATTTTGATCACGCTCTCGTCTTCCTGCTGTCTGCAGGTGCACTGCATCAGCACAGAGTTCACTCCCAGGAAGCATGGCGGAGAGAAGGGCGTCCCCTTCAGGATCCAGTTTGACACGTTTGCCCAGGGAGAGAGTGGAGAGCACACAGAGCACCTCCACTCGGCCTCCTGTCAAATTAAAGTCTTTAAGGTACAAACTCATCCTCCTGGGGCTAAGCTGGGAGTTTTTACAGTTCTGTGACCTATTAAATCTGTCCTCTCTTGTGGCCTTTTTTTCTCTGCTTCCTGTTTAGCCAAAGGGGGCGGACCGCAAGCAAAAGACAGACAGGGAGAAAATGGAGAAACGCACAGCTCAAGAGAAGGAAAAGTACCAGCCTTCTTATGATACCACTATCCTGTCAGAGGTCAGTATGCAGCTGCAGAGGATTGTTAGACCTTACAGCCTCATGGCTTCAGCACCAACAAGGCTAAAGTGCAGACAAGCATTTTCCTTTGGTTGTGATTTGTGGGGACATCCAGAGTAAAATGTTTGCACCTGAGTGAGTGAAATGTATTTCTATAAAGCGGCTCATTACGTGACTTAATTCAAAGCAAAGGGCCTTAGTGGTGATCTGCCTCAGTCCTAGTAAAAACACAACTACGTGACTGCCAGCCAATTTCTCAAGCACACATTAATTCGATTTACAAATGTTTAACATTCAGACAGCCACTGCAGGACTACATTTGAGAACAATTTTCTCAGAGCCCAGGGTGATATCTTCAAACTGCTTAATTTGTTAGACAGGCAAATACATTCAATCTAAAACTTTGTAAAGCATTAAAAAGCAGAGAACAGCAGTAAATCCTCACATATGAAAAGCTGGAACTACAGAGTTTTTGGGGAGTTTTGGTGGCTAAATGACAACAACTAATGAATATCCCATTATTAAAATTGTTGCCAATTAATTCTGCCAAACAAATATTGGATTCCGGCATTTTAAAGAACTTGAAGGAAAGAAACTACCAGCCAGCAGTTATTTAATTTAAAGGCTTACCAAATTCACTTAATCTCTTTTATTCTTTTGCCATTTTTCCTTTTTGTTTTCTTGCTTTTTTTCTTTCCTTTTTTAAATTTTTTTTCCCCCAAAAAAATCCTTGAGCCTTTGAATTAAATTGCTGTTTGGCAGCTGTAGCACAGATGTTGGAGGCTCATCAATCACCAACAGAGGTTTTATATGAGGTGATGATACAACTTGACAAGGCAGTCAAAGCGACAGATTGTTTACTGTGATGGATTACACACCATCCCAAGCAAGTTTCAATTCTCTAGTAACTGAATTGAAGTGAATTGAAACCAGAAGCTTCTTGAAAGACGGGATGGCCTCTGGTGTGTTGCAAAAAGTGGCTGGCAGTAATTTTAGGATGCTTCTGGTCTCCTGATCAAAACAGTTTGTAAAGGACATTAAAAACAATCAACATACAATAAGTTTTTGTAAAATAGCACCCCTTCTCTTTTTTCTACAGAATGCTAAAAAATTTAGCATTTAGGTCGTCTGAGTTTCAGGGGCCCTCAGGTTATTCACTCTGTGACTGAGTGGAAATTCTGGGTTGTGTTTGTATGTTGGTCGTTGGCTGGCTGGCTAACCTCTGCTGTGTGTCTGTATGTAGACGAGACTTGAACCCATCATAGAAGATGCAGGTGACCACGAGCTGAAAAAGTCCAGCAAGCGGACACTTCCCGCTGACTGTGGCGACTCCTTGGCCAAGAGAGGCAGTGTAAGCACCCTGCTCTACTCTCCTCCCCATCACTCCACCCACAGTTTGCCCCTTGTAAACACCTGGCTGTAGCCTGGAGCTTGAAGATGCTACACTTTCAGCTGCTGAAAGGGAGATGTTTTAATGCTATGTATTGACATTAGGTGGTGCAAAAACAAGGTGTAAAACCAAATCCCCAACCTACCTTTGGCTTTACCTTAATGCCTTTATTTGGAGAAAGTTGGAGTTGGTTAATTAACTGCTGTTTAATGAACTGCTGATAAACCCAGTAAGTCTGAATAATTGTATATTCATTATTTCTTCTCAGTGCTCTCCATGGCCAGACAACGCCTACGTCAGCACCAACCAGGCAGCTACTCCTTCCTTTACCACCACCCCACTGTCCACCTACACAACCTCCTCAGTACCGGACAGGTTAGTGTGTGTATGAGTGTGTGTCAGAGCCATGACAGTCTAGATGTGATTATAAAGACTTTGAAAGTGCTTGCAAAATGCTTGAATTACTGCCGGCCATTGTACAAACTTGTATTTTAGATTTACTCTTTCCTCTGTTGTCTTCTCTTGTGTTTGCAGTGACTCGTCCTCACCCAATCACCAGGCAGACCTTGGCAGTCATGGAAACTCAGAGGTGAGTTTGCACTCTTGTCACCTTTTGACATGTCACAGAAGAAAAAGCATAGGTGGCTGAATTCCATTCAGTTGCTCTAGTTTCAATATGCGGGTGTTGTGCATGCTGGCTTCTTGTCACGCTCTCTGGTTTCCTGAGACACAACCATTATTAATGTTTTTGGTCACACATGCTTTTCAATAACAAACAGCCTCGAGTAAGATCTGTGACCCTGCTTCAGTCATTCAAGATGCCTCTGTATCTTCAGTATAAGTAAATGGCTACATTTATGTAGAGCTTTTACCCGAAGCACATTATATAGCTTTTTGCAGTCATTCACATTTACACACACGCACACTCTGACACACATACGCACATTCACAAATAGACACTGATGGCACTGTCTCCTGAGCCATGGCTGTCCCTTTTGCCAAATTTATTTTCGGCTGATTTTTTTTATTTTTTTCTTATATTGTAGCACTCATTTACAATTGATTTAGAGAGAGTGGTAGTGCAAACTGCTACAATGGTTACATCTAGTGCTGCTAATGACAATTATAAATTTGAGACATCTTATACATCATTAACTTTTACATTTTTTAACTTATCCAGTAACAGGAAATTATTGGTATAGCAGTGGCAAAAAAGATAATTAGCAGTTGCAGCTCCATCAGATAAAAGAACAGTTCAGTATCGTATAATCAGTCAGCGGGACTGAAACAGTGGGGAGAGATATCTTCGATCCAGGTGTGAAAGTATGTTGACATCCTGTGTGTGTTCTCCTTAGCAGCAGCTGAGCCCCGCTGCCTCCATACAGGATGCACAGAAGTGGTTGCTGAAAAATCGCTTCAACTCCTACACAAGACTCTTCTCTCACTTCTCAGGTACGCAAACAAACACACTTATACATGGCTGTAATGTTTTGACAGCTGCAGTAAAAGTGACCGCTCCTCTGACTTGCTTAATAGGTTCTGATTTGTTGAAGCTAACCCGGGACGACCTGGTCCAGATTTGTGGTCCAGCAGATGGGATCAGACTCTTTAATGCACTTAAATCCAGGTGTGTTACAGAGTGTTTGTGTGTAGATATGTAGGCATAATGAAGGTGCCAGAAATTTTCATTGCATTAACAATTATGTCTGTGTCTGTGTGTGTCTGTGTGTGTGTGTGTGTAGGTCAGTGCGTCCCAGGTTGACCGTGTACGTCTGTCAGGAGTCCCCTCAGGAGAGCCCCCTGCTGGAGAGACACGGCACCAATGAAAATGGAGAACACAGCATTGCCTCTAGTTTACACGGTAAACATGCTGTGTTTAAACAGCACTGCAACACTGATATTAATCTGTGGAGTAACGCAGTGTGCAAATATCAGCAGGAGTGTAAAACCTGTTCTCTGGTCTGTGTCTGTCTGTGTGTGTGTAGTGTATCATGCTCTGTACCTAGAGGAGCTCACGGCTGCAGAACTGATCCGCAAGATGGCGCGTGTGTGCAGCTTTCCACTGGGAAAAATCAACCAGGTGTACAGACAGGGTCCGACAGGCATACACATTCTGCTCAGTGACCAGGTACCAACACACACACTCTCTCTCACACACACACAGAGGCTCTTTTCCTCATCATTTGCATTTTAATAATACACTCAGCTGTGGAGAGCTCTTTATTAAGAGGGATGATGCACTTGAAAAGGTCAACTTTAGGAAGCACTCAAACTCTCCACTACAAGCAGGAAAAGAGTATCACCATGGATACTGATTCAACCATGAACACTCAGCTTTTGTAAATATGCAGTCTGCAAAATAAGCATATGTGCAACAGAGTATATTTAATTTTTTACAAATGTATGTTAGGCATATACTGTAATTAATTATGAATAGATTTCCTCCTAAAAATTCTCTGAACCTTTAAATCCAACCCAGCTTTTGTAGCTTTTGCTACATCAGTTGGTTAGTATGTCTTAACTTCTCCAACCCTTAAAATTTTTGATATTGGTGTCTGTAATTGATATAAATTTTGATTTGGCCACGCAAAACTACTGGCAAAAGTAGAGCTTAAGTGGATGGCGCAACAGTGACAGGCAGGACAGCATTGGGGCTTATTTACTCTGAAGAGAGTCGATTCAATGAGCTGTGCGTCAGTCTGACCAGAACAGCAACCCTTCTGTCTCTAGTGTCACTTATTTGCATGTCATTTACATTCTCAAACAGTTACTGTACTGTATTGTAACCCCCTCCTGGCTTAAAATGGTCTGTCCTTCATATCAGTCCCCGCTAAAACACCAAGGAGCTACTTTTTCTACATGCTGATGGTGATGTTTTAATTCAGCTCGTCTGTTTTGTCTTTTCCAGATGGTTTACAACTTGCCTGACGAGAGCTGTTTTTTGATCAGCACTGTCAAAGGTGAGCTCAGAATGCATCAGTGGCTGGTTGCCTCTTGTGTTGTGATTTTGCCTTTTAACAAGGATCTGTCAATTACTTGACAAAGATTTTAATGTACTTCTTCCCTCATCAACTTTCTCTACAGATGAACTAGGCGAAGGACTCCATCTAATCCTGAAGTAGTGAGGAGGACAGATGGCATCGCTAATACTCCGCCCTCTGTTTTGGAGCAGAAGCCTCCCTCTGTCCCTCTCCCTCTGCCTCCACTCTTTCCTCATACTTCCTCCCTTCCTCTCTCCATGCTTGCTCGACGGAAAGCAGAGAGACTGCGCTAAAGCCATGTAAATGTTAGAATCTGACATGGGTGTGTCCGCTGTTTCATATTGAAAACACTATTAATGGAGGAGGCTAGGTATAAGAGGAGAGACTGGGGGGGATGTGGGGTTAGGGGAAAGATAATGATGTGTGTATTTTGATTTTACTATTTTATTTTTTTGTCTTTTTATATGGTTTCTGTGGGAGAAGGGAGGGAGAGGCTCCAGGAGAGAGGGGGGAGTGACGTTCTGGCCGGCAGGAGAAGGAAAGAAAGCAGAGTTTCCTTATTGCTCGTTGACCTTCTTACACAACGTGCACAGCTACCACTAGGCCAGTATATAATACCTGTACTGCTGAACAGCATGCGATCTCAACATACTAACTTGCTTAAAGGAAAATCCCAACTTACTCTGCTTGTTTAACATAGCTGACGGGGTCGTCTTAATAAACCATTTATTGATCAGTTGAGCTTGATAACCCCCGACATATCCAGGCCAAATTTGTGGGAGTGGCGTCATTTATGGATGTTGACACCAACACTGAGTTTTTGTTTTGTTTTGTTTTGTTTTGTTTCGGGGACTTTGTCAGATGGACAGATTTCAGTAACTCCTGTCACATAGGTGTCATCCTATGTGATTTTAGACTTACTCCAGCCATATTTCTCTGTCTGTTGACACCACGTCACACTCAGCTCCACTCTCTTGGCGTACGTCCTGTTTGGCCTGCGCTTTTACCGATTTTAGTTAATGCTTTATTTATGGATCAGCTGTTTTCTCTCGCGCTCATTTAATTTACTTGTTTCTGGTGCCATATTGGCTTTCTAACTCCAGTGGTTAATCCAATTTACAAACATAGTGCACATGCTCCTCGCCTTTGACTCCTCCGCTTTCTGTGCTGACTTTGAAACACTGGTTTAGGGGAGTGTGGGTTATGCCTTCTGCAATTTTGGCCATAAATGTTCAAGAAAAGAGGAAGACTGACATGTGGAGCAGTAACGCCTATCCAAAAACCTACTATAATGTGGACCAAACGGGTTTCAGATTGGAAGGCAGTTCTTGAGGAAAAGCCTCATCAGCTCTGTACATCTTTGTGACTTGAAGCATTCAAAGAATTGATCAGATGGCAGTTTAAACCCTCACCTAGTGGAGTTGCTTGCGCACTGCATGTACATAATAACGGACTCTCCATTCCAGGATCTGCCCTGCACAGAAACAACCCAACTCACACCGCAGGCTGGTAGAAATGTGTCACTGCAGTAGCCTGGTTTTAAAAGTCTTATCCTGTAGGCTAGAAAATCATGGCAGCTCCACATTCATCTTCAAAATCTTGTGTTTTTAATGTAGCTGAACACAGGAAATACAGATCACATGTTCCGGGTGCCCTTACCTTTTGAAAAGTAACAGGAAGTCTCACACAGGTCCGGGGAGTTGCCGTAGGTTTAGTTGATCCCCTTTGTTTTTGGTGCACAAAGTCTGACAAAGTGCATACAGTTTGCACACCTCAAGTGTCAGATGTATGTGGGTGTGTGTATGTATGTGTGTGTGTGTGTGTATGTATGCATGCATGTGTATCTTTTCATTTCTTCTTTGTTCTTGCAAAGAAAACCTTATGTCAGAAGTTGTCAAACTTTTTCCTGTTGGTATGATGAAACTGTGTTTAGCTTGTTGTTTAGTAAAGAGCATGTGGAAGATGGGTAAAGGAGAGAGGGAGGGAGGGATCATTTGTTTCTTGGTGAGCGTAATCCCTCCTTTTTCTTCAGATTAGAGACCAAGTCTGCACTGAAAAATCACAAAACTCAAGCTGGGTGTGTAGTCAGTAGTCATACAGACACATCCTCCTTATCTGCCTATAAGAAGGAGAACAAAAACAAGAAAAAGACTGTCAAGACTGAAAAGCATCTGTGTTTTTGTCTCATCATGCACCAGAGCCGGGACTGTAGCTCTTGTGATGCTTATGAGGACATGAGTACCACAGCACAGTAAACTGTGTTCATCCACTCAAAAATTAGTAACAGAGTGGATGTTATACCAAGTCAGGCAAACTCTGGTGAGCAGTTTTGGTCCCCTGAAGGCCTGACCAGTCATCTGTCTGTCTGTCTGTCTGTCTGTGTGAATGAGAGTGTGAGAGAGTGAGCAGGAGAGGTGACCACCATTCATGCACAGCCTAATGTCAATGATGATGCTTCTCATGTGCACAGTATCGTATGCTGGAGATGTACACAACCACATGTGCTGGGAATAAATGATTTCATAACTTTGTCTTGTGTCCTGTTTTATCATAGTAGTAGAGAAGAAATAACACCGGTGTATATAAAACATTTTAAATATTTTTCCTGACTTGAAATTGTGGCATTGCAGTGCATAACTGTCATGGTTTTAAAAGAGTACTAACTTCCCTAAAGCTAAGGGACTAAAAAAGAAAGAGTATTGTGGTCTTTAGTGTGAGTAAAGGTAACAAAACTAAGCAGTGCATTTTAATTGATGCATTCAGTAGCATCATTCTGTGAGACCCTCCCTGTCTGTTAAAAAGCCATATCTTTCAAACTGTATATGCAAGTTGGATGTGCTTATATATATTGTATCATCTAAGTTTAGACAACCTTGATGATTTTATTTTGATTATTTTCTTCAGTCTTTTAGCTCTTAGGCTGAATAATGTTCCTAGTACTTTTGGGCAACAAGAGTCTAAAAAAATAGCTTTCATCCGCTGTGTCGGGACATCATATTTGGATTTGCATAAGGCACAGTGAAAGCTGTCTCTGGGGGTGTTGCACAATATCAAAGATGACAGTGCAAAACAGTCGCAGAGTGATGAAATGACCCCACTGTGACTCCTTGTTTGTTTGGGCAGATTGATGGGACAAAATACCTGAAAAAGGTCTCTGAAAACATGTTGAGGACCCAGAATCGTGACAATTTTCTCTTTGACTATTGTCTAAGATGCTGAATAACATCTGGTATGTAGAGTGAATACAGCTGTTGCAATCAATTACCAGACAGGACTGAAAACTAGCATTTTATCTGCATCCCGGTGGACTGCAAAACAGCTGGTAGTTCACACCTAATCGTTTCAATGGATATATCATTGTGTGCTGTTTTTGTGTAGGCCACCTATACCTTTTTAAATTTTACATCTGGTTTAATAGTTGTAATTAGATTTATCACATATCATGCTTACATGGTACATAATATTTGATCTCCATTCCCCCAACTGGGCCCATGCTCACTGTGAGGCAGCTGTTTGTTGGCAAATTGATTAATTGTTCAGAAGATGCAATTTTATTTTGAGAATAAAGGGAATATGGGCCACTAGAGCTGGCATGATAAGGCCTTGCAGGACCCACCTGTTTTATCACCTGACCCTGAACCCCATTTTGAATGGTGTGTATGTGCATCCTGTTTCAAATTAGTTTTTAGATGTTATTACATAAAATTCATGTTAATAATATAGACAATATTAAAGATAAAGTGGTTGCTTCAATCTTTATTGAGCAAACAGCGAATTATATCAGTACAACACTGATTTAATGTGGCGTTTGATGACACTGATTTTTACGAGAAAAATAATACATAATACTAATAAGCAGACAAATTAAATCGATCTTCGTTTAGACTTTCACAGTTTGGTGTATAATTTTGTCCATGTGTAATTTGAAAACTTTGAGACTCTTTAACCAAACATAGCGCTTATGTGGTGCAAATTGCAAAATCATTCGTGCTCAGTCAGATTATCTCACAGCAAACCAGGGACCATGTAATATTTTGGCAGAGAAATACTTTCCACATTACCTGAAGATGGGGAGGAATAGGCAGTTTAAAGGAGGGAACTGGCTCTTTTTTCCGCTTGGGAATCCTGGCAGATTTATCCGGCCACGGTGTTCAGTCGCGGAAGTACAAGGTTGTGTCTGTGGGAAGACAAAGCATATTTTGTAGTAGTCTAGTGACTTCTCACTAATACCATTCTGATTCTGCGCGACGCGCTTTACCGTTTCCCATGACGTAATTTGACGTTCCTTGTCAGAATCCAGGAAGTGGGTCGCTTGCTGTTGTTTGTGCTCCTTGGTCGCTAATCGTCACTGTTTTTCCCGATTTAATATAACGCTTTGACGGGCCGAAATGGCAACGTTTATTTCAGTCCCGTTAAAAAAGTCCTCTGAAGTGGATTTGGTGAAACCGCTGTCGAAATTTGTGACAGCCACATACCCAGCGGGCGAGGAGCAAGGGGAGTATATCCGCGCCGTGGAGGAGTTGAACAAGCTCCGCAAGAATGCTTTGGGAAGGCCGCTGGACAAACACGAGAGCTCCCTGGAGATTTTGCTCAGGTAAATACTACTCTTTCCATAACACATCCGAACAAGCTACCGTAATACTAAAACTCAGAGCAACCCTCTTACCTGTGGCGGTAAATTAACTCAGTCAATGCCGCACCCAGATGTGTTAGCTTTTGGCTGCTAACCTGAGAGCTAAAGTTAGTCAAGCTAATATGCTAAGAGGTGTTTCTCACCATAATAACCGACTCAAATGTTATATATGCATGGTTTCTTTGATGGGCTAACACAGTCCTGATTAGTCAACATGTTTAACCGAACTGTCAGATACCAATAAAACAAGAGTAGCCATTTACGTAGATTTTTTGCGATAGCTTATTCGTCAAAATGACCAAATGAGAACCGTACAGATTACCTTAACGTTAGCTTTAGTATTAGCTTCACTGTTCAACTCAAACTGTTATATCTTTAAGGTGAAACATTGACGACACGAAGACTTTTATATATAGTTTAATTAGGTACCCAAAACATAACAAGGGATAAGGAAAACATGCTAGAAAATATGCTTACTTAAAACTTAAATTTAGTAAAACCAATTCATAAACTATGGAGTATCTCCAAGCGTTACCGTACCACTGATTAGCACATCTGTCAGGTTTTTCTACGGAAGGCAAACTGTCATATGGCTCTTGTTTTCCTAAATTTGGAGTAATTATAATATTTAAGGCCACCGCAACTAACAACTGTTATCAGCAGCCTAAAATCCTTTTAAAACTCAAGAACACCTTTAGATTAGTTACATGAACTACGTGTGTACATAGCACATTAGGAAAAAGCTAGCTCCCCTGTCATATGTCATTCTCATTCAGGCCTTCACTGAGCTAAGGCCTCAGGTCCACTGGTGACAGGCATGCTTTGTGGCTCGGAGAGAGAACCACAGATTTTCATATCTGCAAACAGAGATCAAAGTATTAAACAAAACAGCTGTATATATGAAAATCAGAAACAAGATTAAGACCTGTGATGACATGAGCTTCAGAGGAGGCGTATATATATACCCTGCCAGCCTATATCATGTTTTAATAGCTGCTTTTTATAGGAGATTTGTATATATATGTATACAATTTAAAGACCAGACAGAGTCAATCCCATCCCCTTTTTATAGAGGAACTGTGATAGAAATAGGGTTTATGAATGTTAAGCAAACTTCCTCTGTGTCCCATGCTTCATTTACCCCTCATGACTGCTGTCTTGCTCTCATGTAATTATCGAGACTTGCTTAAAGACTGAGCCCTAGTGTAGAAGGCCACAGAGAGTGTGACTGAATAAGCCTCCTTCTTTTCCTTGATATCGTATATACAACCTTAGTGTTGACTTGTGACTTAATATTATCAATATACGCAATGCCCTCGTGACATAGATACAGACTTTGCCCTCTGTCATTTTAGTTTTTGTTCTCTATGACTCATGGATTATATTATGTAAAAGGGTTTGCTCAAATTACATGAGTAGCAAGGTATGCACCAGTAGGGTGCGGGTCCTCCATTTTTCTCCACTTGGAGCTACTCTTTAGCTGCAGTGAAAAGTGGAATTGTCTTGCAAGTGCCAAGTTAAGGCTCTTAAGATATTAAAGAGTGTACTGTTTCAAGGTGCTGAGTGTAAATAGCCAACAGGTGAAGTGCAACCAATCTGATATAATGCAGATCATTTACTTAGAATTTGCACCGTGAGTTGTTCTTTAACTTGACATTATAATAGCTTTCTCAGGTACCAAGAACTATAGGTTTGTCTGTTGACCAGTATCAGTTAATTCCTTAGTGGATGCACAAATCCAATACGACCGATTTGCATCACCTTAGTTTGACATGTTGTTGCAGTCTCTCAATTCATGTTACTCTAAATAAAAATAAGCCAAATCCGAATTCTAAACTTTGGAAGAAGAGAGAACTGATTTCAGACCTTTTGATGTGCAACCCCAGCTGAGGAATCACAATTGTACTGGGAAACAAACTGTGCATCACTGGTTTATGACAATAGTTTATAAGACTATTTTGGAGAAATTTGTATAGATTTTTTTTTAAGTGATATGTACTGCCTGTTAAAAAAAATATTTCTCACAGAATCTCCAAGATTTCCCTGCTTTTTTTAATCCAGGCATATGACATCATGTAACTTAATGAAACTTTAATGGTCAGCTTACAGATGTATAGAAATTTTGAAATGTGATGTATGTAAGATTTAGGGCCTGTGAGTTAGTAAATGCTCTTGGTCATTTAGCAACGAGGTTAATGCTAGCACGTTTGTGCAAAATGGGTTGCCACTGCTGACAGCCAGCATTGTCACTCCTTGGCTCACTGCACATCATCTGTTAGCCATGTGCCAGGTATCCAGGCCGACGGGACCCACTGCTTTCAGAGACTCACAGACACAGCTATTATGTCGCCGTGGTAACCATTGTTTCGTCTAGGACGTTTTTTCTTTCACTTTACCCAGGAGGCACACCTCATCTCAGCTTTCCTCTGAGCACATGTGTTTCCCAGTGCGTGTAAATGATAAACACGAAGAAAACAAACTCTACAGTGTATGTTGGTAGTTCTATATATAAAGCCAGTCTCTGTTTATTCAAATGTTTGCACTCCAGTTTTTCCTGGCACTTGAAATGCGGGGTAGATGAACTGGTAATAGGGGATTCCCTCTGGATGTTGTCATTCCTATTTATAGACTTTTCACATCACAGGCACAAATACTGATGAAATGAAGAGCTGAGAAGCTTTGTGCATATGTTTGTGCTTGAGTGTAATTATCTGGCATGATATCCTTCCTGACTCATAGTCATGTGTCTCTAAAATGGCAGAGCTTTGTCAGACCACTGATATGCAATTATGTCAGTGTATTTACTTTCTGTTAACCTAGTTTCTTTGTTTTCAACAACTCCACAGCTATCTCTTTTTTCCTTCTTAACATAATTTTTTCAATGATCCCTTACTTTTTAAAAAATCAGAACAAAGATATTTCTGTCTTTTCAACGAAAAAGATGACATGTGATTTGACAAAATAATTTGAATATCAATCTTTCCATTTAGACACAGAGGTAAACATGGTTATAATCCTGCATTTTTCTCTCTCTCCAGATATTATGACCAACTGTGTGCTGTTGAACCCAAGTTTCCTTTCTCTGAAAACCAGGTAACTAGAAGCAAACATGACTGCAGGTTAGACTAAGTTCCCAAGCAGAAGGACCTGAACACAAAGCTTCTCTCTGTTTTCACAGCTCTGCTTAACCTTCACATGGAAGGATGCCTTTGATAAAGGATCACTGTTCGGTGGCTCAGTCAAGCTTGGTAAGTGCAGCCTCTTATTGAGTCAATATCTGTGCATGAAACCATGTGCTGTACACGGATGCAGTCAGCTACAGAAGGAGGAAATGGTATGAGTTAAGGCCAGTACAGGACTTTGCCCTCTGGGTAAATAACTGTCATTCTATTTCTTAGTCTGTCTTTCTCTTCATGTGTCTTGTCGGTCTTACATACACACCCAATGAGACACAAAGCTTTCAAACATTTAATAGGTCCGAGTTTTGTTTTACATCCAGAAACAGGCCTGACAAGGTGTCCTGTTGATAAAGTTTTCTGCCATAGTGTGTGTGTACGATAGAGACAGACATGACTCAGGCACGCTGTACCATGAAAGGTGTTGACTGCCCTCAAAAAAAACTCATAAAAAGCAAAGAGTCCATGTGAATTGAAAATAATAATAAGAGAGCAAAGAGGCCTCAGCTCCTTGTCGAGTTCAGGCTTCACATTTATTCTGTTCACGCTTGAATCCTTTGTCCTCTATGGTGAATTGTGGGAGCTCATGACTGTGGGATTCTTTCCAGTCTACTCTGGGCGAGAAAAATGTGGAATGAAGCCGTAGAAAGAGTTGCTCTGAGAAAATGCCAAGCACACAAAAAGAAACTGTGTCACCAAACAAGAGCTGTCAATATCCCACATGGTATCCAAGGGATGAATGATAGATGTCACTTTGTCCACCTGTCTGAATATGAGTTACTCACCAGGTTTTCCTTCAAAAGAAACAGCATTAGGATTTATATTAAGGAGAACAACAAACATTCTGTCTGACATATTATTTCTTGATCTGTTGTGTTTGTTTTGTGTATTACAGCTCTGGCCAGTCTGGGCTATGAGAAGACATGTGTGTTGTTCAACTCAGCAGCGCTGGCCAGTCAGATCGCTTCAGAGCAGAACCTGGACAACGATGAAGGACTGAAGGCTGCAGCCAAATATTATCAGGTGGGTGTACTACTACTGCTATTTCATAACATGTTACAGCTTTATTTAAAAAAATCATTATATGAAATTACAACTGTGATAGTCAGAAACATGAAGATGATGTCTGTCTTAGTTCAGATGTTCACTTGAGTCATCTTTTAGGAGTCTAATCACTTTTCTCATAGAATTTATGGGTGTTTTATTAAGCTTTCTTGTGTTTAACATACTTATTGAATACAAACCTGTAGCTGATAATTTGTGATGTGTGTTGGAGCCGATACTACTGTGCTGTACTTGGGCGTTTTATTTAATGTATGCAGCACACCAGTTTCTCCTTATTTTGCATTTGTATTTCCTGAATGCTTATCACAAGAAGACTAATTTCCCTGCCTTTCAGACTTTGGATATAAACAAAACCTGAACAATAAAAAAAAAGTTGCACTCAGCATGAGAGGTGAAGTCAAATGCATCAGCTTTTACTTTGTGACAGATTTCAGTTATTATGACACTGAAATACTTTCACATATGATGCAGGAGAGGACCTCAGATCTGTTTTATTCAAATTTACAGCATACAAGTTGCTACATGAGATTGTTTCATAAATCACAATAAACTCTGTTCTTGCTCCTCAGCAAGCCTGCGAGAGTTTTTGAGAGAGAATTTAGTCTGACTGTTGTAGAATTACAAATAAATCAGGTTATCTAAATTCCAATCTTGGGAGTACAGACTCATCTGTTTCACTCTCCTTCTGTCTGTCTCACCATCCAGCTGGCCAGTGGAGCATTTGGCCACATCAAGGACACAGTGCTGTCAGCGCTGAACAGGGAACCCACCATGGACATCTCCCCCGAAACCGTGGGCACCCTGAGCCTCATCATGCTGGCTCAGGCCCAGGAGGTCATCTTCCTCAAAGCCACCTCAGGTACCAAAGGATGAACAACAGAAACACACACATTTATCCAAGCTTTAAGAATGGAAAGACTCTCAAGCCTTTTCATTTCACTATCATTTTTGATTCATCTCCGTTTCTGTCTTGTGGATTCTCAGACGAAGAGAAACATGATCTCATTTTTTATTCATGGATCACCACTGAGTCTTTTGCTCACTAGTTTATCAAATAAGTTTGCAAACACTTGAATCAAAAATGTGCTAGTCAGTCAGACAGAAATGAAGCTGAGCATTTGAACATAATAAATAATATCTGTAGTAACACCCACATGCAAGTTTTTTAGTGTCATTTCTAGTGAAGACAGTGTTTAGTTTCGATCCAGTTTGCAGTCAACCTCTGTCTCATTTCTGTTTGTCGTTCTGTCAGACTTAACAAGCACGAATCTTTTAATGGCTATGTTATAAAATAAATTTCACAAAAAAAATTGAACTGTAATTTTCTCTGAGAGGGTTATTTTGATTTTTTTTCAATTAGTTTTTATACTTTGTAGGATTTAAGGGTAGTTTCATCAGAGTTATCATATGGAAACACTGTTGATGAATGTCAGTAATCAGTTAGCAAACCTCAGGTGGTCTGGCTAGCGTGTGATTTATGTTTTTTTGAAAAATTAACTTCTTAACATGAATGTATTTTGCTTCAAATCCTAAAAGTTGCTCTGTCACTCAATAGATAAGATGAAGGATGCTGTCATTGCAAAGCTGGCTAATCAGGCAGCAGATTTCTACGGTGACGCCTTCAAGCAGTGCCAGTACAAAGACAACCTTCCCAAGGTATGTGAAGGACTCACGTATGGCTACACACTAACGTAAAAGCCCTGCTGGGTTCTGAAGAAAAATACTAACAGACACACTCACAGTCACCGAGGCGTTCAGTGTGATGAAGATTCATACAAAGAATGGATCCTGTATGGTTGGACGTGTGTATTGTCAGTCTGATTGTGTGTATTGTTTTGTATGTGTGTATCTCTGGATAATAAGACTTAAATAGCGTTACTCAGGTTGTGGGACTGTCCAAATTGCAACCTCTCTCTGTTCTCATTGATCCATTTTCATTCTGTTCTCACTCTGATTGGTTGGTTACTACTAAGCTGCATTTTGGTTTCTTATCACCTAATCACAGGCATCTGAAGAACTTGCTGTCTGTCTAACCATATGACTTAAGTGCCCTCACACTCACACTGACACACACACACACACACACACTCACTCACACACACACACACACACACACACTCACACACGGCTGTGGGTTGTTTGATGAAGGTGTAGCAGCTTTTGCGGAAAGGTTAAACACTCATGGCCTGTTCTGTTTTCTCTCTCGTTGTCTTCCTTTCTTTCTGCATCCCTCGTGGTGGCATTGGCCCTGGTTGTGTGTGTGCATATGTGTGTGTGTGCGCGCTTGTGTCGTGTTTGCACACCTCTGATTGCTTGTGCCTGTTTGTGATTGGCTTCTGTGATGTCATCTGTGATTTGACCTTTGCTGGTGTGCGTCTGCCATTTTGTGGTTTGCCTTGCCATCGTGCGTGCGTGCAAATCTGTTTGCGTGCCTGCGTGTTGCTCTGTGGTTGCCTCTCCCTGGTCAGTATTTTTATTTTCAGGAAGTGCTGCCGGTGCTGGCGGCCAAGCACTGCATCATGCAAGCCAACGCCGAGCTCCACCAGAGCATCCTGGCCAAGCAGAAAAAGCGCTTTGGAGAGGAGATCGCTCGCCTGCAGGTACACAGCTTTCATGTGACTTTAAGGTTTTGTCCCATTGTCAGATGCTCTAAGCAATTCATATTTCTGTGGCTACTCATTCTTTTTCATTTAACAAATTCATAATCTCCAAAGTTTTATGTAATCTTTGGACAGATATAAGGCGTAAATGCCTTGAAGTTTTACATCAAAACTGGAAAAACTTATGAAACAAATGTTTTCCTCCATCGTCTCTCCTCTGATTATGCCTCCAGCACGCAGCAGAGCTGGTGAAGACAGTGGCATCTCGCTACGACGAATATGTGAGCGTTAAGGACCTGAGTGACAAGATCAACCGAGCTCTCACTGCAGCCAAAAAAGACAATGACTTTATCTATCATGACCGCGTCCCTGAAGTCAAGGATCTGGAACACATCGGCAAGGCAGCTCTGGTCAGAGCCACTGCCATCACACCTCCACTCAGCCAGAAATTCTCAGGTGAGATACTCACACACTTCACAAATCCTTAGTATCAGGACAGTTTGACACACAGAGAGAGAAATAAAACAGCCTCATCAATTTTTGAAACTTTTGGGGAATATGTTGACATTCTGGACAGTAAGACTTTTCACCTACTTGTCAAGGCAAAGATATCTTCACTGTTATTTTGCCCAAGGAGACTCCAAACATTTAGCCCAGAGGAGCCGGTGATCAAACCATCAGCCTTTCAATCAGTAAGACATAAATGCCAGGATGTTGTTAACAACCTCTAATTTGGGAGTTTTTAAGGGAATTCAAATTCAAAGCAGTGAAATTTAAGGAAACAGTGTCTAATGTGGTATAAGTTGATGCTGATTCTCTTTATTTGAGCAAGACTGCATCCAAACTCGCTGTCTTATTACATGACCTCATACTGATCATGTAGGAAGTGGATGACCTCACATGGGATTTAATCTACCGCTCTCTGGCTGGCTTGTTTTTTGTTGTGGTTGCTGTTGTTTTTATGTCTTTATAGCGGTGAAGGCATTATGTTAACTGATCATCCGTACATACATCAATCCATCCCATTCCTCTGAACAGGATATATCAACAGGGCATAAATGGAATTTCTTTAAATTAAGAACAAATGTCCACTTTGACTCAAAGACAATATGATTAGAATTTGCATCGTCACTGTGACTTGCTGAACAAGTTTTTGGCCATAACCCAAGAAGTTATACGCTAATCATAACAACATTTCCCACAAATGTCTAAAAGCATAAAGTTATAAAGTGATAACATTTTACAACCAAAAGGTCCACCATGAATGTAAACACAGACTTTAATTGTTGGTGAAGACATACAACCAATCAGCTGTTTTATGTTACTTCTCTTTTTTTCAGATTTGTTTGAGAAGATGGTCCCCATGGCGGTGCAGCAGTCCATGAGCATTTACAACCAGAGGAAGGCTGAGACTGTTAACAGACTGGTGGGAACAATGAGGGAGGCCACCAACCTCTGCAACGGGTACGCAATGCTGTGTTTGTGCATGTCAGTGACTATGCAGATGCAATTATCTTCTCATGAACATGTCCGTGAGTGCCTGTGTCTGCATGCATGGATGGATTTATTAAAAATTCATAACATAATGGTGTTCCAGGTACCATTAAAAAGTCAATACAAGTACTTGCGTTCTCAGTGTAGTGCTCTGAATAGCAGGCACAAATTGCAGCACAGTATTTGATAAGGTCAATAAATGCTTAATTTTAATTAATTTAGCTATCTTTTGAAATTGAAATTATCGTTTAGTTTCGATATTAAAGTCATCCAAGTGGAAGTAATTTTCTCTGTGAGACTCAGAATGTATGATAGTTGTGGTGACCGAGCACAAGTAGCTGTTTGAGGACCATATTTACTGAGACATGATGTGCAACTGTCCATCAGGGTGTTGGCATCCCTAAATCTGCCAGCTGCTCTCGAAGATCTGTCAGGAGACTCTATCCCACAATCCATTGCTGAGAAGGCCCGATCCATCGTGCAGCAGGGAGGACTGCAGAGCATCGAGCAGCTCATCAAAGACCTGCCCGAGCTTCTGACCCGCAACAGAGAGATCCTGGACGAGGTCAGACACAAACATACACACTGAATTATACATGTTACTACACTTTGTAGATCCCATAAGCAGTAATGTAAACCTCTCATTTAACCGCAACCGTGACAGTTCATTGATTTAAAAAGTAAAGAAGGCACTTTTAGAACTACAGCCTTCACAACAGCTTGCTTGTCAAATAGCTTTGCTGTTTTGACAAAGCAGCATATGAATGAAACTCTGCTCAGCAGCTGATTTGGACAATCTGAGCGTTGGACTTTTTCTACCGCTGCTACCAGAAGAACACACACACACTAAAAAACTATTAATCATCCCTAATGGCGGAAATCCCAGATCAAGATCATCATTGAAATCTAATCCACTGATCTTTGGGCCAAGGACTATCAGTCCCTGAGCTTCAGCCAACCCATTTTTTAGACATCTTGATGACAAACAGGAAAACAGACGGGAGTGAAAACAGAAAGCATAAAACACAAGCCGCATCCAAGTTTCTTGGCAGAGTTGAAAAGTCGACATTAAAATCTCCAAATTTCCCCCAAAAAGTAGTCAGTTGTGTTGTATAAATTGTTATTAACCAGCAGTTCTTCTCTAATTAGTATTTATTTTTAAAATAAAAACTCTAGTCATGACTTTTTACTTTTTTAAACTCACGAAAGCAGTGCAGAAGACTTGATTTAGAGATGTCTTTGATTTTCTTTTAATGTGCTTTGTTTTCTTTTTTATGAAAATTAAGACAAATTATTGCTAAATCAATCAAAAATCAGACTTTGTTTGCACTCTGACCATGTCTTATATGACACATCAACAACAAAGGTGTAATCATCTGCAGATCTCATGTTTGTGTGTTGTTGTCATCTCCAGTCTCTGAAAATGCTGGACAGTGAAGAGACGACAGACAACGAGCTGAGAACCAAGTTCAACCAGCGCTGGAACAGAACCCCCTCTGGAGACCTGTACAAGCCCCTTCGTGCAGGTACACACACAAACACACTTAAAACACACTCTTCTTGTTCAGTCATCTATGTTTGTCTTTGTCTCCATGTCATCCACTGTTGGCATTGCTCCTATTTTCCTCATCTTTCCTTCCTCCTTCCCTCCTGTCCCCTCTAACCTCACATCTCTCCCTTCCTTCACTCCTTCAGAGGGAGCTAACTTCCGCAACATCCTGGACAAGGCCGTACAGGCAGACCAGGTCGTGAAGGAGCGCTACAACACCCACTGTGACATGATCGCCCTGCTGTGTAAACCAGAGAACGAGCTCAATGCTGCCATCCCCTCCGCCAACCCGACTAAAACACTGCAAGGCAGCGAGGTCTGTCCTCCCCTCATGGTGTCTTTATGTTTGTCTGTATGACTAGATAATGTTAAAACCTAACTTCTCATTGTTACGGTTAGTTTTTAGAGTTTGTCACCTCGTCCCAAGGTATTTGTGTTCTCGATAAACACAGATATACACATACAGAGTCCTGCTGTACAGAAACTCTCAGTAGACTTTGTGTGTTTTATAGCTCTGTCCCTCCTTCCCATAGTAGCTCCATTTTTCATTTTTTTGCTGACTTTACATTGTGTGTCACTGGGGAACTTAAATAACTAAGCAAGCAGAACAGGGACAGAGCAAGGAAGATGTTCATGTCTCTCCACAGCTACGCTGCATTCATGCTTAAGTGGAAAACAATAGCATATTACAGTCATTAAAAAGGCAAGAGGTCACAAATTAATGAATGATTGATGAACAGATGAACTGCTCCACTTCCTCATTGTACCCTTCTCCATTTCCATCCAGATAGTAAACGTGCTGCGATCTCAGCTCACCCAGCTGGACGAGATTAAGAAGGAGAGGGAGACCATGGAGGGAGAGATCAAGGCCGTGACCTTCGACATGTCTACGACCTTCCTGACGGCACTCGCCCAGGACGGGGCCATCAACGAGGAGCCGCTGTCAGTCACCCAGCTGGACCAGTTGTATGGCGCCTACAACCAGAGGGTACAGGCCAGCCTGCGCTCACAGGAGGAGCTGCTGGGGCAAGTTCAGGTAAGATTTATTGTTGTAATTTAGAAAAAAATATTGATTGAGCAGCAAGGTGGTCACTCGAGACGGTTTCTTAATCAGGTCATGCATCAACAGTTTCCAGCCCGAATCAACTTAGAGTTTTCTCTGAGTGCTAAGCAATGACCTTAAAAGACCTTCTGGAGTAGAGCAAAAAAGGGAATTTCTTTACTGGAATCAGTGAAGCAAAAACAACAACAAATGCAGCAGACTACACAGGTCCAAAGAGTGTCAAATCCAGTTTGCCCTCTGAGTGGCAAAATGCCACTGTGTTGAGAGACCAGTTTTCAGTTCTAGTTTTTTGAGGAGCATAAGTATTCCGGTGTGTTAAGAGTTGTCAGCGAATAACCTCCTCGCTCCGTGATTTATCTTTTTACCCTGTGATCTTCTTCCAGACGTCCCACCAGGAGTTCAGCAGCCTGAAGCAGTCCAACACAGAGGCCAATCAGAGGGAGGAGGTGCTGAAGAAGCTGGCTTCAGCACATGACAGCTACGTTGAGATCAGCAGCAACCTGCGCGAAGGCACTAAGGTACTCACTCAGCACAACACAGCGGCACACATGAGCCTCAGCAAGGATGGACTGTTCTGCAGTTAATGCACATGTTGTCGGAAACTTCTACCCTTATTTGTTTTGCTGTGCGTCAAGGTGGTTTGCAGGTTGGGTGATTTATTTTTGTCCCCGTTTGTTTCTCCCTCCTCAGTTCTACAACGACTTGACAGAAATTCTGCTGAAGTTCCAGAACAAATGCAGCGACATCGTTTTCGCTCGTAAAACAGAGCGTGATGAACTACTTAAGTATGTACTTTCCTAGTTTTTTGTCTATTTTAGTTGTTTTTCATACTCTTGTTTCCAGTCTGTACTCTAATTTTGATCTCAACACTAGGCAAATTCTGGCATAGGCCATAAGGGAGGTGTTGCAGCATAAGCCTGTTTTAATCATATTATGATTACAGTGAAAGGTAACATTGCAAAGTTAATGTTTGAATTCTTGTTTCAGAGAGTTGCAGCAGAGCATCGCTCGAGAGCCCAGTGCTCCATCCTTCAACGTCCCCGCCTATCAGAGCACCCCGGCTGCTCCTGCCGCCGGCGGGCCAACCCCTGCACCCAGGACCGTCTTTGTAAGCAGCCACGCAAAAAAGCCAAGTGCTGAATACCACCGCAGCAGATAGAAGGCTGTTGGTCATGTATTGATCCATGTGTCATCTCTCTCTATAACTGAATCCCATCAGCCTGCACAAGCGCAGCAGCAGCCCCAGGCGAAGCCCCAGCCTCCAGCCAGGCCCCCTCCACCAAGCATCACTCCTCAAGCAGCGTCTGCCACCCCAGTCAATGCACCACCCACTGGCCCTCCCACCGGCAACCCACCACCCATGGCCCCGCCATCACAGGCCCAGGGACCACCTTACCCCACCTACCAGGGCTATCCAGGGTGAGTTTCCTGTCACAACATCATGATTGCTGAATACAAATTGATCCGCATAACTTGATGTATTAATGTTACAAGTGGGTCAATATATTTAATCCTCGTCCTTAGACGATTCTTGAGCTCCTTCTTTGAATTTAGATGTTTTAAGGCAAATCTGGTATTCAATCAAATAACCCCCTTATTCAAAAAAACACTCCATGTTTCTGTACTGAATCTGATGAATCTCATGGCTAGAATTGACTTGTAATAAATTAAAGGATTTTGTTTGAACACTTTGGGAAATATGCTCATTAGTTTTCTTACTGAGATTTAGATAAGAATTTCAATGCTTTTGGATTGAACTGCATACTTCGCACGAAAAACATGAGAGTGGCATTGATCTTATCTCACTCTTATAAGGAATAGCGAAGAAAAAAATGTATCCCACACTGTTAAAATGCTCCATTGATGTTTGAAATTTGATTAGCATCGCTTTTACACTTGTTTTCTGCTGTGGTGTCCATGCAGGTACTATCAGATGCCTATGGGTTACAATCCTTACGCTTACGGCCAGTACAACATGCCCAACATGCCCTACATGCCCTACCAGGCGGCCCCAGGACAGGGCGGCTACCCTGGTGCCCCTCCTGCTGGACAGCCCTACCCTGGCTACCCCCAGCAACCCCCTCAGCAGCAGCCCTACTACCCTCAGCAATAACTTTCATCTCCATCCCCTCATTCCCCTTCTCACCAGTTAACACCAAATCAAAAAAAAAGAAGATATCCCCAGCAATAACACTTCACTTCCATCATGTCTCTGCCCTTGCATCCTTTGTTTTCTCTCAGCAGCCATGAAGACCTCGGAGCTGCTTTGCACTTCTCTCCAAAACCATTTATTACTTTGCCACATCTTTATTCCTTTTTTTTTCATCTCGACCTCCCTTTTTCTGTCGTAGATCAGGATTTTTTAGTCCTGATCGCATGTCCTGACTGTCATCAATGCACTAACCCTCCATTTTGCCTGTTAGGTTATATTTTATGTACGCGTTTTCTAATGGTTTGATTTAAACGCTAACTTGTTTCCACTGATAACTGACTCTTTGTCTGAGCTGGACTGCTGTACAACACTTACAGAAGCGCATAGAATCCTAGGATGTTTCCTGGTCTGGGTGGATGTGCTGGGTGGGCAGATGGGTGGTCATTATTAGTCATGCCACTGAAGAGAGGGCACATCTGCATCTTCACTCCCCCACCCACTCAATCAACCCCCAGTGCTTCTATGTCAACTATATTCTTATTTTTGTAATGAATACTGATGCGTTGCTGATGTATAAACCTATAAAAAAATGAATGGCCCGTAGGTTTTCTAATGTAGATCATGACTTTTTCTTTCGCTCTTTTTCTTTTTCTCTCTCACCCAGAGAATGTTATATTTCTGTATTACAATCAGAGGCTGTACAAGTGGGAGAAATGATTCTATTATATAAATATATGTATAAAATAAGACTCTGTATGTGGTTAACCGAGACACTCTGTGTGCTGCACTCTCATGCTCTTTGTGTTTATTTTTATTCCTCAGCTCTAATGTGATTAAAAAACAACTGCCAGCCAGAGTTTGTCTTTAAATGATGGATGTCTTGATTTTGATGTTTTGTTTCTACCAATCTTGTTGGTTTGTAAACCAGCCAGAAGAGGGCAGTCCTGCAGCTCACAGAGGGAGCAGCCGTCGACCAGCAGTTCACTTGCCATTGTTGCTTCTCTCAGCCAATCGGGGAGTGAGTTGTTCCATCCGACTAATCGGGCGACTTTTGACCTCCTGAGCATTGGGGGCAGATCCCATTTAGATGACATGCAAATTACATTCCGATGAGGTTGTGATCTCATCCAATCATATTTACCTGCAGGTGATTTCTCCGTAGACAGATTTCATCCCCAGATATTTATTCAGTGTCAGGAGACGCTAATGATTTCACATATCTCCTCTGTGTGTATGTGTGTGTGAGTGTGTGTGTGTGTGTGTGTGGCAGAGAGGCAGATGGCAGCGCAATGTGATGTCTGGAAGGATGCATGGAGATGTTGGCAGAGAGCTGCTGGTCCCCTGCCTGCATCCATCACTTCGCCTCTCTCCATTTTCCCCTCTCTTCTCTTTGTCTAATCTGTCTCCTCGAGTTCCTTTCTGCTCAACTCTTTAAAAAAAAAACCTCACCATATTTCACTTCACTTTCCCTAAGCGTTCCTCCATCCTTTGTTTTCCTTCCTATCAGGCTCTCTTCATCATATTATACTTTGCTCCTAAGCTTTTTTTGTAATACCACCTGTCTTTTTATATCCTCAGCTGCTCTCTCCTCCATTTTTTTTCTGCTCCCCTGGTTCATCTGTTTTTGCTTACCGCTCGTCTGTCCTTGCTGTCCAAGCCGCAAATCGTTGGCTGTGAGTTGTCTCAACTGGTCAGTATCTCTTGGCTCATGAACGTCTCATAACATCACGTCAGTCTCCAGTGTGTATTTGTGTGTTAGAGAGTCAAACTCACAAGGAAGGATACACACTTTTAATCAGATCTAACAGCTCACATTACTTACTGGAAGTGACACAACACATAGACGCAGCCATGTTTCTCTCTCCCTCTCTATCTATACAGCATGCCATTGCTGCCAAAGCCAATTGTAGCTCTGGATGTGTTTATCAGAGGTGTCTTTGCGTCTCAGACGCTTAATTTTAACAAGACATTCTCCACCGGAGGAGTGTCATATTTTAATTGGTCTGAAACAGAATAAAGGCAGCGAACAGAGCACTGCGGTGACAGGTATTAATTACCTTCTGCCTAATGGCTCCCAAACTCAGCACTCAGCTATATCGGTGCTCACACCACTCCCCCACTCTTTTCTCTCATTGCTTTTCTCTTCTTCTTACCATGTGCTGTCCACAATAGTGCTCAATTCAGTGTTTTCTTTGGCTATGATGATTATAATTACACAAAATACAGTTCTTCAGGACATATTCTCTCATGCAATGATGGCAAACCAGGGATACTTCTGCATTCGTCGGGAGGGAGGGCTACATGTGAATAAGTAAAATAAGCTCAACTAAATCAAAATAGCTATTAAGATTAAAACAATACTTACAGTAATCTCATTTTAAGTCAGCTGTGGACAACTGAACACAAGTACTTGAGGTTGAGTGTGCAGAAAACTAATCTGTGGTTAGCAAGCAAGGAAGTCTAAAGAGTTTGCAAATAGTATGCACAAACAGCTAGCTTAAAAAAAAGAGTTCAATTCTTTTAAAGTGAAGGGTAAATGTTTTAAATGGCTTGTTAAAGATAAACAATATTTATTAGTAACAGATAAATTGTTAAAAAAATTAAAGGGATGAATTATGGTTGAGTTTTTGAAATAGCTTTAAGTAAACAATTCAGTATTTGCTTAGAATTCATGGATAATCAAATAATTGATGATTGAAATAATGAATGATTAAAATAGTTAGCTAAAAGTAATGAATAAAAGGTCAAAATAGAGCTAAATGTAATAAATAAGTTGCTGAAATACAGTAGCTAACCGAAGCAGCAGTTGACAATTGGCTGTAACAGCTAGTTAATAGTGATGGATAAAACTGTTAGTCAGCTTATAAATCAGCTTAAAGAGACGAAACAAAGATTAAAACAAGCTTAAAGTAGTGATAGGTAACAGTTACTGGTAACAGTTATAAAGGTTGAAATAGTGAGCTACAACTAATAAGTCCACTAGAGCTATGAATAAATGGTTGTTGTAACTGGCTTTGAAGTAGTTTTATGGTTGAGATTAAAGTAATAGAAAATTAATAGGGGAAAAATCCTAGTTGGCTAAAAGCAAGTAGTAATGCAAAAAAATTAAGGGAAGTGGACAAACTGTTAAAATAAATACAAGTAATCCATAATTTAATAATCCATTATTTAAGTCAATTATGCTTGAATTGGTTCCTTTTAAAAATAATGGCTATTTATATGAAATAGATAAGTAATGTATAAAACATGGTAACAACACTGGATAAATTATGGCTGTAGTCAGTGGTTCAAAGTCAAGCAAATGGATAACTGGTAGAGATCTGCAGCTTATGCGACTTCAAGTGGAGAAATGAAGACAGGGCCAACCAAACAAAAAAACACTTTTGTTTATTATTACTTTCAAATAGCATCTAATTGTAAATCAACTAAAATGAACAAATCAAAAACATGATGGGTGGTGCTGGAGGTACTTGACTTCATCTGACAAAGCCATTATGGTAAATTAGACAAAAAGCTTATGAAGCCTAATTACACTTGTTTGAAGTAATTTTATTGTGGTGTAGGGCTAAAAGAAAGAAAAAAGAGATTGTTAAAATCCTTCTGTAGTGTAGCAAATTGTGCAGATGCCTTGGATGTCATCCTGCTTTTCATCTCCCTTTCACAAAGTGAAGCAGAAATGTGAGAATCTTAAAAAAGTAAGAATGACAGAGTGATGAAATCTCATTTATGGTGTTAATTTGATCAGTCTAACAGCTTACAAGTTGCCAGTATCAGTGCATGTGCGTTGGCTGATAATTTTGCCTCAGCGAAACAGCTCTCTGGCCCGGGTATGTACGTTTTTTGCTCTTTTTTTCCATAGAAGCGAGATGCCTGAAATAGCTCTGATTGACAGGTATAGAGACTCAGTTACTATAACAACTACCTCCTGGCTCTCATGAGCACTTCTCTCTCTCTCTCTCTTTTTCTCTCTCTCTCTCTCTCTCACTCTTTCTCTTCCTCTCCAGCCCCCCCTCACCTCTTCTCTTTTCATTTTCTTTTACCAGCTCTCCTTTTTACCCCCGTCTCCCTCTCACCCCCTCACTATGTGCATGTGTGGGAGTAGAGGGAAGAGATTATGAAAAAGAACTCGACTGCAATATTCCTTCACACGGAGATGTTTGTGTTGCAAGATAGAGAGGCCTGGCACTAGCTATTGGCTCTAACCTGTGTGGGTGAGGGTAGGCGAGAGTGGGAAGATGAAACATGCTTATACAACACAGGCAAATAAGCCTTTTATATTCTTTTCGTGTTTCCTTTTTGGTGCTTGTTCCTCTGTCAGGTTGAGCTGCTCCGCTTGTATAATCAAGTCAGTCCACTGCGCTGTGTTCCCGCATGCGTGCGTGCGTGTGTGTGTGTGTGTGTGTGTGTGGGTGTCTTTGCATGCGTGCACGCACTTGTGTCAGCAAGCGGCACAGTGAGGCCACCCGATATGATGAGTGAATTTCAAGCACGATAGAATCTAGTGGAACTGACACTGGAGAGCACACAGCGGCAGAGAGAAAGTGTGTGTGTGTGTCTGTGTATGTGCTGGCGGGAAGAAGACAGACGTCATTGCTGCCACCTGCTGTAGTGGGACAAAGGCCAGACACACATACACACTTGCATATGCAGACAGCCAAGCAGAGGTCAAAGCAATCTCTTAACATAGCATTAATGATATGATTTACTTAACCTTCTTACGCTCAAGCTATCTCAGGCCCTCCATCCCCTCCTGACAGAGTCCACCGCTCCTCTCCTCCCTCTCTGTCCCTGCCTCTCCTTTCATCTCCCCGTCTCTGAGTCATCACACAGGGTGAGAGGTCTGAGGAAAACAAGCTGCCAGAGTTGGACATGCCATAACAATGCAGCACCTGTCAGAGTGTGTGCGTTTGTGTGTGTACCTGTGTGAGTACATGCGCATGCAGCTGTCTCAGAGCGTCTGTCACCAGGAGGGAGGATGGTACATTTCTAAGTCTTACTGTAAATACAAAGGCACATAGACCATCTATATGTGTGTGTGTGTGTGTGTGTGTGTGCCCACGTGTGACATTTTCATGGCTGTGGTTTTCTCCAGAAGGCGCTCTGACGCTCTATTGGTTGGTTTTCTCATTTTGTGGCGGGAAATGAGATAGTTGGTCTTAACATCTGTCTGACCCCAGCTGCAGAGAGCTCCTCTAATGATCCGAGCTCGGCTGCTTGGTTCTTTTGCTGCAACCGGCCCCTCACTTGGCTCAGACCTAATCAATAGCACACCCATCAGCCTCTTACACCATACAGATACTACTCCTGTACAATTATAATTGTGTGTGTGTGTGTGTGTGAGAGTTTCAGATCAAATAAGAGCACCTGTAGTGGTTACTACTCTCTTTGCTTGTTGCATAATTCGCCTGTTGAAAAAAAAAGCTCTGCTGTGCATCAGGTTGCATGCCTAAGTGCTTTAATATTGATCCACTGTTGTGGTAAATTGACCACTGAAACTCTGATCTGTGTTTCTGATGTAAACTTGTGTTGATTCTGTCATCTTGGGGGTAATTTCAGGGCATTTCTGCACCGTTCACACAACGAAGGGTGATAATTCAGAATTAATTAGGCTACGATACACGGGGGAAGGCGCAGCCCATAATAAGACATTTAAAACAGGATGGGATCTGGTATCCAAGTGCAGGGTATCCATAGAGACCGTTGCTATGGCGGAGAGAAATCTCACCTCATTAGGAACAAATATAAATAGCCTTGCGACTCAGTTTATGGTCATGATGCCCACGGCTGAGAGAACAGGCTCAGAGGCTTCCAGGTCAATGATACAGGATGAGAGTCAGGATGCAGAGAAAGAGAGAGTGATAAATGGAGGAAATGATTAAGAGAATTAGAAGGAAGGAAGAAATGAAGAAGGTTTGGAAGGTGGGAGGGAAAAGATTGAGTTCCTGAGGACGGGAGAAACGGGAGGAGGATGTATGTGTGGGAAAAAAAGAAGGAGATAGATGAGGAGAAAAATGGGAGCAGAAACAAAGTTTATCACTGCTGACTGATGAAAATCTTTGAAATGTCAACCTGTTTGTTTTCATACTTCAGCTAAAATTGTAGAAGGGAGCTTTTTGTCCCCAGAGCCCCAAAACAACATTCAATACCAATGCAAGTCTTAAGTAATAAATCAGTAAAACTACATTAACATGCATTTTGCTTTACAGTTGTATAAACTTGAGAGAGAGTCAAGTGACGATTAAGCAAGGTAAAGATAAAATCACAGCACAGGAGTGCAAAACAATGAATGGCTACCATGGCATAATAAGATACTGCAAATGACTTGTTAAAATATGGCCGATTCTTTTTTTCCCCTCTGTATCCGAGAACTGACTTTTTTTTTCACAGAACTGGAGTTTTCTTTTCAAGGCGACATACATGATGAGGGAGGAGGGGGGGGGAGGTAGAGAAGGGACGGCAGGAGTTGTGGGAGGAAAGATGGGAGAGGAGGCTGTGGGAGAGGTTGACAGCCAAGTGGAGAGGAGACAGATGGGAGCAAAGAGAAAACTTGAGACATCCACCACTGATTGCATCAACAGGTCTGAGCCCCTCCAGGTATGCTGCAGTGCACCGCAGTATTACTACAGTATTGACTCATCCCATTGTTGACTGTCCGGAGGTCCTGTATAGACTTTTGTCTGTCTCACTGCCTCTTTGCTTCCTGTGTTTTACTTTCTCTTCCTTTGTAGCCTGTGAACGTGTGTGTGTGTGTGCATGTGAGGTATTGCCCTTAGATCATGTGACATTCAGTCATCATTTTTTGGTGACAACTGAAAGCCTGGTTAGTGACATAAAGCTACAGAGGCTGTCTGTACTCTGTGTGTCCTGACTGCATGCAATCTTATTTCTCCTTACATCAGAAATCTTTTTTATTTTTAGTCAGTAGGCGTAATTATTGCACAGCACTGGAACAAAACAGCAACTTCCTCATCTCCCCTTTCCTCGTTAATTGCATTTTAACTGCTGAAATGTTGCCCTTTAAATGTGAGATTATATTAAATCGAATAACAAAATCAGCCAGGGTTCCATTTTGCGTCGTGTTTGGCCTCACATCAGTGGCCGCTGTGCAGCCGTTGCAAATTTCAGGCAAACTGGTGGGTCAATTAAAGGAGAAAAAGTAGAGAGACTCCCTCCTCTCGATGCAAATAAACCTTAAAAGCTCGTCGCGGCTTTCTGTTCTTCAAAGCTAAATGGTTTTCTCTGCCTTTGTTATGAACAGTGTGTTTTCAACTCAGGAACAAAGGTGTCTGCGACTGAAAGATGAAAACTGCGACAACTGATGAAGATGGTATAGAGTTCAGACGTACGTTTGTGTGGGCTGTCTAATTGAGGAGATTGTTTGATTCCTCTCCCTCTGCGTTCCTTTCTCTGAAGACCTGTCAAACTCGCAATCAGCAAAAACAACATGCATAGAAGGATTGGAGGAGCAGGAGGGAGAAGAGTGGAGATGGAAAGACGGCGTTTAGGAAGAAAAGGAGGGAGTTTACGCCCACCGCCTAAAGAGATGAGAAGACAGGCAGAGGAGGAGGGGAGAATGTGTGGAGGAAGCAGTGTGTGAGTGCCAGAGCTCATCAGCCTGTCAAACATCCGTTATAGACCACAAACCCACACAGCCATCGCACTGCTGAGGTCTATCACTTAACAGGTGCACCTCCTTCACCTTCACACACATTTTCGTATACATTCTGATACAGTATATACGTGTGCGTGTAGGTGGCTGCATTTACGCACATCAGGTTTGAGCCTTATCCACAGAGCACAAGCCCGCCTTGGATGATTTCCATGCAGCGGAGAGTGAGCCACAGTGAGTCACTCTCATTGATCAGAAAATAAAACCGGTCTTGATAGTTCCTTCACCCCACTCCTGGGCTCCTAACTGTTTCAGCTCTGCGCTGGCACAATCTGAGTGCGCTCTCTCAGCCCAGCCCACGTTTGAACCCATATTATTCCTCACTCTGCTCATAGTTTTGTAATTCTGACTGCTGACGCACTGCATCTAAATTCATCATCCACTCTCCCAAGAGGGTTACATCAGGGCTTTGTCCACCTCTTGTGTTTTTACCTCAGGTAACCCCCAGGTGTAGGTAATGTTTAGACCACAGGACTTTGCACAACAGTGCTTCCACAGGAGCCCCCGCTGAATGAGGTTAATGTTCTTTGTTTCTATTGTGGGTGGGAAATGAAGCAGCAAGTGATATCTCTAATTAGGATAGTCAATCCTCATGAAATCAGTGAATCGTACCTCTGAAACCCTCTCAAGGGGGTTTCTCCTATATCCAGGACCCTACATTACCTTATATTCTACTCCTTCTCCGGTCCCCACAGTGACTTCATTAACAATTTTAACAGCTTTAGATTCGTTTGCAAGCAAATTCTTCATTTATGATGCAAAACAGCAGTGACATCTGCCTGCATCCTACCAATGAGAACGGTGCTCCCTTTGTTACTAATGTAAACCCTGTTGTGATGCAGAATTGTGACTCTGGGCAAATCATATACTATTTTAAGATGTAACCTTTTCAGAGGATCTTTTGCTGACTGTTAACCACTTAAATTTGGTCCTGTAGGACTATTAACTTGGATAGCAATATTCACTCAATTTTTTATTTATTTCTCTTTTATAATAGTGACAGTTGAAGAGAGACAGGAAGGGCAGGGAGAGAAAAAAGAGGGAAACGCAGCCTGAAAGAGCCTGGGCCGCTGCAGTAAGGACTCAGCTTTGATTAATGATACATGCTCTACCAGGTGAGCTACTAGGGCGTCCAGTGCTATGATACTATAACACTGCAATATTTTCAAATATATTTTTAACTGTTTTGGCATGTTATTATAGTGGAAGCATTTTAAAATCCATTTAATATAAATGACCATAATTCAAATGTAAATTACCCAATTTTTCCCTTTTGAATCTATTAATAGAGCTTCATGATAGGGATTCAAATTTTCTTTCATACATAATATATATAATGAAAGATATTTCCTTTCAAATTAATTTGATTAGGACAGATTCAGCCTTTTTCACTGTTGTACCAGACAAGTACAAAAAACGCTGTTGAGCATCTAACCAGATACATATGATACACGATACAGTATATGTAGATCTATGTATAAAGATACATGAATCTATTACAATGAAGATTGGTAATATTAGGCAGAGTTGTAACTGATATATACACAAAGTAGAACAACACAATAAACATTATGCACAGTAGGAATAAATGCAGATATAATAATAATCATATTACTGACAGAAACCAATAAATACGTTAGTATTACAGTGGAACGATTCTGGTTATCTGATAAACAGTCAAAACAGCTGCTGATCGGCATATGTGGGGTAAGAGATGATAAGGAAGACGATAAGAAAGGCCACAGTTGAATTTAGTCAGAGTCAAATACAATCAGTGAAAACTGAGGGTGAAAAGAAAGAAGTTAAAGAACCAAAGTGGCAACTGAACTGTTACTGTCTTTATATTTAATGTTGTTAAAATGTTCACTATCTGTACTAGGGCTTTTTTCCACCTTTATTTTTTAAATGTTTTTCATAATTTGAACAGTGTGCAGCATTTGTATTAGGAAGCATCCACTCAGCAGGTTTACCTCATTTGAATAGTGAAACTGGAAGTCTGTTGCAAAACATCATAGAGACTATTACTCTTACCCTCAGCCATAGTTTACATGAAAACAAAATCACAGAAATTATGTATTCTTAATTAGAATTAATGAAGCCTAAAAGAAAAGGCTGTGCTGCTGCATGGTTTAAGAAGTGAAGGAGAAGGTCTATTTGTCTGTTTCTTGTCTGTGGCTGTCTAGTCACCAGCCACATGCTCCATCATAGTTTAAATATTCATAGCCCACCCTCTGAATATTCATGACCCCCTTATTAATATTTATGAACTTCACTTGTTGAGGTGTCATTCGATCTCTTGTTACACACATGCACACACAGACATTTACGCACGCTGATGATCAAAAGGGATAGCTATGTCGACACGGCAGATTCATAAGCAATGGTGTGAGTTACTCTGAAGCTGTGATGTAATGGTAAATAAAAACTGTGGCTTTCTGTTTACATCAGACAACGTCCATAAAACTACCAGCTAGTAGTTAAGTAGTTTAGAAATAGCTTGATATTTGGGGAAATGAGCCTGTTTGCTTTCCTGACAAGGGATCGTATGGTAAATAAGGGGCAGTAGCCAGCAGCCTGTTAGCTTAGTTTTGACTGGAAACTCTCCTGTCTCAACAAAATCTGCCTAGAAGCACCTCCAAAGCTCACCAATTAACACATTATATTTAAACTGTCTAATCAGTACAAATATAAAGTGTAAAAAAAAACAAAAAACAATTCACTGCTTTACAGGGAGGAATGTGCCAGGCAACTAAGTGAAGATTTAAGAAAGTTACTGCCTCCAGCTAAGAAAAAAATCAAACACATAACACCTTGTAAAATAACAGATCCCGGTTTTACACTTCACTTTATTTATGGATTGAATAACCGAGATATAAGGAGTTAATTAGCAAGTTTTAGAGGTGCTGGTTTTGTTATCTTTAGACAGAGTCAGGCTAGCTGTTTTGCCCTGCAGTGTTTTATGCTAAGCTAAGCTAACAGGCTGCCAATTCCAGCTGCATGTTTACTGTACAGATACGAGAGTCATGTCAATCTTACTTTGAGACAGCAAATGAGCTTATTCCCAAAAATGTCTATAAACTATTGCTCTAAAAACAAACTATAATAAATAAACCAAGTGCTTTTCAAGTTTATTATGAACTTGAAGTTGGGTAACAAATTCGCTATAAGCCCATACAGCAGTGTTACACAAATGGTGATCTGTGTGTCAATAAATATTTGATGTTGTTTGGATTTGATATATGGTTATATGGAACTGCTCTACATGTTTACCAGAAGAGATATTGAGTTTACTCTCACTGAGAAGAAGGCCACTCATATCCCATTTCCAGTAAGGTCAGATATCCCTGCTGCACCTCAGCATGGCTCTGGAACTGATGTAACAGTATGACACACACATACAAACACACAGTCAGCTGTGCACTTTCTAATGAGGTGTGTTTATATAACATGCCACAACCATGACAGTACTTCTGTGCACGCGCAACGGGAAACGAGCGCCACTGAGTCTCTGTTCTCTCTGCACACATGCCGAACATACTGCCAGAACCAGCGGACAGCAGGTGTGTGTGTGTGTGTGTGTGTGTGTGTGTGTCCGTCACAGGCTACTTTTAAGGACAAATTTGAGATTATGTTCACACCAGCTGTCTGTGGATGACTTGTTTAAGTGGATAAAAAAAAAGATGTCCTCAATTTGATTTCACTGCTTTTGTGTTAAGCACGGTGTAAAATCGTTCCTTGTAAGTCAATGAAGTGTCATTAAAACATGAGAAACCAGTGTGAATGTGAAAGTGTGGAGAGAGAGAGAGAAAGACAGCAGTGATGCACACACACAGCAACAGCAATGTCTGCTAGCTTGTGGATGACGCACATCCTGAGGCCTGCGTTCAGTCATCTCTGCAGTTTGTGGTTCTAACATTGAGTCTTCTTCTTCTTTTTTTCTCCCACGATATGGGTCATACATGTGCAGTATGTATAAGCTGTTTCCTGTGTTATACACCATCATTACAAGAAACAAGAGACATGACCATGTTAGAAAATAACAAAACTTTTTACTTCATTTTTCAATATTAATAAATGATATTGACTTACAGCTACTGGTGCATCCATACAGTATTTACTCTCACCAAGGAGAACAAAGCGGTGATAAGAATTCAAGTAGCACAAAAGTTAGAGTGAAAATCACTGTTTTCAAATAAATACTTTATTCTCAATATCTAGTTCAAGTTTGGTCTCTAGAAAACAAATGAGAATGATTTCAGTTTGTGCTTTAACTGACCCATACACTTTCAAGCTGCACCACGTTGTCTCATTCATTAAGGTATAATCTGAATATTGAAGCTTCCCTTTTTACGAAGTACATAATAGGAATATTCTTAGCACTGACTAAGCATTAGAGAGAATTTGCAATTGTTTAAACTGTTTAAACAAGGTCTGGTTCAATATAGATATTAACAACTTCAGAGAGTGTTTCAAAAAGTTCTAACCAATAATTTTCTATCTTGGGACAAAGGGTGAAGCCGTGAAGCAGGTTTGCCTCCTCCAGGCTACATTTATCACATATGGGAGATCTCGGGTTCTATCTTGTGTAATTTTGTCCTTTAATAATGGATTCTGTGAATGACTTTAACCGAATGAGACTAGAATTAATGGAATAAGAATGAATCGGCTCTGGACTTGATGCTCCCATCTCCTTATAGACTCAGGGTCCAGTTCATTGGTTTTGTCATGGTTGCTTTTGAAAGAATTGTTAAATATCATAAAAATAGGGCATGGCATTTAAAGGACTTGTTTAATGGGGAAGACTGTCAAAAACAAAAGGTGACACCCTTTCAAAATCAGATGTGTGGGTGTGTACATAGTTGCTGTTCTTTCAGTAACGTCAAGTTGTATTTACAGAAAGTCCACATTTTTCTAGCAACTAAAAAAAAGCTAGAGTTGCATAAAATTAAAGGTTACTGAAAGTGTAATTAATTGTAAGAACTCATTAACACACAAAAGTGTTGGAAATGTTTTTCATGTTATTGGAATGAGAACCATACTGTTACCTCAGAACAAACCTTCATTTGATTTTCATGTAAAACTTAATGCATTTATACATTTTTTTCGTGAAGGGGCTCATCTGCTCCCATTGTAACAACATGAGTTGTTGAGCCACTGTGAAACAATCTTTATATTAGATGTAGTAGTAGTACAGACCAAACCAAACCACCATCCTGTAATTGTAAAAGACCTCAGATCAAGGCTAAAAATACCAAACAGGCAAAGCTTGCATCCCAGACATCTCTAAGCTCATCAACTGGTTTGTGCCAATTATGCCACAACTTTTGTAGACCACTGAAACACAGTATCTAACATAATAAGCGTATTATTGTGTATCCAGATTTATTGCAAAATCTTGGAGCCTCTGTCAAGAAGAGGCTATCTGTGTAAAAATCTAATGATAGGAGCCTTCCATGTCAGTCAATTTTCAATTAATATATCTATAGTTCTGAATATACGAGATATTCCAAAGAGTACACACTGCATGGGTAGGAAGGGGAAGTCAAAAGGGGCCCAATGGGTCATTTTTGCCCCAGGACCACTGAAGGTCATTTCAGCCATAGCCACAATAGATTATATCTGCAAAGGGTGGTTGCAGTTTTGTCTGTTCCCTTCACTGAACAAGGACGAACTGTCCAACCTCAATATTTTTAAAATGGACTGGACACAGATACAAGGCTTGGTATCATTCAACAAGATGCCCTACGTGTAAAAAGATATCTCATTACATGTGTCTGATGTACTGTAACCAAAGATAGATTGGACTTGATGATTCAGATTTAGAGGGACTCTATGTTGGGTGCACATGGACATGGGGGTAAGAAGACCCTTGTGTCCTAACCAGGGCTGCAGCTACTACTGACATCTTGTCCTGTGTTACAGGACAAGACGTCAGTGGTAGCTACACAAATTACATATTTGCCTTTGATGCCGTGGTGATCATTCCTCATTAGGAGTAATAATAAATAGACTTTTCTCAGTATGTAGCGTAGGCTGTAAGCTAAACTCAAATCTTTCACATCTTGCTTTAGCATAATTGTAGCTTAAATGTAGTTTTAGAGAGTGTAGCATTATTACAGTTTTTACAGAGCTGCACAATGCATTGGTCATTTGTATATGTACAGTATGTATAATCTTATAAATATGCATAATAACAAGAGCCCAAGGATACAGCCTATATTTTGCATTACTTTTGACTCAGTGTCTTCTTGCAATCAATAAACAGGTTATATGTCAATCTGTGTCAGTGCCTCTATTCATCATTCAAAGCAAGGGGTAGATGGTTTGGAGAAGGTTTTTTAAAAAATAAAAATCAAAGTGGATGGTATGTAGTACCCAAAACGAAAGTGACATTCATTTTTTTAAATGATGAATACAAATGACATACAGTTCTTATCTAAATACAGTTCTTGTTCCCCAGGAGTAATGTTAGGTCTCCAGGTAACAGATAAGAGGCTGCCAGATCTTACTAAATTCTTAAAGTCAGTGTTTAAAAAGAACTTAATGTTGCCATGGTTTATAGTGTTTTGTTTATTCATTTTGGCTTCATTTAATCACTGTAGCATGCTTTTTATGTTATATAAAAAGGCAGGAGTAGTAATAGTGGTAGGAAGCACTGGGATCTTTCAGTGTAAAACTAGCAATAGCATACTGCAACAGAAAATTACAACAGTGTGGGTAAAAGTCCTGTATTGAAAACGGCACTTGGGGAAAAGTAGTCTCTTAGCCTACCATCAAATGTTGTTATTACTGCAGTTAGGCCTAGTACTTTAAGTGTCATACAAAGCCAGGTAAAAGTACTCACATTGCCTAAAACGCCCCTTTGAGTGTAACTAAGCAATTGTAGCCCATTGTTATTTAACTTGTTGTGAGCTAATTTTAACTACTTCATTGTGTAGTTTAATCTAGAACTGTTTACAATAGGTTATGTGTTAAAATATTAATGTGTACAGTACCTACAAAGCTGTAAGGAAAATGTAGTGGATTAAAAATAGGGCCCCATAAGATGGCTAACATGAAATGGAAATAATCGACAAAAGTACACACAAATTTTTACTTATTGTAGATACATTGTACCCACACTTGAAATACTTATAGCCTTTCCTAAGAGAGAACTTGTGGTGTTAAAGTCAGTTGAAATAGTTGCGGTAGTAGAGGACATTTAATTGAGCTGAAATAAAATGGAAGACAAAAAGAGATAGTACAAAAGCGAGAAATAGGGATAGAGAGATAGCTGAGTGGGCTAAAGGAGGACGGGCTCTCGTGCATTCCTCGCGTGTGTGTGGGCGCGTGGCTCTGGGTTCAGAACTGTCGGCCATTCTCCTCCTCCCCACTCCTCCCCCTGCTCCCCCTGCTCCGACAGAGACAGGCAAAAGGCGGAGGAGGAGCAACGGAGTTGCAGTCAACAGACACTGGGTGTACAGCAGTAGGTCGGTCGGTAGGCTACACCGGCAGAAGCCCACGGAGGGAGGAAGACATCACCTCACGGTAAGATAACGGTCATTCTCACCGCGATGTCAGTAAAATATGTCCTCGATTAGCTTAATTAACGGTTACTTCGCTTGTTGACATCGACGCTTCCTGCTAACCTTTGATTGTGCTGTACCTTGCGAGTTCTTTTGCGATATTAATAATGTTTTAGATTGAATAATAATACATTTCATTTGGCCAAAAAATACAATTTATGTAATATGGCTGAAACTCTACTTTAAAAACGGTTAAATAAGTGGATCTAAGCTAGCTGCGCCCTGGAGCGCAGCTATCAGTCGCATTCCCTCCGGTGTTTAACAGGGGCGACATCGCTGGATGAATGATAACGGTAATTAAGCTGCCAGTAAACGAAATACATGTACATACATTTTAGCCCACGATGTTAAATGTTACTTAAATTAAAAAGTCATTCAGTGTTTTTTATTAGGTTTTTAGAGCGGCTGCTTCTCGTCATTCCTGGTTGCCGATGTTAGTAGAAATGTGAGTTCTCAGACAATTTAGTTCGCCGTGTTTGTGTAAGAAAAAGTCTATTTCTGTTGGTGGCCATGATACTGAGTTCACCTCCGTGCCCCTGCTGTGTATTCCTCGCCCACCGTCCTCCGCTCTCCACATGCAGCTGACAGCACGGTGAAGTCCCGGAGCAGGAGGTCCGCTCCCCCTAGCCCGCGTGTAAAAATAGCCCGGTGTGTCAGCTTAGCCTGGGTCACGGTAATGCGACACACACACGCTCCTAGACACGGTTTCCCATCGGTTTTCTGCATTCAGCCGTCTAAGATTCAGGAGAGTCCCATCCCGAAAGCAGATCGCACAAGCCTGATCATGCACCGTTATCGCTCCGTCCCGTTAAATGGGTCAACAGGATGCTACAAAGTTGTGCATGGGGATGACACCTGTTTGTTTTAGCCTACATATTGCATCCTCCGTTTAAACTTGAGACCAGTAAAGATCCAATTAGGTCTATAGCCAGCTTTAAAGAGTTGCGAGGCTTAATTTTGTGTGAGGCTTGTTTTTAACACCGACACTTGCGACTCCGCTTTGAGGTATGCGTGCAGGTATTTTCCCCATCTTGGGTTTGAGCTCAGCTGCAGAGCAATACAGCTGTCGCACCCACAAGTCACTTTGGCAGTAGGGCTGCTGTGGCTGCCCAGGTGGTGATGACTCAAAGGACAAAGTAACCTAAATTTTACTTGTACAGCCTACTTTCTGTTCTTCTTCTTTTGTCTGAAGCTAGGGGGTGAAATAATTCATGCCCTGTTTTGTTTGACTTGAACATGTGGCAACAAGGAGATTAAATAAAACCTGCACAGAAAGAAAAGAATCCAGCCAGAAATATAAATGGTACAGGCACACAGGATGGGACAAGATATGTAATCTAAAATTTGGTATGTAGAAACTGAAAGTAGTCAATAAATTGTAAGTACAAAAAAGGAAACCAGTCCAATTACAGACTCTGAGAGAAAGCCTGTGCAGATTATGAGTAAACAAAGCGCTGAAGTCTCAGAGTTTACCTCAAAATTCTCAATTATTATTTTACACCACAGAGACCTGCCTCCGTGGTTTTAGTCTCTCGCTAAATCATTTCCTAATGAGCTCTGAGCTGAGGGAGAAAACATGAAATCCCTTTTTAAATTCAGCTGCAGCCTCAGAGACCAAATACAAATGACTTTCTGTGCCTATACGCAGTGATGGTTTCTTGTTGGGTTTTTTTCATTTTTCATTGTTGGTGGTGTTGTTTTTTTTTTGTTTTTCAAAAAATTGAAGTGTGCAAGTAAAATAGAAAGTAGAGCTGAATGTCTTTAGAGGTGGCAAAATGTATAGATAATTGTCCTCAAGTACAGAGATTATGCTTGGGATAATAAACCTAAACATCCAGGGTTTTAAAGGATACAAGAGCCAGTGGTGATTAAAGCCCCGGAATTCAAAATAGATTTTTCAATGGTCTTAATTACAAACAGGATGGTACTGAGCTTAAGCACTTAATATAACTTGGTTTAGCTGACAATGGCCATCTAAAGTAGCTTTTGGACATTTTCCCACTGGCCTGCATGTGTGTCAGTGTAGATGAGCCAGGCAGCTTTTGGCTGGAGAAGAAAGGTGTCCTGGTGAGTAGGTGGCTCTGAGGCTGGAGGCTTCGGTGAGAGTAGCAGATGGATGATGATGTAGCGGGTACTGGCGCTCCCTGCCTCCCGCCACCATCCGTCACGCGCTAATGATCGTGTCACACCTTCTCCCCGGGCGGCCGGCCGCTTCTGCAGCGCTCAGCTCAAAAACTGGTAGCTCCACTCAAATCCCTTCTTCACGGCCGTCGGCTGAAAAGCCCCGAGACAGACTGTGCAGCAAGCTTCTCTATCACTAATTCTTTCTCCATCGCCTTCCTTCACCCCTCTTCACCTTTTAAATCCCTGCAGACTGTTTCCTCATCTCTCTTCATCCCCTGCTTCCTTTTCCTCCCATTCATCTTGTTTTCTCTGTAGTGCATCTGCTCTACATCATTCTTTTCACTCTGTCCGCTTTGGTTTCCACTCTCTAATATTAGTATAAATTCACAGCTCTAATACAGTTAAATGATGTATGTGATTTTTTATACATTCTTCTTTAATTGAAATGATTGACAGAGATGCGTTGATTTTTCCTTGCCCCTCCCCTCCGTGAGATCTGAGGTTTAGGTCAGTTGCAGTGCTTCTCACAAGGGAGCTGGTCTGTTCAGCTAAAGGACACCTCAGCAAAAAACTTACCAACAGCACATTCAGGAGTCGCCCAAGTTATTATTTCCTTAAGAGTGTTTGGGTGTCTCCAGCCTGTTTTCTTTTCCCTTGGCAGTATTCAGAAGCCCACTAAGCTAAGAAAGTCATTCAAAGGGGCTGCAGCATCCGGTTAACTGCAGCACTTCAGCTCTAATAATTCACAGATTATTTTCTTGGTTAGTTAGTATTGATCATGTATCATTAAAAAACATTTCTGGTTATTACACAACTACAGAATTATTTTATCACACCTAATATCAAGTACAGAACATTTTAAATCCAGTATAATTTATTACAAGAGAGAAATTTGTAATATATATATTTAAAATAAAAAAAGTATATATCACAAAATCACAATGACAATAAAATGCCCACTATATAATAATGAACTGACACATGCAGAGATTTCAGATGCTATTCTATCATGCTGAGAATTTCTCTTCTGGGTGGGATCGCTGCTGTCAGGTGTTGTGTTTCATTGAGGTGGCATGGGAAGTAAACACCACTTTGGTTGCTCATGGACTGACAGAGGTCTTTTTTTTTTAAAGAAATGCAGTTATCTCCAGTCGGGTGTTAAATAACCATGTAATGGGACTCAGCATCCTCTAAGCTCGTTATTCTGTCCCAGGTGTTGCTGGGATAAGTGTCCCCTTGAGCTGCGCGTTCCAGCAGAATGTGTCCCCAATGAATGCAGTTAGCCCTTTGGAAAAGATGGTGGAATGCCACTTCCTCTTGTGTCTATGTGTGTGTGTGTCTATATCTTTGGTCTCGGCAATATTCTCACCATAGGGATCAGAGACTGAGCTTGGCATTCTGGGAATATCAGTGCTGGCGGATCGGATGATACTCCCCACAGCTGCTGTTTCTAAGAAAAGCTCGAGGACACTCACAATCACACACACACACATGCATACACACACACACACACACACGCACACACACATGCATACACACACACATGACATGCAACAGACATGTGTTTACATGCTACACACATGTAAATAGGAAATACCACATCCAAGCACAGGCCTGTACATTACCGTCACGCATGCACGGCTACACTGACAGTAGAACACTTAAAGCAGCAATTTACTGTCAAGCCAGGAGAGCATTTGGGAACCCTAGAAAGAGGTTAACACACACACAGACACACAAGCTTAAGCTACTTGATGTCATTTCCAGCAGCTATGCTTTTATGCTCTGGCAGTTGTTTGATATGAGTGTTTGTGTGTGTGTGTATATGTTTGTGCTAGTGCAGCATCTCTGTTGTACAATGACCGCTAACACTGTTTTTTCTCCTGTTTTTTTTTTTCGATCTCTTCAGGGTATTTTTTCATTGACCAGTAAAGAGCCGGCAGAGAGGGGAACATAGAGAAGGCGAACCCGGGCGGAGAGGATAATTGCGTTTCTGGCTGCCCTGTGGGAACATGGGATATATGACCTCATCATTCACCTGTGAGGCTCTCCAGTAAACAACTCCAGATTGGTAAGAAGGGCTTGCACGTGTGCACACAAACACACACACACACACACACACACGTCCATAGCCTCATGCAAAAGCAAGCAAAGATATCATTCAAGTTTCTCTCCAGAAATATTTTAAACAGCTATGATGAAGGTTTTATCTAATACGGTTTTCCAACATAAAAAAAAAAAATGACAAAAAGAAAAACGTGCAGGATGTGCATCTAATCTTTCTACCTCATTAAGAAATTCTAGATCCATCAAACACAGGCCTAGTTGGGAGTCTGGTTGCGCTAGATTGACTGGTAAAAGAGCAGTGCTCATCATAATGTCTATTGCTAAAGGAAGCATTTGAGAAATTCAACTATATATGCTGAGGCACCAGACAGAGTCCCAAAAATGCATGGGACTCAGGTGAGAAGTCTGTTGTGCACCAAAATTAGTGACTAGCAGACGTATCAGAGTGGTAATTGTGGTAAGCTTCTTTTGATTGTTAAGTTGCTTGTTAGCTTGTTAGCTTGTCACTGGCAGTGGCTGACACAGCATTAGTGTTTATGCCGATGCCAACTCTCACTCTCTATACGGACAAGTCCACTCAGCGCTGAGGGTTTCAGGTTTCTTTGTGTGCAGTTGGCTTTAAAATTTGTGGCCAAATCTAGCTCGCCTGGCTTAAGTTTTAATGTAAAGCTTTTAGCAAAGTACACAGGCATATCCCCCTTAATTTCTCCCTTTAGAGACAAACCAGTGGATACCAGTCGGTGCAGTCGAGATCAAACATTTTAGGAGACAAAAACAAAAGTAAAAAAATCTTAAAATGTTTAAATGTTTAAATGGTGGGGACATAAAACACACAAACCAATATTATTTGGTAAAGCACACTTCACATCAGAGTCCATGTTTTGTCTTGTTTAGAAGGATGACCGAAGCAGCTGTAGAGAGTGCTGATGTCCTCCTAAAATCCTCTGATATGACATCATGTGATGTCATCTCCTGCCCCTCCCCTTCGCCATGTCTGTCCCTTTGCAATCAGAAGGAGGATAAGGAGTGTGACAGTGACAGTAAGAAGCTGGAGCAGCAGGTGAGGAAAAAGAAAAGATCATTTCTACTGTGTATCAAATTAATATTTTACAACTGTTAAAATTATGCACTTCCAACTGCCTCCCCTTACATGCCTACTTTATGAAAAATTGTGTCCTCACTCGCAGAAGCACTGTAGCCAGGTGCAACCAAAGAAAAGAGTTAAGGTAAGCTAAAATCATTCTGCTTCTCATTATTCATTCTCACTGAAATATCGATTGCATTACTCTCTATGAATTTGTAATATTGCTTGCATATGTGTATTCTTCAGGTCAAAGGAAAGTTAGAGCGTAGCATGGCCGTCTGTGAGGAGTCTCCACCATTTGAAGAAACCCAGGTAACGCACAAATACACACACACACACACACACACACACACACACACACACACACACACACAGATTGTCATCCTTGTCCTCATCACACAACTCTCAAATTACTCTTTATTTCCTCCCTCTAAGGCATCTCCAGACGCAAACATCTCATCTAGCTGCCATGACAACGAGAGAACTTCCTGTAAGGAGGAAGAACAGGAAAAGAGCTCAGATCCAAAGAAACATTCACTGTCCAAAGGTGTGTGTTACTGATATCTCACAAAAGACAGACAAGAGAAAGCAAATAAAATCTAATAAAGTGAATTCCAGTCCCACTATTTAGATGCATTTCTCCTGGGGTGTTTAATATTGCATAGTGCTTTTTGTGTTTTTATTTTTATTGTCTCATAATACGTTCTGCCTGCCTGCCTGCCTGCCTGTGTCACTATCAGAGTCCAGTGTGGAGTACACAGATTTCACCGGCATAGACCTGCACCAATTTATCGTCGACACCCTCAACAGCAACCCCAGAGATCGCATGATGTTGCTTAAACTGGAGCAGGACATGATCGACTACATCACCAGCAGTAGGTGTGTGAGTTTGTCTGTGTGTGTGTGTGTGTGTGTGTGTGTGTGTGTGTGTGTGCGTGTGAAGGAGAGTGCATAACCTTGGTTTCTCATTGAGCTGTCTACCTGTGCTGGAACGGGCTAAAATGAAACTCATATGCTTGCTAAATCCTATTAAAAATTGAATATGGTTTATGCTAATTTAAGATGTGTTTTCAACTCGTTTATTATAATTCTGTCCATACAGCTGACTTAGTGTGTCGATCAATACATTGAGCTAGTTGTGTTAGTGTGGGTGTGTTTGAGCTGCTGGGGATGAAACTGGACTTAAGCCAAAAAATACAACCAGTCTCTCTCGCCTTGTGTCCTGTCTGTCTCCTTCACTGTCTCTCTCACTTCCACCTTCTTCCTTTCTCTTTCTTTTGTCACTCCCTTGTTTTATACTTGTTTACTTCCCTTTCCTTCTCTCCCTTTCACTCACTTTATCATCCTCCCTCTTTTTTTATGTTCTGTTCCTCTCAGCCCCTTTAAGAAGTTCCCTCACATGTCGTCCTACCACCGTATGCTGGTCCATCGGGTGGCGGCCTACTTTGGCATGGAGCACAATGTAGACCAGACAGGCAAGTCTGTCATCATCAACAGGACCAGCAACACTCGCATGTAAGCATACATATTGTGTCTTTGTGTAACTGAATATAAATCCTTGCCTTGTAGTATTTATTGTGAAATAACAGCCGTTGTTGCTTGTTTGTCTTAAAGACCGGAGCAGCGTTTCCTTGACCAGGTGCACAAGGACAAGACAGAAGAGATCCACCGGTGGAAAATTATTCTGAAGAGAGACAGCTCAGATGATCAGGTTTGTCTGTCTGTCTGTCTCTGTGGACTTAACTCTATAATTGGCATTGATCGTATCCTTTTTTCATTTTTACCTGTTCTTGTTTCCACCCCTACAGACACGACATCACCCCTTGCGGGAGAAGCAAAGTAAGTCAATGGAGGAGAGAGAGGAGGAGTACCAAAGAGCACGAGACCGAATCTTCAACCAAGAGGTGAGACAGGAAGAGAGAGAGAGAGTGAGAGAGGAGGACAGACAGGCAGATATGACATAAAGACAGATAGGAGACTCACTAATTTCTCTGCTGTACTTTCACAGTCACTCTGCACCCAGGAGAGTGCCCATGCAGAAACCAGGTAACCTTGCCTGCAGTATATTCGCTCAAAGTGCCTTTTCAGCTTATTATATTTAGATGAGAGCATTAATATATGTCTGTGTGTGCGTGTGCTGCGTGCAGGACTGTGGAGGAGTACAATCCATATGCTGAGACCCAGAGGAGAAGGCAGCTCTTCAGGTAGAGCTCAGTCTGCGCTGATGCGTGGTCATTTATCATCTTAATCTGGTCAGCCTGGCTGCAACAGAACTTTTCAGAGTCTGCAGTTAAAAAAGAAAAAGGGCCTGGTTTTTTCCCCTTCTGTTGTCATAGTTTTTATATACAGATATATATCAGTGAATGTAACATAAACCCTTCAGCCCTAATTATGTGTGACATATCAGCAGCTGTGGAAACCATGTTAGTCTCATTCACATAAATGGCATGCCTCAAATGCAGTAATAAGGTTGTAAGATAATTCTGGATGTGCCTCACAGGGGGAGCCGTGACAGCTCAGGCTCCAGCTGGACAGGCAGCAGCAGGCAGAGCAGCACAGAGACTGACTGTCGCTATGGCAATGAACCCCCACCTTGGAGCAGCACCGACTCGGATTCCTCTTACCAATGGACAAGTCCAGCTCCGAAACCTCACCAAGCAGCCAACCACAGTTGGGACACACGTGGTTTAGGTGTGTCTGTTTAAACTTTGCCTCAGAATAACATCTAGTGACTTTCTGAACACTTTTATGTCTCACCTTAGAGGTGTAAATTCAGTCACGGTGAGACAGTTAGCTTCTCAACCTGTGTGCTAGCAAACTTATTTGCAGATTTCATCACCAGACCACACTTAGGGAGATCAGCGTTTATAAATTATGTATCATCTAATTAACAAAAAGCAGTGGAAGTTCTTCTGGTGTGAAAATTTAACTCACTGCACAAATTTTGACACCATAGCTGTAAATTTTCACACAACACCTCCAGTCGTTTTCACATACGTCAATGCTGAGACTGCGCTCAGCGGCTGCACACAGTATGCTTTGAGGCGGGGGGGGGGGGGGGGGGGGGGGGGGTTTTTTTTTTTTGTCTTAAAATTAAGTTGTTGAAATAATTGTTATATGCTGTGATGATGAAGCTCTCTCTTCACCATCCCCGTTCGCTCTTCCACTTTTCACACTCTCTCTTTCTCCCTCTCTCTCTCTCAGGCTCGATCTCTCTCTACAGACTGCCGTCCACATGTCCCCACCCCTCTTCTCCTCCTATCACTGATGAACCAACTCCTAACTCTACTTACATCATGGAGAATGGGATCCCGCCAGGAAGCATACTTGTGAACCCACAAACTGGTGCATAACACACACAGACACGCAGACAGACACACGCATACACACACACAGCAGTTAGACTGTATACAGAACGCATACACATTTGTCTTACTCCCCTGTTTGAACTCTTAGGGCAGCCTTTCCTGAACCCTGACGGAACCCCTGCTGTGTACAACCCTCCAGACAGTCAGCAGCCAATCAGGAGCCAGACTCAGCTGCAAAGCTCTTCGTCTCAGCAGCAGGTAGCGCACAGACAACAGGAAGTGTTCAACACACGATACGGGTTTTGCCTCACATACCTACATGTATTTGTTTGTGTCTTTATCTCCGTCTCCATATGTGTGTCTCTCTCAGGTGCTTCAGTACTCATCTGTGTCTTACACAGCTCCACAGATGTTGCCTGTCACTCCCTCACAGCCATACTCTACAGTATGTATCACTGTACAGTCTGACAACTGGTCTACATACAGTACAAGTGTGTTTTTTATGTGTATGTGTATGTGTGTGTGTGTGTGTGTGTGTGTGTGTGTGTGTGTGTGTTTGTTAATTGCCCTCTGTGTGTGCTGACCTCCTTTCTCTTGTCCAGCAGATTGAAGAGCTTTCCTCGCAGTTCGCTCATGTAAGCTGTCAGTCGACGGGTGAAGCCCCACCCCTCTACCCTCCAAATCAGGGTTACATCTATGCAGCTCCTGCCCCTCCTCCTCCCCCTCCCAACCCCCCCAGCTACTGCCAGACTTCACCTCAGGTACGGCGACATAAATGCTTTATATTTTTAATGTTTCCTTTTATTATTCGAGAACATGAACAAACATTTTTTTTTTCATTCACGTAAGATGAATCAAGTTCTGCTGTTTTAAGAAAAGGATATGCATAAATTCTGTCAATTTGTTGAAATTCTAACTGTATGGGCAACACTGATTTTTCCGTACAATAGAATGATGTAATAAAATAATAGTAAGAATAAAGCTTATATTTTTCATATTATTCTTCTGTAGGTGCCTATGTATTATTATGGCCAGTACCCTACCTCAGCTCAGCTCCCATGCAGGCCTCTCTCACCTAGCCAGCACATCCACAGCCAAGCAGGGCAACCAACAGGTACTTTCCACAATGATGTGTGTTTTTGTATGTGTGAAAATGAAAGACAGACACAGACTGTGGCAGTAGAGGAGGGGGCCGTTACACTGTCAGAGATGTAGTTTGAGGGTCTCACAGTGAACCGGTCTCTTTTCCTGCTGCTTCTGTTCAGCGCAGTGATAAAAACCGAGAAAACCCACATCCGAATGTACAGAGACTTGATGAGCAAATGCATCTGAAACTGCTGCAGTCAGGCAGTCAGTCAGTCGACTTCTAGACATTGATTAATGAAATAAACTCTGATTTATATATATATATAATTACACCACACTCAAAATGGAAATAGCGAATCAGAAATACAAATGACTCCCATCAACAAGACTGCATGTATGATGGAAAAAATATGTAGTTGTTTTCCCAAGCAGTGTTTTTATGTCGCTCTTATTATGTATGTTTGTTGATAATAAACACCTAAGTGTAAATTTGAAATTTAGAAATTAAAAGGCATCCAACAAAATACACCACTAAAAAAGTACTTTTCTAAATTGTTTACATTTTTATATGTTTGTCCTAAAGTCAAAGTAAATATGAATTACAACTACACAAATGTTCAGCCAGAAAAAATAGAGATATTACTGCATTACTGCAAGGTGTTGGCTGAACAAACATAACATTTACAGCATTTGGGAAAAAAAAAATTAAAAGTCAAGATGATGTATGTGTATAAATATGTAGTTTGGTGGACACATTTTTATTTTTGTTCATTAGCAAATATTAATTTGTGAAACATTTACTTGCTCCTCTCACAGAGGTTTGTTAATGTTGTATCTAAACTTCATATTGTTCTTCACTACTCATCTTGTTTGTAATGAAAAACTCTCCTGTGGCTTGTTTCCTATATTAACCTCTTGCTAAAAAAAAGATTGCATTGATAAAATATATTGTTAATAGTCAAGTTTATTCGTGTATGTTTGCAGGTTCAGCAGGTTACACCCCTGCTGTGGGGGTGCAGCAGCAGTCTTCACACACCCAGGCCCAAGCTGTAATGGGGACCTACTCACCAGTGGCCTCTCATCAGCGTAGCATGGTTCAGGTAAACAGAAAGCACCCAAAGGTCTCTTTCTGTGTCAGCCTCGAACAACTCAGCCTCCAAAAGAAGAGTCTAGCAATTTTCAAAAAGTGCTTGTGGTGGTGAATCTTCTTTCAAACTTTGCTCCCTTTTTCTCTCTGCAGGGGGGTGGTTCAGTGTCCTATCCCCAAAGTAAAGTTGTGCCTGCCGTCTGTGGGGAGGCAGGTTACTGCTGCATGGTGCCCCCACACCCTCACCACAGCAGCTGCCATCCTCCCAGCTGCAACAACCTCCATGCCGCAGCCTGGAGCGCACAGTACTGATGATGCCTCGACGGACGGATTGATGATACTGTAGTTCCTGTGTGAACTGACTTGCATTCACACACATACTCAACACAGACACCTTTTTTCACACTCTTTCACCCTGCTCACCTACACCTGCCTTCTTCCTAAAGCCCACAGGGTGTCGTTCACAGTCATAACAAGCATGTGCAGACACACACATACACACAATGTACACCCACTCACATACATAAATGTACCACTGTACCAAAGCTTAATAGTATATATCAGAGCTGCTGTATTGAATGCATTATTTATATACACAAATGGAGTTTTATATTGGTATTAAATAATATATTGTGTTTTAAGGAAATGCACTGTTTGAATAGAATAAAGTGCTATGGCTGGTTTGAAGATGTCACATTTCTATATCATCTTGGCTCTGGGGTCCTCTAATGCTGGTGATAATGATGCTAATGCAAGTAGATGCAGCACAACGAGGTACACACATCAGAGAAAAAATAACCTAATATGAGGATAACAGGCATGATGTGTGCACTGTTGGAAAGCAGATTCAGGAAGTTTACCAACCACTGAGTTCATAAACCGTGGATGAAAGTCATCGCCTTAATATCGGGACAACTTACAAGCAAGTGAAACATTTTCCATTAACACAGCGGATCATTAACAATGTTTTGGTAGGTTTAGAAGACTAAAATGCTCACATGGTGGGAGTTTTCATACAGTTGTTTGAGAAACGAGCTGTCATGTTTGGGCTTTCACACTTCAGAAAACAAGTCAATGCGGGAAATTGCTGAAAATATTTTCTAAACAGCATAGATTATTGACAGTTACCAATTTCTATCAAACCACTCTCTCGCTCTCAAGGTTTCTCACTCTGAGGCTACAGCTCCCCCTCCTGCTCAAACACTCTAAATACACTGTCCTTGCACATAAGGCTGTGCAGGTAATTTTACGACTTCTGCATGTTGAGTACAGCCGCAACTAACACTTTGATTATTGATGAACCTACAGAGTATTTTCACAAGTAACTGATAAATCAAAATGTAAGGAAATAGTGCAAAATATCCATCACAATTGCCTTAATATCTTAGTCTGAAAAACCCAGAACCCTCAGATTTTAATTCAGAACACACAAAAAAAATCAATTTTAATGTGTGATTGTTTGGAAAAACATAATTGAGAAGCTGAAAATAATACAATTTTGACAATTTCTGGCGATCAAAACTACTTAAATGATTTATCATCAACACTGAGGCCAACTGATTTCATGTTGATAAATCAATTTAACTCCATCTCTCTCCATGGGTAGATAATGTAAATCCAATGGGCCCTTTTCACAGCATGTCACAGAAGAAAAGCACAGCTGTTACTAACAGTTACAATGGCTCTGTTGTGTTCAAGTGTCCCGATAAACTACAACAGTGAGCCAACATGCAAATTACCAGGACCCTGAGATTGAAGCAGCTAAATGGAATCCAGCCAACACTAATTTTATTGTTCACAGATGTGCTTTTCCTTCTGTGATATGATGGGAAAAAATGTCTCATCAAACATACAGAACATGTAACTAAATACAGTTTAAAACTATCTTAGTCCTTGCAGCCATATGGAACCATTGCATGATATAAAGTGTTATCTCTTTTAGGTCTCCAGGCAGCCACACCACTGCAATACTTTACAAGCAATAACCGAGTCAATGTGTGTTATTGTTCAGATGCTGGGTAATTCATTTTGTACTGAATGTGATTCATATTCTCCGCATTAAATTCAATGAAACATATCCATCATCCGCACGAGGCTTTAAAATTAAATTTAGATTTCATAACTGTGGTGCTGAATGCAAAATTTATACAGACCAGGGGTTCAAAAAAAGAAAGCTCTATTTTCAGTTCTTACTCATACAGACACACACACATTCACAAGCAACATTGCAGGTTCCATGATCTTTAATAAAAGGCACATGTACAGCCATAGTGAGATGAGTGAGTCCACTGGCATAGAGACGAAGCATTAAAACACAGAAATACAGGAAGTAGAGGTCAGGAGGAGAGAGATCTATCTGCTTTACAGTAGAATCTACTTAAGTTACATCTTCTCTTTCAAGTAAGTCTAACACTAATATGTCACCGTGGTAAGGTAAACCCTCCCACCCCCCACCCCATTGCCACCCACTGCGAAAACAGCCACACACGCCATCCATCAGCACCCAAAGTCTGATCTTTCAGAGGAGTCTCCTCCAGAGGGCTCGGAGTCCAGATCACCCTGGGCTCTGCTCACAGTCTGGGTTACATCCCCCTTGTGGTTGTTGTCGCGTCCTCCTTGAGGGCCCCAGGGCATATGTTAGCTGTTGGACCCCTGTTGCCTCCGAGTTGATTTGTTTTGTACAGCGCACGCAGCTCACACTATAGGTGGCAGCATCTTTATGTGTATTTTGCACAGAGACCCCAAATCCACCAGTTCTGTTATACTGGAATATAACCAAGCCCAGGTTCTCTGTATGTCATACAGCTGGTGCTAATTTGATAAAACAAAATTACAGAAAAACATACCAGAGCTGTTGATTTTTTTCTTCTGATATTTGAAGGAGTGTTTATTTTGTTTTGATCAAACTTGTCAAAAAATGTATCACTCTTTCTCCCATGATTGCAGAATTGCATATTCAGTGATGGAGGAAATGTGTGTGCCAAAGTAATACAGTATTTGGGGGTTTTAAGAATCATAATATTAGATAATTCCTTAAACCTTTACATGTAACTTTAAAAAACACTCTTGTTCAAGATCCCTTTGAAAAACACTCCATATGGGCATGATATAAACCTTAATAATAAAGGTGTTAGATCTTGATTATGTGGTAACATACAATTAAGTTATAAATGTAATTAATGGGTCCAAATTCAAAAAATGTTCGCAAGTAATCAAATTAGCAAAAAGTAAGTCACACACAGTGAGCCTGGGGCATTTGGGGCCCCTGAGGGCCTGCTGGTAATCCAGCCTTGCTAGTCGTGTCCATGAGGATTGTACTGTTTTTCACATAGGGACATGTTCACGATAATCTCACAGTTATAATCTGTTTACACACACGCACACACTCACGCACACACACACCCACACACACACACAAACAAACAGGCAGCCAGTCACACGTTAAAACCTAACTAAAAAGAAAAAAAGTTCACAGGTACTTAAATATTCAGGGTAAAGAAAAATAAAAATAGTATTAGTGTTGCAGGTTAAATTTAACTACAGCTGGAGGAATATGTCAAAGAACTAAAATATGCATGCAGCCAGGCCATCTCTCCTCTTGTTGAAACTAAAAGGGGGTCACTGGGAGGGGGGACGCCATCTTTCTTCTGCTCTGGCAAAGTCTGAGATGCCACATGGACACTTAAGCCAAAACAGAGAGCAATCGTTGACAAGATTGAGGCATAAAGTGTGTAGAGGGAAGGGAAAAGACAAAACACACACTCAGTTTCTCACACATACATTCAGGTCCTCCACATCCATTCACATGTCCAAAAGAACAGCTCAGTAGAGTCAGTCACTCTAATTTCACATTATCACGTCTTTGGGACATTTTAACATAAAAGCAGAGTTCGGGCCACATTCCAGGGTCCGTCTCTTATCTCTGTTACTCGCTTATTTATTCTCACATACACACACACACACACACGGACACACAGACGCACAAACACGCATGCACACGTGCACCCAGCAAACCCTGCTTTGGTCGGTGTCTGTGCTACCTTTGGCTATAGGTGTCAGGGGTGAAACGTCAGACTGACCTCAGAGAGCCTCCACGGGCACACACCAAGCAATCCCAGAGCCCCCTCCCCCCTCCCTCACCCTGTTTCCTCCCTAAAAAACACCCCCACCTGAGCCTTCGCAGGTTTCGGCCCACCCCCTCCATCCTGTAACAATGCCCACCCATCTCTGTAGCAACTCACAGCTCCCCGTGCAAGGGGTCTCGCTTTTTCTGTAAAAGGAGGTAAGTGTAATTAGTGGTGTGTGTGTCTGTGTGTGTGTGTGTGTGTGTGTGTGTGTGTGCGTGTGTACACATATTTGTTTGTGTGTTTGTGGAGATGTGTATACCCTGCATGAGTGGAGTATATGTGTGTATTTGTATGTGTGTATGTGCTAAGAGGTATCAGTGGTTCAGTGGTGTCTCTCTTTAATTTCCATCACTCTCTTTCTCTCTCTTTTTGCCCCCTTCGCCCTTCATCACCCCTCTTCTTCTTCATCCTTGCTATCGTCTTCTTCCTCCTCCTCCTCTTCTTCCCTCTCTCTTTATTTTTGGACTTGGAAGATGAACAGGCGCAGGTTGATGTTTTTGGCGGCCAGCAGTTTGTTGCACTCCACCGAGTCGGAGATGGGCAGAGGAACATAGTCGGTTTCGTTGGCGTCGTTGCTAAAGGAGTGGTGGTGGATGACCGGCTTGATCCGCACGTCGTCATACGGCCCCTTCAGCAGGAGGAAGGAGCACTCGAGGGCAGAGTTCACCTACACACACAGAAATTCATTCATGTGTTGCTAAGTGAATATCGAAACTGAATTTTAAAATGACATTGATGAAGAATCTGTATTTAATGAGGATGGGTCATGTCTTTTTGCTTCATTAGGTCAGCATTGTTGCTGATAAAGATTCAGAAATCACATCAGCACATCTCTGCTGCATACAAATATCAGTGCTTTGATAATTAAAATTACAATATTTATACTTTTTTGCATGAATATTTTGCACATGAATCCTAGAAATTTGGTTATGGTCACAAAGATGTCTACATTTTAAGAATAAACAGCTGTGTGATGTTTATTCTGTTTCCAAACAATCTTGGATATGCAGTATCTTATGTGTCTCTATATTAGCCTTTCTAATTGGCAGAAATATATGCTAATTTTATAACATCTGTGCTAAACTAAATTAAGCCCAAAATATCATGCTATTCGGCTGTATTTGTATTTTTACACAGCGATTTTACACTTTCTTTTCAGTAACCAAAATTCTCTCCATGACATTGTAGTACCAGGATGATTGATGATGATGCCTTTAGAAGACACATTTGTTTATAGATGTAAAGAAGTAGTTTAGATAAAATATAAATATAAATATATTGATATACAAGGTCAATCAGTAGATTCCGAGACTGTTTCTGTTGTCCATAAATAGAGCGTCGCACAGTATATACAGTGCATGCAGCAGGTGCAAGCTATAGTTTTCCTAAATAAGTATTTCAAATTTCATTACTTGATCATCATCAACAACCGAGTAACATGGTTCTTGCGCTCATTTGCGGTTCATTTACGCTCCTCTCATGCACAGAGGCACCCTGTGTCAGAGTCTGCAAGGATCTCTATGAACAGGCCCGCAACGGCCCAAACTGCATGTTGAGGATCATTACCTGTATCGAGAGTTGTTTCTATGGCTATGACCCACAAACCAATCAGCACTTTCAGAGACCAAGGGGCAGGAGGGCAACCCAGAGCATGTTGGGTTTTTGTTTTTTTGACATTTACGGGGTCATACACTATGAATTCATCTTCCAGGATCAGAATGTTGACACAGAAAACTACTGTAAAGTTCTGAGGCACCAGAAGGAGAACATTTGGTGAAAATGACCTGAACTGTAATGCGCTGGCAACTGGGCTCTGCAACATGCAAACACGCCTGCTGAGTTTCTCACATGCAACAACAAAGTTGTAGCTCCCCATCCAGCCTACTCACCAGATTTGTTTCCTTGAAACTTTTTCTGTTTCCTGAAGTTTGGTCACTGGTCTGTAGCCACAGAGCCAAAATTCAGGTCTGTGGTGAAATTTCACATGAATATGTACCAGTGGTCACAAAAATGCAGGTAACTACGAACCGATGATGATCAGCCGATGCAATTTGGAATGCTTACTCACTAAAGTTAATGCTTGCACTTGCTGCATGCACATTACTGTGCAAAGCTGTGTTAATCTGCAACAGGAATCATTTTGGAAGTCTGTCTGTCAGTGCTGGGACAGGGAATACACTTTTTTTTAAAAAAATAAATTTTCCTTATCTAAATTGAGTGTCTAAGGATAGGGGCTGTCATATCCTGTACAGACTGTGGAAGCTATTTGAGGCAAAGTTATAATTTGACCAGAAAAAGAGCAAAGAAAAACTTTAGAGCAAGATGTGTAGCCAAGTTAATGTCAGAGACACACAGAACGTTCAGCTGAGCTGAGTCGCATGCTTAAGCATGCAACAGCACCAATCTGTGTCTTAATGGACAGAACTTCTCTTGTACTGTTGCTGTTTATTTTAGCAATGTTTTGAGTCAGACTGAGTAAAAAGCAACACCAGCTCTTCATTTTTCTTTGCTACAAGTCAGTGATCACTCAGAAACTATCAAGGCACTTCCTTAACACTTAACCTACTATGACTTTACTGTTTAAACCAGATCTAGAGGAGACTGGCGCATCTTCTGCCCTCTGTGCTCTAACAAGCATACGCTCAAAGCCTTTAAAAATAAACATAGACAAACAGAGTAGTGTGTGTACCTTGCTTTTTAGGATGAGCTGGAAGGAGAGCGTGCGCTTGCAGGACAGATTGGGGTTGCGCTCAGAGTCATTAACACGGGCCTTCAGCACCCACGTCTGGTTGAGAACAGTGAAGCGTGGCGTTTCATAGTACAGACGAGTGATGAAGTCATCGGTGCGGTACGGCCTGAACTGCACCTCTGCATGGACAGAGATGTAGAAGAGAAGATTTGAAACAGGCAGAAAGGCTGTAAGTGGGAGCATGAGTGGTAAAAAGTAAAGAAGCAAACAGAAATATAACAGCTGAAGTTTAACTGACCTTTTTTTAGCATGAGATAGAGATATGCTAAACTAAAATACTTTCTCCTCCTTTTTTTAATTACCTGTAAAGCCAATCTTTTCATAGCAAAGCAAGCTAAAGATGCTGTTATAGAGCTGCATGTCTCTGCGGTGGTTTTGATCCATCTCTCCCAGTATTCCCATCAACTCTGTACCAGTCTTGGTGGGATGGGAGCATTCACTCTCGTGTGCTGGCAGCTCGTGGAATGGACCTTGCCACGGGCAGCCAATCCTCTTGTACTTACATTGTGTCACCCTGGCAACATCATGGTAAGGAAAGAAAGACATGGCTTTGTGTAAATTAGATCGGTTATTTTTCAATGAATAACTGTTACTTTCTAACCATAAAACTGAGGTATTATTAAAGTGAACCCTATCAGTTATCCTCTTTAGTGAACCAAGGATAATTGATTCCACACTGATGTAATTCATCTTAAATTAACCACAAAGTTTTGTCTTTTATATTTTTATTACCATGTTACTAACTGGTGAGATTCAGTATTTGCTTAATGATATTAAGACAAGTTTCACTATTTTAACTGAGTGTTTTTAATACCTGTAACCAGCAGTTGTAAATATCGCAAATTAAAAAACGGTTTCTTTATGATGAAAGTAGGACTAAAATCATCTTGCTGTAAGACCCAGTCTGATCCTGAGACACATTTTTCTGCCTGACCTGACCGAGAACACCTGGTGACTGCCATGGCCGTTGTCATGGTAACGCTAGCATGGGCACCTTTGTCCAAAGCAGGGTCACCTGTTGCTATAGCAACAACCCCACAGGATTTTATGCATGCAAATTCAATCAGCCTGAGCGTCACACACACAACAGACACACAGTCTGTAATCACATCAGCTGGTTTTTCCTCTGAGAAGTCACATGCTCCTCCATCTTCTCCAAATTATAGTACTGCTTTACCACACGCATGCACGCACACACACACACCCACACACACACACACAAACTCTTTTACACTTACCCATGATGTATTTACTGTGTGTGCTAGGTACTATATATATACTGCTTTTATTTTTATGTTTCTGTTTCAACTTAGTGCAATCTAAAAAGTCTGAACTCGCTTTTTGTTGCTGCCTACATTAATAATTCAACATTTGTGGAGAAACTGATTAGTACTAATTTTGAAATGCTTTTCACACTTTCAGTTAAGTGTTGATTTCAAGAATGGTAGATTTCTTATCCAGGAATGAGGTGTTTTTGTAGATGTGAATGTGTTTGAGTGCTTGTCTGCGTGTGTGTGTGTGTGTTGTATACCTGTCTTGGCACTCCTCTTTCTGGTGTCTTTCTAAGCTGGAGCGGGGGAACTGTTTTAGGCAGAAGGTACATTCTGTCGGCAGCTCACTGACAGCCTTCTCCACAGCAAGGTTCCTGCAGCACAGGTTCTTGCTGATCTCACACCTACACAAACACAAAGCTTTACCTCAGTGCAGTCATATAGAAAAAGTTTGCGGTACAGAATTGTCCATACAAGGTTGTGAAGAACACCCAATGACGAACACCTGTCTTGGTATTAGAAAAGTTCTCTTAGGCTTTTGTCAATTCTTTGTGGTCATTTCAATACATTTTGTAGGAAAAATAATACATTTTTTTTCCATAGAGGTGGTGCTTCTGTGATGAACGCAAAAGTAATTTTGAAAAAATTATGAGGCAGTGTCATTTGTCATCATTTTGTCATCATCATCGAGAGTACTTAAATTTTTCATTCCTATTGCATTAGAATCAAAAGTGTTCACCACAAGTGTTCATGAATTAAAATTTGTTTTGATTCTGAAAACTGTAAGGATAAGAGTTGCTTTTGGGGACGTCCTAGAAAAACAGTCATCACTTGATTAACATTTTACCTGCTGTTTGAAATAATTCTTATCTTAGGTCATATGGACTCGTGTTTCTTAATGTTATAATTGCTAGTAGGAAACGCAACATACTCTATAAATCAGAACTTGAAAAATATTTTTATGGGAAAATATTTAAATTTATGTTGAATTTAACAAAATGTCTACCACTTTATTTATTTGGTTTCAAAGTCATTATTTATGTCTGTGGACACTAAAACTGTTTTGACATTCTGGGATCACTTAAAAATAAGGTAAACATTTATTTATTTTCTAAAAGAATATAATCAAACATCTCATTTCAATGTATCAATATTTTTAAACAATGATGTTCGGATCCCGCCATGACTACATTGGTTATTCACTTATTTCCTCTCATCTGAACTTTTGGTATTTCTGTATTATGCTCATGTCTACAGGGAACTTTGTGTACCTGCAGTTGGGACAAGTGGCCTGTTCCTCCTTGAGACGAGAATCAGCCAGGAGGTGGATAAAACAGCCTGCACACATCAGGTGTCCATTGGTACACTGTGATGGAAAAAAAAGTCAGGCAACAGTCAAAGTAATTGTAAGAGATAAGAGGAAAAAATATTATTAATTATTATAATGTTTAGATGGAAGAGGAAGGGCATTGAAAAATTAAAGTGAGATATTAAAACCTTTTCAGGTGGAATTGTATGGCAAAAACATGAGCAGCATAATTTGACTCACTTTGAGATTTATTCAGTGAGTTGGGTTTTTTTTTTTTGCTGTTTCTTCTTCTTATTATTATTATTGGGAAATAAACTGGCTATTTAAGGACTTTATGTCAAACTAAAGTCAAAACATGTCCAAACATGGCCAAACATGTCGAAAGACATGTTTGGCCAGATATATTTCCTTAGGGTTTACTTTTTATTTTAGTTATAACAACTCATTGGCTATAAAAAAATAGAACAAAAAAGATACAAAGATTGTCTGTGATATTGGAAGATTACGAGATTGCTGCATGATTGCAACATTTGATTTTTTTTATAAAGGAATGCGCTTTAGAATTCTGTATTTTTCTATTTTGAATGATGGCAGAGTTCTGTGTGGTATTCAGATTAAAAACCTAATGTTATGTATTGGCTGTGTTTATTTTAATTCGTATAAGAGTTTTTATATATTTATCTATGTTCAGGGCAGAATATTGTGTTTTGAAAGAATGTTAACTTGTGTTTACACAGTAGTGATAATAAATGTTAATCTGTTTCAAAATATATGTGCTGTATGTTGCAAAAGGGCATGTACATATTTAAGATTAAAGGAGCAATGATTAATTACAAATGTTTTCACTTGGCATTGAAGAGAGCAGTTTGAGGTCATTAAGGACACTTCTGGGTTGGGTGAGTGGGATGGGCAAACAATGACTAAAATGTAGGTTTTGGTTGAGTTCTGGATGTTGGAGCTCTTGTGTGGGGTTTGGGGATGTGGTTTTTGCTGAGGGTTATTTGAGGATAATTCACTGGATAAACTTGAACAGGCACAGCTTGACCACTCGGCCTAGGTGTGGCTGGTCTCTTTGCCTCATGGTCGAGCTTGCAACACAGAGACAGTTGGGGCCTGTGTTACAACTATTTCACTAACAACAAATGGAGCTGGACAACATATTCAACAGGTTGACTCTGGGGTTCGGCGGTTGGGACACATGGGGAGTTTCTAGTATGAGGTCCAGCTGATTTGCTGTTGTTTGACAGTAGGTGTGGGGGTTATGAGGGGAAGGTTTGTGATTGACACCACGTTTACCTGGTATACAGACGCCTTGGGCAAGTCTAGGCACACGGTGCAGCACAGCACTGAGTACAGTCTCTCCTCCAGCTTTCCTGACTCTCCCTCGGGAACTTTCACCCTCTTCTTAGGTGGCTCGTCTGGGTCAGGCTCGGGCCCTTCTCGCCGTATCCCGACCTCCTCCTGCATGGCTGCGACCCCGGCGACAGCCTCCACCACTGCCCCCACGGCCCCGACCCCCAGGCCGGCCGAGGAGGAGCCAGGGGCGGCCGCAACGCCCACGTCTCTCTCTTCCAGTGAAGACATGGCGTCGACTGTCTAGAAATATCTGAGATGTACCTGCCGCGATCAGTCTAAGCCTGAAATATTAGCAGGTTAGCTCAGGGCTAGCTTACAACCTGTCAAGCTAACGGTCAGCTGACAGCTAGCTAACGTTAGCTAGGCTAAAGCTACGACAGCAGGCTGTCAGAAAGGAATGCAGGCTAACTTATTATTAATGCCACCCTCGACTTACGAACTTGGAATTTAACAAACCAATTATTATGTAATAACGAGATCATGTGCAAAACGTAATTATGACTTAATTAAACGTTGACTAGTTTTGTTGACTTACAGTGAGGCTAGCAGACTATGCGGCTAGCTACGTTGACAAAAACACAGCAGTCCTCTCCCTTTGCCCAGGCAGAACAAAAACAACTCAGGCGTCTCTCAGCTGTTGTTGTACTCTCGACGCCGTTATTCGCAATGACAGCAGATTACAACGATGTGCACCAGCGGCCCAGCTCGGCTAACGTCCCTGCTCCGGTACCTGCTGACTGTCCACGGGACCTGCGGGACCTGTCGGCGATTAAAGCCGCGGATAGAAACAGTTCTACTGGGACCCGTCTCTCTGACTACACAGCCATCTTTGTTTTTTTTCCTATTCGTCTCCCCCGACTTCACTCTGCACAGCCGCTATGACTCCGGGTCAAATTCGTTATTACTCAGGCAGAATCTCGATCCTGGCTAATAATAGAAGTTGCGTATTTAAAAGTAAATATTTTGCCTGTATCTGTATCGGCCTCGATGTGCCAGTAACCACTTCAGTACAGTCGGGGATTGGCTGACAGCGGAATGTTTATTGTGGAAGATGACTTGGGGTATTTAAAGAGTTTTTAAAGGCGCATGCGTACTGAGCACCTGCGGGTCGGTTTATGGCAGGACTTGAAAGGTGACCAAAACATGATATGCGACAAATTTAGGCCACTCCGACGGAGGAGACATCCTTTATACATCTGTAATGCTTATGTGCCACGTCCACGTATTACAACACTTGAATGACACGGTGTCAAATCTTTGACATCAAAAACTTTACAAAACAACGAATAAACACCCTATTTTTGCTAACATCAGTAACAGCAATTCGTCAGACTGGTTTAACTGGTCATAAGGGACCTGGTGCTTGTGTGTCAATGATGCATCGATAATTTAGCTAGAAAAACAGGGTGATCAAAGAAAGCTTTAATTGCCCTTGGCTAATGATACCAGGTCAGAAGCATTTAAAAGGCTTATCCATCCATTCATTGCCCCAAATATGTAGTTTCGCACCCTCAAGGGCTGGGAGGGGTGCATTTACTGGCTGGGGGGTGTGGGGGGGTGTACGTGCTTCAGGGTAGGTGGGGCAGGATGTCAGGGTGTCAGCTGTTTGCAATCGGGAGGGACAAGGCTAACCACTCCCTTTGGATAGAGAGATATGCCTTATTTGGTCTGTGTGGAATGGCAAGGGAGCCATACCACCACGCACACATAGTTTACCCAGTGACTGTATGTGGTCACACTGTGTCCTTACTGCTGGGCTCGTCCCATTAATAGCCACCGGATGCATTAATTTGTCCAAATACTGCCACAGATTACCAATTTGCTGGCTGTCAGATATCACACAGCCAGGATCATTTTTCAAAATCAGCAGTCGCTTGTTGCTATCCAAACCCAGTACAAAATACATCCAATACACACTATGTCAGAAAGATGACACAGAGAGTTTTTCAAATATGGAAAACATTGACTAAGACTAGCGTGAAAAGTTCTTGATACAAGTATTTTTCAGAAATGAATGTGTAGTTAACAAATGTTGCTAGATAAATTACCATAGCACAGACTTGTAGGACTACGGGGTATACAAGGGTGATGGGTCAGTGTCATTATACAACCAATCACAAAAAGCTACCTCTAAGAATAACAGAGTCATCAAGTTATCATATCTTCAAAGTTTAAAGCAGAAATGTACTAAAAACATCTTTTCATGATTAAAGAAACTATAACAAACTGTAAATATTTTTAAATTCAAATTCAGTCCATTAACTTTATCAACAACAGTCCAGTAATTTTAACATAGTGATCATACTGCCTCACTACTTACTGTCCTTCACTTCTTATTCCAACAGACACATACCTTTTGGTTATACACATTTCATGATGCATTTATGATTGAGAGATACATGGATTATACACATTTATGAGATTTATCTAACCTCATCAATCAGACCCCATTCAATCCCAAAAGAGTAAATTACATAATCTGCAGGTCATTTAAGGATCCAGCTGCAGAGAAATCAGTGGTATTGTCCTGAACAATGTAAGTGATGAGTCTGATCTAATCACACGGTGAAGCAGGAGAATGACATTGAGGTCAAGATTGCGTGGACGGGTGGGTGATGGTGGTGTGAATGTTCCGCTCACAGTGATTTTAGCTGAGTGGTTTTGGGCGGTGGGCTTGTGTAGGGGGGAGGTTGAGGTTCTGCTGATGGAGAGGGTGAGATGAAGAAGCTGCTGTTAGGCTGGAGGATGGGGGGTTTTGTGCTGATTGACCTTCTGTGGTTTGTTGTGTCTGACCAGATGAAGGTGGTGAACGTGGAGGGGACTGCTGTTGGCTGTTTTGTTTTGATTGTTGTTTCATCTGGGATGGAGGCTCAGTTTGGACTTGGGGGTCTAAGAGCTGATTGATTTCATCACCTGGGCTGGTTGAGCTGCTCGGATCACGGTCTGTGTTTGAAGACTGTGGACCTGGATCCTGTATTTTTCTTTCTGCAGAGGTGCAGTCTGGTCTCTGTTGAATGGGTGTGGCCGCTGAAGGTGTGCACACTTTGAACTGAGGTGACATGGTGTGAGATATACTTGTCTCTTCTGATTGTTGCTGTGGTGGTTTGTCCTCAATTTTTCCTCTTCCTGCATTCACCTCAGCTTGTCCCCCGTCAGGTCTGCTGGCGTCTTTGTGTGAGATTTCTCCCTCTCTGCTGGTGTGTCCCAGTGTTTTGTCTGTCATTGTTTCTGCTGCCTTGGTGTCAGCTAATCTCTGCACTCTGTCTGGTTCTGCTCCAGTACCTGCTGTGTTCTTCTGAGCTTTGTCTCTGAGCGCCCCCTGCCTGCAAGCTGATGCCATAGCCTTCACCCAGGGATGCAGCAACGTCTGCTCTGCTGACAGCCTCACAGTGGGATCTGACTGAAGCAGAGCTCTGACAAGGTCTCTGGCTTCTGTAGACAAAACAGAATAAGTCACAGATTGTTTATATGTATATGTATGTATTTGTGGCAGTACACTTTTTTTATCTGTACTTGTCACCTCCTGAGATGTGGTCCCAGTAGGGGGACAGGAAGTGGAGTTGTCCCTGTTTTATTAGCTGGAACAGCTCTTCCTGATCCCGATCTCGACTTCGAAATGGGGGAAATCCACACAGCAGGATATAGAGAATAACACCCAGAGCCCATACATCCACAGCAACACCATAACCTGTTTGAACAAACCACATTTATTCTTGAAACAAGAAAACATTACAGAGGCTTTTAAAATAAAAAGCAGCCACATTTAGTGATAGGAATACAGGTTTCAAAGGTATTGTGAAGCAGTGATTTATAGCCTGCAGCAACAAACAGCACTAACCTGTCTCACAGAGAATCTCTGGGGCTACATACGTGGGTGTGCCACATATAGTGAAGACTGGTTCAGTCACAACCATGGCAAGACCAAAGTCTCCCAGCTTCAGCCTACAGATGCCAGCAGCTACAAGCTCTATCTGAGGGAGAACAAAAAGACCAGATACAGACAGAAACAAAGTCACGCAGAGAGACAGAGTTGAGACATAATTTTAAAAGTCAGATGCATCCAAAGGCACCCACATGCTTGCCATGTTCTTCTGACTTTACTGCATTTTTGGTTCTGGTATATATTGATCTCAGTTTTTATCAAGAAACTCCAGTTAGAAGTAAAATATGAATTTTACTTGTATAAAAACTTTATAATTAAAGATGCAATCATCACTTACAAATACACAAATAATTCTCAAACGGCAAACACAACACTCACCAGCAGGTTTTCTGGCTTGAGGTCTCGGTGGACGATACTTTTACTGTGGATGTAATTCAGTGCTTCACTCACATCTGACACCATCAGTCCTGCTTCTGCCTCTGAAAACTTCCCCCTCTCACTGATGGCCTCAAACAGATCCCCCCCACTCACCAGCTCCATCACCAGGTAGGAGTGGGTGTGCGTGTGGTGGTGCGCAAACAGCCGCACTATGCGAGGGTGACAGAGGCTACCCAGAAGGCTCAGCTCGTTCTGCATCATGTGCTCTCGACCAATCAGCTTGGAGCGTTCAACAATCTTCATGGCAAGGGTTTGTCCGGTGTCACGACGGTGGCACTCTCGCACTACAGCAAAGTTGCCATCTCCAACTACACGTCCGATTTCATAACAGCGCTCGATATCTGCCAGGGTAACATCGCTGTCGTTTGAGGGTAGGTCAAAGGTCGCCCTCTGCTGTATGTCCTCGAGTACTTGACCCACGTCTGTAGGTGGATCTGGAAGTTGTAACTGGGCAACACTCTGCTCCCTCTCCTCCTCTTTCCTGATTGACTCAGGAGGTGGAGGGCTCATATGACCGTACAATTTTCCCACTTCCTGTTCTGTGTAAGAGTTTCCCTTTTGCTTTCTGGACACAGGAGGAAGTGGGACCTTTCCTGACAGTGGATTGATCCGTTCTGGACCCTGATGTTTGACTCTCCTTGCTAAGCAGTTTTTACACAGTGTCGGAGAGGGTATGTCTGCTTCTCTAAGACTTTCCTCAAGTTTGAATGGACCAATGGCAGAAGGCTGTGGCCCTCTGAGCCCGCCCCTCACACGCAGTCTCTGCAGGTGGTTTGGCAGGTGAGCAGGTTTCCTGCATGAATTCTTTTTATGACACTTCTGAGCGTCTGAGTTATAAATTTCAGGCTGTTGTGTGTCCCTGTGATGAGGCCGTTTTGTGACTGTGTGTTTGTTAGTGTGATTTTTGACCTGTGTTTTTGTATCCTGGTGTGTTTCTTGTTTAATGTGTGTCTCGCTGCTGTCTATCTCCTCACTGTATCCACTGTCGGCCTTGGCTGCCTTATCTGGTGCCGGGCGAAGTCTTTTCTCCCAGGCCCGCAGTGCATCTGCTTGGTAATGGGAATGATCTGGAAACAGCTCTTCCAGAGCCTCTTGCACACTGCTCAGCTCTGGACGAGCCTTCCCCAGCGCCAGGAAGGCTACTTCGCCTCGGAAGAAATCACATACCCCTTTCACCTATTAAAAGACAAGAGTAATTATTTAGGACATGCCAGACAGCAAGACAATTTCATAAGGCCACTGACTTGTTCAGAATGATCTATTGCATCTATTGGATTTTCCCCTCATCCTTGAATAAATTCTAATGATTTAATTCTATAGCAAGGCTGCAAAATTGAAGTGTAGCATTCCTTAAGTGTCTCTTTTTTGTATTCTACGTCGATCTGCTGAACACGGTCTTCAAGAAAAGTCAACAACCAAGGGTTTAATTTGATAAAGGACTAGAATGTGTGCAAGTGGCAGGACTGCAAAGCAGTGTGACAGCAGAAAGAGATGAGGAGAGGTGCAACTAGTACAGAAGAACCTGGCCAGCAGCTGTCAGGTAACTTGATTTTGAAAACCGTCATGTAAAATCTCTGTAACATAACTGAATGCAAGTTATTAGTAAAACATTTCTTTATCAGTGGTATGGTATTACATATTCCTTTATTTCAGAATCTTCTGAAATAAAGGAAATCAGTGTATTAGGTTTGTTAAAACACAACACACCTAATACACTGATTTGAGCAATCCTCAGCAAAGTGGGACAATGCCCTTAGGCCCAATAACTTCAGGAGCCTTATGAGCTGCAGACCTTGCGCCGGCTTGTTTGAGCCAATTTAATTGAACATTTGTTAAGGAGCAACTGACATGTTAGGCCTATTACCTAATCTTGAGACCCTGTCATAAAACCTGAGGGCATAACATTTAAGCAGGGAAAGAACTGTAACTGTTGCAGGGGCTGTGTGAGAAAAGTGGGAGTATTTTAGAGGGCCCCATCAGGGCGTTTTGCCGTGGGCCGCAGTCGAACCTCACCTCTCGCGCATGGGTTGTGTATAAGCGTGTGACTCTGGCCCTGTGCCAGCGAGGAAACCCCAACGCCTCTGAGATATCCAATAGCAGTTGCTCGAAGGACACCACACCCCTACGGTTCAACAGGACTGTTACCTTGAAAACAGAGAGATAACAGGAACAATTATTATTTCTTTCCCATTTAAGTTTGTCAGCTATATGCCCCTTTTCTCATATAGAAGCCTTACTAAAGGTTCATAAGTAACTAGTATCTTTATTAATAGTTAAAAAATCTTTTACTAATGTTTTATGGATCTTTAATTAGCATATAAATAAGGAGATCATTGGTTTCCTTGGTTGTGAAAAGTGTCTTTGCCTAGTTTAGGGGTCCCTTGTCTTTTTAGATTCTTAGTTTATCATGAAAAACCCTTTGATGGATGACCAGATTGCAAAACATGTTCAACAAAATCCATTGATTATTGGCTTATAAACAGTCGTAACTGGAGGCTTATTGGCATTTTGGAAATGAATAAACTCACAAGAATTTATCAGTGTGTTACAAACATATATAACTGCATTACTACTAAGTAAAAGGATGAAAACAATTGAATTTGACTTTTCACAACCTCTTAGCTAAAGTATTGTTCTTATTAACACCTTATAACTAATCTGGAAAGTATCAGTGCAAGATTTATTAGCCACTGATAAAACTATTTGTTAACATAAAAACCTTTCAATAATGTGTTTTTAGTGCTGGCAAGAAAAAATACGTAATATGTTCACCTTGCGTAGTGCGCTTTGACCACTTGGGCAAACAATGGTGACCAGATGGGGTCTCTCGGCGCTCTCCTCGGCATGACGGGTGTGGAAGAGAGGGAGGTGAGGAGGAGGGACATAGGATCTGTGGATCTGTCCTGTAGGATGGGGGTGAACGGGCCATGGCTGGGGTGGCCCACCAGCACACCTCAACAAGGGGATTGGAGGAGCTGAAGCAGGGAGAGATGAGGACAGGGGTGGAAGAACAAAGACAGAGAGCAAGAGCTGGATTATTAAAAGTGTACTTAATAACACTGATGTCATTGAACCATTGTTTTCTTTGAGACTTCTATACAAAGAAAAACTCATAAGTAACACAACACCAGTTTCTTATCCTGTGTGTGTGGGTGTGTGTGTGTGTGTGTGTGTGTGTGTGTGCGTGTGTGAGTGACAACAAATCCGACTGATCAGATTTGAGTGTTTTCCATCACATGGAGTACAAGGGCCATTTGAGATTCTTCAAGCACCTTGCCCCGACAGTTAAATTATTTAGGCTTCCTCAAGTCATGCAAACACACACACACACACACACACACACACACACAATTCAACAAAAGCTTTTTTGACCTCGTTAGGGCTCAGGTGAATCTGCATGTTTAATGAAGCACTAGAGACACACAGCATCTTTGACGTTTCACTTTCTAGCCCTGAGGGGGGGAGAAAAAGTTGCACTCTGTCCAGTCTGCGGGGGTCTGTGTTTTGTTTTGTTTCTAGACCCAGGACAACAAACAGAAACACAAGACCCAGTGATCAGACCCCCCTTTTAACAAGACACCACTGGCCCCCTGAGAGTGAGCAACAACAGCATACACACACACAAACTTAACAACAAAGCTTTTCACAGTGGACACTGAAAAACTCCATGTCTTTCATTTAAAACATATCATAAAGAACCAGCTGAGGCCAGTTGGGGGATCTCAATCGGCCTTTTTTGTAGGATCCCGCCACCTTTGCGGTGTGTGTGCGCGCGTGTGGTAATAAAGGACTCTTCCCATAATAATAATAAAGCGTTTTGTAAATCCTGCCTAGGCCTAATATATTTCATTAATCACATTATTTTTACTGAACGGTCATACTCTTAGTCAGTTTAGCTGTAACACTTATTAAAGTTTAAAATATTTCAATATATTTGTATCTGTAGGCCTATGGAAAAATCAATTCAGTGCGGCCATCACGACCCAGGACTCACCTGCAGTTCTCCGTTTAGCGTTGACGGTGCGTGCCGCCTCGCATCCATACCGGGCTCTCTGTGAGGGCGTCATGGGTTTCCAGAGAAACACAAAACCTACAACAACTCAGAAACATTCATTTTTTTTTTACGAACTTTTTATTCCTTAATAAGTTGTTGCTGTCTTCATCGGCTGTTTCCCTCCAGAAAAGGTAACAGGATGCTTTGTGAGATGACCGGACCTGCGGCGGCTACAACGGTTGCTATGGATACTAGTTAAGTTGGACAGTTCGCGGAAGAGAGACATACCGGAAACGAGGCGATTTGATGTAAAATTAAATATTTTGAACGACTGAATATTCAGCAGTGGTTGGTCCTTTTCCAGAGTACCATGCTTTTAAGTACAACTAGGTTTTCAACTACTTTAGAGCCTTGTTAAGTAATATATTTTCTTTTTACAAGTAAACCTCAGGCTAGTGCATGGCTCATCAAATAGTTTGCATTTTATTTTGAACTTTCTGACCGGAACCTCTGTTTTAACTTTGCCAAGACTTGAAACTGATGAGCAGATCGGCTCAGGTGAGCCAAGCCCTCCATATGTAAATGTAAGTTTACAAACCAAAGACCTCACTTTCTACTAGTTTTTACAAAAAAAAAAAAAAAGTACAGTACACAAAAACGGTTCAATCTCTGACCAATAAAAGGGCCAAAGAAACTGTATGGGCATGTGTTGACTGTAAAGTATGTTCAAACAAAATGTGAATAAAACTGAATAAAGCCTTGACGGGATTCTTGAACTGTCAATGCAATCAAAAACTGTGCTTTAAATTAACATTTCATTATAACTATTACTTTAATCTCATTCTTCTTTGATTTATTATAAATTTATTTATTTTTTGTAATTATGTTATATGTTATTGTTTTTTTTATGTTTCTCATTATCCACTGTTGCCTCAACCTGCAGCACGTTTGAATGTTTGGATTATGCATCATGGTTATTTAAGATTGTCATAATGTGTAATATGCATTTCGTTCAATACATACTGTAATTTGGGGATTTTTTATTCTTTTTTTTCAGAAAATTAATATGGTTGCATGTAGGGTGTGTTTAAAGAAAAACACAATCTTTGAGTGTCTGACACCACATCTGCTCCATCACAAAGAAAACCTAAGAATGTATCTGTTTTTCTGACTCTACAGACCATTTCAAAGCCAACATATCTAAATTTCCCAATCTGAGGGTTCCAAGATTTTAGATGACATTTCAATGATTGACAGTAAAGAAAAACATTTCTGTGCTGCGCATAACTTTCCTCTATTCTTTGCCTCCCTTTTGTAATAATTTCCTTCACAATGCTTGCCTTACTCCAGCAATACAAGGGGAAAAAGTCTTTTGTTGAGCAGTACTGGATTACTGTTAAATATATGCGACAACTGTCACAAGCAGATATTGCTTAATTTTGTCACAAGCCAAAAAGTTTGGTAACTACTGGATTGTGGGTTGAAGGCCTTCTGCATTTGTACATCATCAACTATCTCTCTCTTCTTTCATATCCTTCCATCTTGCTGCTGTAACTTTCTAACAAAGTTTGAAAACACCCTTAAAAAGCCTTGAAGAAAAGAATAAGTTTCAAAACCAACAACATAACCCATAATTTGTGTCTATTTGTAAATCTCTCTGCAGATTGTTAGAATGTCTACAGTCACGGATCAACGTCTTCACTTCTGCGTCTGAAGCAAGTATCTTTGTTGAAATAGTTTCTATTTCAACAAAAAGATCTCACAAAAAACACTTTGTATCTCAATGGCTAGATGGAAGTTGTGGTGTAAAATCACTTTGACAGACAAGGGAGAGGGGCTGCCAGTTTCAGGGTCAGTTACCATAGTTTCACTGATGGAATCCAATAATCACACACACACACACACACACACACACACACACACACACACACATGCACAGTGTGCAGTTGATCCTTTTATTCACTACCCCCTATGGCTCTGTCTCCAAGGATACTGTTAATATTGGATCAGGAAGCAAAAATTCCTGCTCCTCCAATTGCCTCTTATCCAAGACTCAACACTGGGATACAACTGTGTGTGTGTGTGTGTACGTGTATGGGTGTGCGTGTGTGTGTGTGTGTGTGTGTGTGTGTGTGTGTGTGTGTGTGTGTGTGTCTGTGTTTGTTGTCTTCAATAGAAAAAGTGCTAAATAGGGTGAATGATCTATTTCCCTTTTCCCTTATAGTTTGAGTAATGTTTTCTTCTGTTTTCTGCACACCTATTAACAAAGTGACAGGCAACACAGAGGTGGGGAAATTAATCCCCAGCATGACTCACATAAAGGATTAAAATTCTAAATAAATAATATCTATAATCATCTAATTTGATCAATGGTTGTCATTCTTATGTTGTAGTATCATTTCCAAAGCTATCTGATCAATAAGGTCCTTATGCAAACATACTAATAGTGCACTACCAGGGTATGGCCTGCAGGGGGAGGCAAGTGTACCTACTGTATATTTCTACAGAGCGAGAGGGGAGAGGCATCTGAAGTAGTTCTTTGGAACAACTACTCAGCTATATAAACAGGAGTTGATTTATCCATTCATTACATCCAAGTAGGTTTAATTATTTTGAGATTTAGTTGTAAAATCCGTCATTGGCTTGCAGCCAATGATACAAGTTTTATTCTGACAACTTTCTGTGTACCTTAATTCAATCCAAAGAAAAGGGAGGAAAACCTAACAGGGCTGACTCAACACTGCGTCCTTGAATAACTCCATCCATCTGTTTTTGTAGTGTTTTTTTCCAACTCATTGCTGGATTCCAGTAGATTCACCACCACAGAGTTTACAGAACAAGGAATGCAACCTCAAGCCCATCTGCTGAAGTACACTTACAAACTACACACTACACTCTGCAGTTGTTCTGTGTGTTAAGTGTGTGTTAACAACTGCTAACGGTGAAATAATAATAAATACACCAGCACATACTTCTAGTGGGTTATAAGTGATTTTCCAGGGGGAATTATTTTTGTATGAGTCTAAACACCTTTTTATCACAGAAATCTTGCACATTCACCAAGAAGCTATCCCAGAATGAAATATTTAATTTGTTAAAAACAGCTGTAAAACATCTGGACAAATTAGCCATGGATTGTTGTAAACAAACAAAAAATAACTTTATTAAGGAAATATTCGCATTTCAAAATTGTAGTTTTAGTCATTGCTAGTTATAGCTTATATATTAGTTACAAAAAGTGTTTTTGTTTGAATTGGTACCCAATAAATCAATAGGTTTTATCAGTCTACCAGTTAAGTCTTTTCCATCATGTTCCCAAGTCTCATTGGACCAGGGAGGGAGAATGAGGGCAGTAAAAGCAGCCAAAGAGTCAGAGAGAGAGCCTGCAGAGTAAATGACTGTGGTTGTGTGTGTGTGTTGGTGAGAGAGAGAGGGAGTCGCAATGTCCAGATGTTTATATCATTGTATTATTTACGCAGTCATACACAGATGCACAGGAAATGTTATGAAAGCTGGAAGAAATATCAACATTCCTCGGTTTACGGCATTCCCTTTTTATTTTGGGTTACACTCAGTTCAGTGTTTCAGGCCTTCCAGCTTTTCTGCTCATGTCAGCTCAATGTATTCACACACACACACACACACACACACACACACACACACACACACACACACACACACACACACACACACACACACACTAATACCATACACCTACACATTTAGAAAGGCTTGCTTAGGCCATGTCATGTGTTAAGGTGACACACAGGCAATGCAGGGTTAGCCATGACAGCATAGGGGCTATAATAGAGTCTTGGGTTATCAACCTCAACAACAAGAAGCACCTGAAGAATTGATTTTTTGTGTTTGTTTGTTTGTTTGAATGTTTGTCCACGAAAATAAACTTTGTGCAACAAGTTAAACTCAATGAACTTGTGTTCTGCACAAACAGGATACAGATTTTAAATCTAGCTAACTGCTGTTACATCAATAGTTCTTATTTAGAACAAGAACACATTTGATCATGCGCATGCCTGAACCCTTCATAAGAGAGTGTGTGCAGGGGAATTTCTTGCCTGGAACTGTCAGAGAAAAAAACTAATTTATGTTAGATATGACCATAGTGGCACCCCAGAGCACTTTATCATAGGATTGCATAAGATCAAACACGCATGTTGAAACTCACTTGCGCAGCTCTGGACAGCCCATGAACATGTTCTAGGCTGCAGCTCGATGACTTCGACCTTTCACCTCCTCTCTCTATCTCTGTCTCCCCCTCCCCTTTCCTTCTCTCCTTTTCCATGAGTTTCTCTCACACCTGTTTGTGTCAAATGTCAGACCCATGCACGCCACCAATTCGTTCCATCACACACATGTGTGCCTCTTTAGACACACCAGTTGATGAAAGAAACAGGAAGGCAACTCAGGGACGAGGGCAGTGGGACAGGGTGTGTAACATGGTTTGATGTGATGTAACTGCTATTGACTCCCAGTCCCATCTCTGCTAAGTGCTGGTGTGTGCCTCTGTGTGTGAGTGTGCGTTAGGGGAAAGGGGTGTACTAATGTTGGTCATTACACAACATCCAGAGATCATCGGACCATCTGCAGATGGGGACATTTCATTGGATATTTCATCAGACAGAGAGACAGCATGATGATAAGTGTGTGTGTGTGTGTGTGTGTGTGGGCGGCAATTCATGTCAAGAAAGTACTTCAAAGTGCTTTTTTTTTGTTCATTTTCAACTCAGGGTTGCAAAATGATAAAAGGTTTTCTATGCACTCAGAATGTAAACACAGAACAGAAAAATGTAAAAAATTGGAAAATGAAATTACTGAAGAAAGCGTGATGCGAGTGCTGCAAGTTGATTAGCTGACACTAAACAGCATTTCTGGTTTTAAGAGTTGAATAAAACAGTGAAGAAATAAAGAGCTGGGAGCTACATTGCATTGTTTGACTAATGTCTGGGAGTTTGTCTGCATTGCTTGCTTTAACTTGGATGAAGAAGCAGCTGAAGGAAAATGAAAATGTGGAAAACAATCCAACTGCTGTGAATGAGACTTAAAAATAGAATAAAGCTCAGTGTTTAAAAGATGAGAAACACTATAAGGTTTTAGGATTAGTTCAGTCTAAAACTATGAAATTGTCATCAAAGTGTTTCCCACAGCAGTGAAAGTTGCCATGGTGATGTTAGCTGCTGCTTTAATTACTTTGTCTGCTGTTAAATTGTTGGAGACTATTTACAGCTCTGGATGAATACACATTTTGTGCAGTAATGAATATATGTACTACAAAAAAGTGTTTTTCTACATTTTTTTTTGCAAAGTTGAGGTCTATGGCACAGCAGAATAAGCTATTCATGCAATACTTAGAAAGCTGATTTCATTTATTGTTGTTTTTGGAGTTGAATGGGATTTTTTTGACTACAGAAAGTCAAGAATATCACCAGTTTTATCTCCATAAATCAGTGAAATGATTTAAAACGATGTAATATTTTTTCTTAACAAAATAAACAAGTTTTGTCTGTGTGTGAGTGTGTGTGTGCACGTGTGTATGTATGTGAATGCAAAATAGCCCTATCACCCACCCTCAGATGGCCTTATCTTAACAATCACATCTACAGCCATCTCATGCATGTGTTTACAAGGCTGAAGGTTTGGCCTAAAGACCCATATTCATTCACTGGCCTTTGTTGCCCTCTGATCTCTCAGTCTGCTGTCTCTTTAACTCTGTATTTTGTGGCTTGTTGTCTATTACTATTCTATTTCCTCTTTACTCTTGTTATTTTTAGCATCTATTCTAATGTTCTTTTTGTACAGATCATAACTGTGCTTGAAACCTGATTTACTTACTCACAAACAGAAAAAAACAACACACACAGTTCTTGTTCCCGTCTCTGACCTCTGACGGATCAGAGGACAGTAAAAGTCGAACGAGCACATACGCAGGTTGAAAACCCGAAGAAGTGGAGAACATATAGACATTCTTTCCAACCTTCAACCCCTATGCAAAAAAATCAATCACACCCCCCCCACACACACCCCTTCCCTCGGGCTCAATCTGTTTTCCTTCGCCTCTCTCTGACAGTGGGGGGCTTGTTCACGAACCCCTCCTCCTCATCCTCGTCCTCATCCTCCCCCCTCTCTTTTCTTTACTCTGCTTTTTGTTCTCTTAAGCCTGCTCCACAGAGGCCCTGTTGCTCTCTCTTATCCCCCTCTGCTACTATTCCTCAAATGTTTAGATTACTTTTTTTTTTCTCGGACATTAATAAGAACAATACTGTAGCAATAATTCAGAACTTGAGAAAATAAAGCATGTGTAAACTATACCATCCTATGATAACTACATTACCAAACTACTAGAATAATCTGTAAAAAATGTTAATGACGAGTTCCTGTTTTAAGGCATTAGGACGAGAATTTTGGATAACCAAGCACATTTGTTTTTATTGAATAAAGTCTTCTCCTACATCAAGAGTCCTAGTCCGGTGATTGTGGGGCATTCAGGTCCCTTCTTTGTAGAAATCAGAAGTCTTTGACCTCCAAAAAAGTACAGCAGTCAAAATGGCAACCTGTAAGCCTCTCCTTTATCTTGGAGAAGAGACAGTAGTCTGTGTGTGCCAAATGAGGTGACTAGTGCAGGTGTTTGACAAGTTTGAATCCTCATTCCTGGATGACTGCGCAAACACGGATGCTTTTCATTTTCTGCAACAAGGCTGACTTGCAATTTTCAATTACCTGAAACAGAAATACCAAACAGAAAAGTTATTACTTATACTTTAAACTTTCTGCATAGTCATTCAAAGACTTGAACTACACGTGCGTGTAACATGAGCTGGTTAACACATCTACCTCAGGCCAAAAACTTATCAATCAACCCCCATTAGAGGTTAGAAGCAAATTAATGCAAAACCATAATTCAAAAAATGAAATACACATTCAAATGTACTTTAATAGGTTGGCAACTGCTTTTGTAAGAACAAGTTTGTCATACTTGCTCAGTCTCTCTTTCCCTCTTTTGTCACTACCCTTCACATCACCCCTCCCTCCTCCCCTGCACTCTGTGCACAGCCTGATGACATCATTGAACAGCCGGTATAAATCCAGCCAGTAAGATCGCAGCACTGCCTCTCCTCTTACTCTGTCGCTCCCTCGCTTTTCTGCTCACACACACGCTCTCTCTCTCTCAAACACACTCACACACACATCCTCACACAGTTCCCTGCACTCTCATTCCTCCACACTACAGCAAACATGGTCGAGGTTTTTGTTGGCAAATGGGACCTCAAAACAAGCGACAATTTTGATGAATACATGAAGGAGTTAGGTAAGTGAGTGTTTTTGTGTGTACATTATATGCATGTGGGTGTGTGTGTGCGCATGCGTGTGTAACAGGATAGGATGCGGTGCTGCCGTTGCAGCATGGGAGCACATGTGAAAAGGGACTTAGGAAAGATAAAGGCTCTAAGTGTCTTTGTGTTTAAACTCTTTGAGCAGCTGTCAATGCAATGGGAGAGGTAAAAAAAAAAAAGGTAGAGGGGCACAATGATGTGTAAACAAGGGAGGAACCAACGTGGAAAATTAAAAAGAGAATTAGGTTGAAAAGAGGAGGAGGTATTGTAAAATACAGGCATATTAAGTAAGAAAACAAAGGAGAAGATGGGAATCAGAGAGGGAGAAAAGGGAGGGAGAGTGGTTGACCACATGGCCTAAGTGCTGGAAACAAGGGAGGGGCTCTACTCAGTGGAGAAAAGAAAAAAATCCACCCCACTGTGAGATACTTTGAATGGCAAAAAACACTCTCTCACACACACAGAGACACACACAAACACTTGAGTGTAATGTGGGTGACCCTGGCTGTGAAAGCGTATCATTGTTTGAGGGAGGCCATGGGAGGAGCTGAATATCAAGATGCTCCCAGAGCCAAGAAGCTGATGGGACGAGAATATGCACATCTAGAAGGTTTCAAAATATCTTCCCACACACACTCATTCAATCACACACACATGGTTTAGCGAGTGTGTGTGATGGGGGCAGGTGCTGTAACTTTTACAACCGTCAAGAATGCCACCAAACCATTTGGCTTTGTGAGGTTGTGTGTGTGTGTGCATGTGTGTGTGTGTGTGAGAGAGAGAGAGAGAGAGAGAGAGATTCATGCTCAGTGACCTTAGAGCCATATTAACATCGACCTGTCTGCTCTGGTCACTATAGAAACCAGAGACCTTTCAACCCCCAACCCTAAATCCTGTTGATCAATGAGGCGTCAACATACACAGACACACACATGCACTCACACACTTACACGCTCACACAAAGTGACTTTTTGTTTCTTTGGTTGTGGGAAAGTAGCTGCTAGGGATAAACCGGACTTTCAGGGAGAAAAAGAAAAGATTTTTGCTTTTGTAGCAAAGGGCATAAGTCACTGTTAGCCAATGAAATGAGCTCTCTTGATCCCTCGTACACACACACACACACACACACACACACACACACACACACACACACACACGCACACACACACATACACATACATACACACACACACACACAGTAAAAGGTAAGCAAGTAATCATTTGCTCATATACATGTCCAGACAGGCTGTCAGGTCATAGGGAACCTCCGGTGTTTGAAGAACATGCTGTGGGTTTGGCAGTGGACAAATAGAGATTAGAGAGTGTGTCAGTTGAAGGGGACGCAAAGGGCAAAAGCATGACTACAGCTCAAACCTTTCCCAAAAAAAAAAAAAAAAAATATCTCACATAATATACTCACTCTGGTAAAACATGTTCAACAAAAGTTATATCTACTTTATAAATTACTCAAAATAATTCACAGTATTATAGCACATACATGTTACTTACTCAGGATGGCAGTTGTTTCAATCAAGAGTAAAATATCTTGACAGCTATTGGACGGATTACCATTAGATTTACTGCAGATTTGCTGAAGCCAACATAAAGTTTGAAATTTTTGGTTTCAAGAGAAATGTCTATCAAAAATGGAAGGACTGCTATCAAATTTGACACAGAGATTGCTGGTTCCCATAGGGTGAGCTGTCATTTTTTTGTGCTCCCTTGAAATTTGTCCGTAACTTTTGTTAATGACAAAGTACCTGCAAGACTAGTGACATTTGCGCCCGCCTCAGGTGTAATTTACGTATGCCGTTGACTGCTAATTTGCATGTAGCTTGCTAATGATAGCAATTAGCCTGTGCCTAGAGTACAAGCAGTAGTCAATCAGTTTGATCCATTCATTGACTGAACTTTGCAGTATCACAGAGATGATGGCATGGCTATAGGCTCTTAGTCGTGTGTGTGTGTGTGTGTGTGTGTGTATCAAGGCAACAATATCCTCAATATGTTCTCTAAGCACATTATATTACTTATGTGTCTCTGTTTTCTACAGGTGTGGGCTTCGCCACACGTAAGATTGGCAACGTAACCAAGCCCACCACTATCATCTCAGCGGAAGGGGACAAGGTGACGGTGCAGACCAAGAGCTCCATCAAGAACACAGAGCTGTCCTTCAAGCTGGGAGAGGAGTTTGACGAGACCACGGCCGATGACAGGAAGGTTAAGGTAAGAGGTCAACAGTCAGTTGTTCAGACAGGAGATAAAAGGGAAATATCAACACTAAAGGGCAACAACTTTGGCACAAACTTTAACAAAGAAGGTTTATGTTACATCATCTAAAAAAGCTGTTTCCATAGTGACAGCTATATTTAAAGTGAGGATGATCAATGGCTACACGAGCAGCTGAGATCAGCCACAGTTGTGGGTTTTCATTCTTGTTTTGAAAGGGCACAGGAGGAGGTGGGTCAGAGGGGTCAGGAATGAGAGGTGAGGGTCAAAGACACTAGACTGGTCATGACCTGCTACCATAAATAAGAATAAAGGAACAGCAACTTCATTCTAATATGAAAGGTTCAAAAACTTACCAGTGTGAACTTTCATGTCAGTGGATCATAAAATGTGTGTTTTATAATGACATTATGCAAGTTTTGAAAGAGGAAATAGCATCTTCCTTAAAAAAAAAAAAAGCTCTATACACAAGTGATAAATGCACTCTAAATTTGTTTCATGTATTCAGGGTTATTTTTTGCCTGACCTGTTCTTGCATGAGCAGGAGCCTACTGTGGCTAATGTTAGCTAACATTAGCAAACCTTGGATTAATTTGTCAATTGGCCAAAACTAACATCAGTGAATCAAGCCGCTATCCTTCTAAAGTAACTTAAGTTAGCAAACAGACATCAGTTTTTTTGTTGTAGGAGGTTGATGAGTGGCCACTTTTACTCATTTATATAGTGTTTGGTAGCTCATTCTGTAGCAATGCGTCATATGCTTTTATATGTTATGTATGTAAAAATTAATTTGCAAGGTAGGCTTACTATGCTAACGAGCTAAGCTCTCAAATAGGCTAAATGTAGTGGGCTGAAAATAGTGTGAAGAGCAGTAAAGTACAGACCAGCATGAATAGTAATACTCAAACAGTATCTCAAAAGTGTATTTTAATAAATGTACTTAGTTCCATTCAGTGAACCAAAACACCCAATTTGAGATGAATAATATGACCTTGGATGTACACTTGGGATGTAATAAACTTTGTGTTATTGTCTCCCTGCTTGTGTAGTCCCTTGTTACAATAGAGGATGGGAAGCTGGTGCACATACAGAAGTGGGACGGCAAGGAGACCAGCCTGGTCAGGGAAGTCAGTGGCAATGCCCTCACACTGGTAAGTGCTCCAGCAAAAAAATGCTGACATTTGAGATCTGTGTGTGTGTGTTTGCTTGTTGTAATTAAATTTTTCTCTCTTATTCCATCACAGACGCTCACAATCGGGAATGTTGTTTGCACACGTCGATATGAAAAAGCAGAGTAAAACTTCACACTGAAACCTCCCTTTAACCACTTGCATCCGCCAAAGCCCTGCACCCCAAACTCCTCAACACCACCTCAACCCAAGTCAAGCAAACTCCTAATACGGCTGCTGCTCGTCCCCCTCAATGTCCCTTGATACTGTACACTCATAATTGATATTACTGATGACTGTGACCTTCCCTTTCTCCTTGTCCCTGTCTTTATACTGATGTTCCCTCTACTGTAAGAAACACTGAATGAAATTCCAATTATTTGTTACTGTTTTTTCCTCTAAAATCCTAGGTCTGCATATTTTTGTTTTTAGAAATTGTGTTATGCATGTTGCCTATGATAAACCGGGAAAAATGTTTAAATTTGAAAGTTTGAAGACCTGAAAATAAAAATAAAAGTGTTCACGCTGTTGGACAGAGTGGTAACAAAGAAATGGTTCCTGGATGTGTGTTTTTTTTAAGATTCCATTATCACACGTAGCAGTTTGCAGTTTACAGGTACTGAAAGTTTATAAACTAAAGGAAAACTTTACCCTGGGAACCTGAAGTGCGAAGGACACTGAAATGAGCAATGTTAGTATTCCACATTATTCTTAGTTATCTTGTAATTTCAGTAATAATAATCAAATAATCAAATAATAGTAATTAAATAATCTCTTAGATTCAGCTCAAGGCTGAAGTTAACTCAGATGATCTCTGAGTGTTGTGGGCCTGAATTCACTCCAGTCTAAATCATAGTCACTTGTATCTCAAAGAAAACAGAAGTCCCAGAGAGTGTGACCACAGTTTCCATCACGGCTGGTTTTACAGGGAGTCACAGGAAGGTTAATTATAGCTCCTGCTACTGTGTGTGTGTGTGTGTGTGTGTGTGTGTGTGTGTGTGTGTGTGTGTAGTCATACAAGTATGTTGCCTTTGCCCTGGCTAGATGAGAGGAAAGTTTTGTCAAAGCTTGAACTAGGTGTGCGGGTACTTTTATGTCCTGTACTTGTACATTAGACGTGTGTGCGTGCTTTCTAAATTCGGAACGTTGCTGCCCACAGACGAATAAAGTCATGTGATGGCAACAGACTGCCAACTGGATGCAGAGTGAAGGGGTGAAAGGGTGGAGGACGCTCAAGGCCAACATGTCCTCATGTTAACCTGAACTGAAATAACCATAAGAAAAGATTAATTGTACACTCCAAAAATAGAGATTACTACCAGCTAGCCTGCTCGTGTCATGTTATAACTATATCCACATCCACTGAGTTTAGGGATAGATAGATAGATAGATAGATAGATAGATAGATAGATAGATAGATAGATAGATAGATAGATAGATAGATAGATA